>CM060836.1:92040000-92490000 GCA_030762175.1 Metallyticus violacea
GAATGTCAGTTGTAAGGCCGATCTCCTTGAAGTCACATTTCTTCACAGCTTCCTTTGCAACAAGAGATGTGTGCACAGACAGGCGCGTTGTCGTGAAGGCCGTGAAGGCGCACCCATCACTCAGCTTTCCTTGCCTATTCTCTCTGAGGGAAGTCTGTGCCGTAGGTCAGCATTGTACTCCCCATTTACTGTGGTGTTCCTCTCCTTGAAGAGTATTCCTTCACAGTCCCAAAAATTGTGGCCATGATCTTTGTTGACTGAGTGACCTTGGCCTTTAGAGGCGATGCTTCGCCAGGTTTACTCTACTTCGTTTTTTCTCATTTGGACAAGGGATCATAGTAGAGAACCATAGTTTCATCTCCTGTAACAATGGTTTGCAGAACTTCTCTCTTGTTGCCACGGCAGAGCTCCAAAAATGTCTGACAACAGATGACTCGTTGCTGCTTTTGGACTGAGGAAAAAAGTCCAGACACCCATCTTGCACTAACCTTACTCATATTTAAATGTTGATGAATAATTCGAAATATGTTGTTTTAGAAAGGCCCAGCCTTGCTGCTATTTCTGTAACTTTTAGCCGCCAGTCTTCCTTAATTTCTCCTTCCACAAGGGCGATTTTTTCAGGAGTGAGCACCTCAAAGAACCTACCTGCACTCTCTTTGTCTTCATTGCTTTCTCGGCCTATTCTTTTATGGTAGAATATGAGGGGGGGGCTTCCCCATCTACAATTTCATTTGGAGTAAGTCCTTCATTTGTAAAGAACTTAATAACAGCTCGGAACTCCATTCTGAACATGTCAAAATCTTCTATACATAGCCTTCTTTATGTAACTATATCTGAAGAACTGAACCCAGCGGAGCGGAAGTTACAGTTACAATTATTTACGTATTAGATAAGGAATGACACCAGATAAGGCTTTTGTGAAGGAGATAATCCTTATCGGCGCGGCCGGAAATTTGGATCTACCCTTATAGTTCCAAGATGAGTGCTGCAATTTCACAAGAAAATCCAACAACACAAATTATGAAGCAGGAAATGCGGTCCCAAAATTTCCTTTTTAAGTATAATTACTTCTGACACTACTATAATAATAAATGCATTTTATTTCAGGTTATAAAGGGTATTAATATTATAATTAAAAGGAGGACCCCAATATTATATGTATATGTTATTTTGATTAGCAAGTAATATTCAAGTTATCTTTCTGTAATACCATATGTTTGTTATGTTTATAAAGGGAAAGGAATTGCTGTACTTTGTCGGAAGAAAAAGTCAGGACGTTTACCTGGGAAAAGATTCTTTTCTTAAGCATTACCCTTTTAAACCCCGGACACTCGCCGGTCCCAGGCACCAGATGTACGGTAAAAGGCCGAACTGTGTATAACTGTATACTTGCAGGCAAAAAGATTTACACCTTACAGAAACACGCAACAAGAACTTATCTATAACCAAAGGAGGAAAAAGATATTATTTTAGAAATCAAGCATGTAAAGAAAGTGCCGAAATTTATGACAGGCCGTTCTTGGAAAACTCAAGCGTGGGAAGACATTGTAGATTAGAAGAGGGAAAATAATTTTAGCCAATGGGCATCGAATAAAAATCAACGAATGAGGAGAACTTAGCGATATAATGAATATTTTAAGATAGCCAATGGCGAACATGTAACTAAGGAATAGAATAATAATCATGGGAATTTAATTTAAGGCGTGGCGATGTTAAAGAAAACTGGAATACAGGATCAGAAATTGGTTAGGCATTCTAAAATCAGTTCAGGTTATTAGGTCATTCATTCAAAATCTTTTCTAAAGCAGTCAAGGTCAGTCTAAGTCATTTCTAGTTCAGTCGAGGGCAGTCTAAGGAATTCTAAGTAATTCTAAAGTCATTCTAAAGCAGTAAGAGTCAGTCAAGGAGTGCAACGCAATAGCAATAATAATCACCATCGTGTTAAAGTGAATAAATACGCCAGTGAATATCGCGAACTATAATCCGCCCAAGAACAGCATGTTCCAGAACCTTCCAAGTTGTAAAATAAATTAAAAGTTGAACCAGTGCCGGACTTCTTTATTTCAGTGAACAATCTCCCCCCTCCCCAATGACTATACGTCATTAAAAATAGTCCAAAATTTAACCTGAGATCCCATTGCATTTCCATTGCATTGAAACACGATCATTACAGATTACCAAAACCGTCGACCTACTCTGGGATAATAATACTGTTGAAAAGACAGTTTCTTGCATACTCCTTGGAAAGTTGCGTCTAGAACGGCAACAAAAACCCCGAGGACATCGAGAATTAAAAGGGGGGAAAGAGCGCAACAATTCAAAGAACGTTTCACTAATGGTAAAAAAAATTGTATGAATATCATCTGTCAGGTAACAGGTAGAATGGTTTCTCTGAATAAAGTATGGATTTATCTCTAGATATACAAACTCCGTGCAGTTTACTACCGTCCAGTGAACCAAAAGGGATGCTCCAAATTACGCAAGGAAGCAAAGAAGGTTTCCCCATGGGGTTCATGTTAGTTGCAGGTTACAGCACTCAGGGGCAACTCGAGATTGCAGAGTTTCATTAATGTAAAGATAACTGCAGCTTTCTTCCAAGAGAACAACTTGCACCCAATTTTTGTTGAAGAGATTCCCTGGTTGTATAGTAGTTATAACCCAAATGTTTGGATGCACGTGTATAAGGCATTAAGTCTTGCCTGCTACCGCCGGAAAACGGCGGGATTGGGTGTCAAGGTGGTGCTTTTTAAAAGAGTCCCAGTGTTGTTAGCTGATGAATCACCCATGGCTGTTTGAGGGTTTGGTCCTTCAAAACAGCCTTGCTTCTAGACATCCCATCACATTCAAGGGTCTCCGCAAAGTGTGCCAGGAGGTTTTGGGGCAACACTCGCGTTCGTGTACTGCGGCACAGTCTTCCACAGTGAAAGTTTCGTTGTAGGCTGTAGTTCAAGGCCATGGAACACTATGGGTGGTGGCGAAACGGAATCTCTCCATGAAAAAACGTAAGTAACCTCACCCCATATTAAGAGGGGCAACCGTCCATAGTTCATCAAGAGATATGGAAGGCAGTAACAGCCGTTCTACCTAAATGGAATACTATTTTGATGTAGTCTGTCTTATCAAAACAGAGCTATCTCTGTTCGAGCATAAACAGAATTAATGCTAACTAATGAGGACTGATGACTGGACCACAATTTTTTTTTCGATTTAGTCAGCAGGTTAAATCTAAGATTTATAATTATATAAAACACAAATGCCTTAAAAAAGAGATTAATGACCCAGATGAAGGCGTTGTAACTGCCCGAACTAGTCTCAAAGCAGGAGCGAAATGGCGTGAATGATTTCGCTGTTCGATAAGAAAATACATTAAACTATGAAAGACACAAATTGGGCTCCTCAGGTCACTTCTGCAGAGCTCCATAATTCTTTTAAAGTGAACAGCCATGTACTGAATTTTAAAGCGGAGGTAAATAATTGCCAAGCGATATGAGATCTAGAGTTTCAAATTAAGCTATGTCTTTTCTCCAGCTTGCGGAAGATGTGCTTCTGCAACTTGCACAACCTGGAGCACAAAGACAGCTGTGTTTTTACACCCTTTCTTCACATTTTCCCCAAAATGAGGAACCTTTTATTTAGTAAATTAACTCCAGCAATTGCACGCAATAATACTTTTATTTCTTGAGCACTACTCTTATATAGGAATTATTCCAAGAGATGTCCGTCTGCACTCACAAATTTTTGACATACTTTAATGAAATTTGCATTCACTTGTAACAGCTAAGCCTACGTATTTCTTGCATTTACTGCCTGGTTTTTTCTTTGTGATTTGGTACGTTATAGGAGTTATTCCTGTCGACTTTATTATTTTTTAGACATGCAATAATGTATAATAAGTAACACAAAAAACAGACATAATGCTTGTTTTCTCATAATTGCAAACTGCGACTGACGGTTCTCTTGCAGTTGAATTGCTATTTATGAAATGCCCCCCCCCTCAATTAAAATACTATCGATATTAGTATAATCAATTACATATATTATAAATATTACTACAATTAACGCGTACAAGTTCTATGTATTCATATTAGTAGTTAAGTTTTTATTGTATTTCGTGGGTAGTAGGAAAAAAACTTGTTGACAAATCCTTCAGAAATAAACCAGGAAGTGTTTTGTTTTGGGCTGGACAAAAGAGCCAAATGTCCCTATACATCTTTTGTATATGTCTTTGTAAGAGGCTTTGTGTAAAAAGGGTCGCCATAAGGTTTTTGGTAAATGTAAGGAAAACGGAAAAAGTCAGAAAGTTTAGCTTTGTTAAAATCTAAGCCGAACCGTTGTAAAACACTTGCTGATGCAACAGATCATTGGGGGTGTAATGACTTATAGAGTCCGACGTAACGAAATCATGGGTGTGGAAAAACAGCTCGAATAAGGGAACATCCAATCAGGGAACTTAGGAAAAGTATATGCATGCGCCATGGCCAATAGATTACCATGTAGGAAAAAATGACCATCGAAGTTATTCAAATGTTATATTTTGAAAGGCAGGAGATGAGCAACCGACTGGATGAAGGTGTAGTTTATAAAAAGTTGTGATTTCGAGGCCCAAAGAGATTCAGGACATAGTTTAGTTATTAAAGGACACAGGTGATCAGAGAAGGGGAGAGTTACAGATAATTGGTTCAGTTATAATTAGTGTAACTAAAAAAGTTACAAGTTACAAGTTACCAACAGTTCACCTCAATGAGTTATCAGTCAGCTGATTAGTAGGTCACTTTAAACAGTGCAAGAATGATCTAAGAATCAATTAACATTGTCAGAACTTGAAGGTGACCCTCAGATGTGGACAGTAAATACAAGTGAATAGATTGTGTTGTCTCCGATTCTGAGACGTGTACTCTTCTATTGCCTGATTGCCGGCCTTTTTCCCCATTGACCTGAAAAGGTCACAAAATTTCAGCGCTCGACCGAAGGACACAGCAGCACTTCGAGATAGCGCTGGGAGAACAGATGGAGAACGTCTATAATTGTATATAATACTATGAATATTCTAATTAATTATAACTCATCAATGAATCATAATTTTCCTCCCCGTCTTTATAAAAACTATCGCACAGACACCATGCTGAAACAGTCTGGCATTATGGCAATCCTTGGCCTAGTCTACGCTCAGCTCTGAACGAAGACAAAAAGATAAATGAGAATTTTCAAAGCTTGATAGATGCGAAATTAGGCGAAATTGAGTTATATTCATAATCGATGAAACCGGATTTCATATAACTCCATCCGTTTCGTGTGTACAGATAAATTGGCTTTTTTCTAACGGCATTAATGAGCTCGCTAATGTTACAATTGATAGTGCTATTATTTTCTGATATAGCATATAACAAAATGTTCAATCATTGAAATACCGGGGGATTTTAATAAAAAGTTAACATAATTTTAGATGGATGGCGCCAGAATATTATGCCATTATGGTACAGGCTTTTCTCCATTTAAGGAACTGGATTGACTGAGGCAACCCTAAGCCCCGGGCCTCCTCGTTCGCCGGACCTAACACTCACAGATTTCTTTCTACAGGAACAATGGAAAGCACAGATGTATCACAACAAACCATAATACACCGCTGACGAATCATCGCTGCTTGCCGTGATGTGACACGGTGATGCCTCACCAGAATATAGAGCTTCTTTACTAGTGCATACACTCTAGGGAAGATCAACCGAACTCGAAGGACAGAAGGACTCGTAAACGACGGGTAGGTCCATAAGTTTCCGGCCTGGCCGATAAGGATTATTGCCTTCACAAAATCCTTATCTGGTGTCATACCTTATTCGTTAATAAAATAATTGCAGTTGTAACATCCGATCCGCTGTGTTCAGTTGTTCAGATAGAGTTGCATAAAGAAGGCTATGTGTAAAAGATTGTGATATGTTCAAAGTGGAGTTTCCAGCTATTATTAAGTTCTTCACAAAAGAAGGACTTACTGCTAATGAAATTAAACAGCGATTGGACGGTTTATACGGGGAAGCTTCTTCCTCATATTCTGCCATAAAAGAATGGACCAAACTTTTCGAATGACTCGAGAAAGCATTGAAGACGAAGAGCGTGCAGGTCGGCCCTTAGAGATGCCCACTCCTGAAAACATTGCTCTTGTGAAAGGAGAAATTATGGAAGACGGGCAGCTCAAAATTACAGAAATAGCAACAAGGTTGAGCCTTTCTAAAACAACAGGTCTTCGAATTATTCATGAACATTTAAACATGAATGAGGTTAGTGCAAGATGTGTGCCTGGACTTCTTTCCTCAGTCCAAAAGCAGCAACGAGTCATCTGTAGTCAGGCATTTTGGAGCTCTGCCTTGGTAACGAGAGAGAAGTTCTGCAAACTATTGTTACAGGAGATGAAACTATGCTCCTCTACTATGATCCCTTGTCCAAAAGAGAATCAATGGAGTGGCATAAACCTGGCAAAGCACCGCTTCTATAGGCCAAGGCCACTCAGTCAACCAAGAAGATCATGGCCAAAACTTTTGGGACTGTAAAGGAATACTCTCCATTGACTTCAAGGAGAGGAACACCACAGTAAATGGGGAGTACTATGCTGGCCTACTGCACAGACTACGTGCTTCCATCAAAGAGAAAAGGCGAGGAAAGCTGAGAGGTGATGTCCGCCTTCTTCATGACAACACGCCTCTGCATGCAGTTCTTGTTGCAAAGGAAATGTGGCTTAAAGGAGATCGACCATCTACCCTACAGTCCAGATTAAGCTCCCAGTGGCTATTTCCTCTTCTTTTCTCAAAAATCAAGTAGGACCTTCGAGGAAGGAAATTTAAGTGTGACAAAGAAGTGATGGATGCTGTTTATGCCCACTTCGCTATCAAGACATTTGACTCTTTCAGGAGGGAGGGTTAAATATTAACTCAAAGATATGAAAAGTGTATTGCAATAAAGAAAGGATAACTATATTGAAAAGTGTAATATAGTTTTTGTTTTATAACACCTAGAAAATAGTTAGGCGGAAGCTTATGAACCTACCCTTGTACGTTGTGTTACTCCATTCTTTACTGGCCTTAATGTAAAGTATAAGTAAACCGTGAGAAGGAAGGCCCAACGAAAAATACGTATTATGTAATATGTACCAGCTGCAGTACAATATTATAGATTATTGTTTTGTCAAAATATTAGTATAGTTTCAGTTTATTATAAAAAAGCCATCTTTAATATTTATCGGTATAGAAGCATCAGATGATGTTGCACGTCCCGAACATTCTGAAATTATCCTAAGGAGTAATCACGAAAAAGCATACTGAACTACGCAAACAAAGAGAACACTACAGTAAAATTTACTAGAAATCAAAGTTACACCTCTACAAATGTTTTGTGGTAACTATACTTGCCTCGTAGACCAAAGGTAGTTGGTTCAAACCCAGCCAGGGTCAATGACTTTGCAAAGCGTGAAAATTCTAGGTACGGTTTCCTTCGGAAGAGAAATAAAGGCAATGGTCCCGTGTCGTAGATTTCTGATACGTAAAAGAACCACAAGCCTGAAAAACAAGAGGCCTCTGAGAATCATTCATCGGTCATTTCACATTGAATAGGATTCTAATGACCTGAGATGTTAAAGAGTGTCCGTAAATAAAAACAAGGGCACAGTTAGATCCGTTGACACCAGCCCTCTAACTGGCAACCATTCACGTCGCACGCACTGGAAATAAGCGGAAAGCTGAGGCTGGTTTTGCCATTTTAAGTACTTAGTTGTTTAGAGAGAGAATTAGAATAAAAAAATAAACGTGACAAGTACTTCCATGCCCCCATACTAAGAATACATTTGCACTGCCTGTTCATTCATTATTGAGACGCACTTTGGCATGTTTTTATTAGTCATATAGAGAATGAAAACAATTTATTTAGACGAACACGCACCACGACAGTTAAAGAATTCGTAACGGAATATAATTTGTACCATGGCAAAACCCCTACAACATGCAACCGACATTATCAGTGCACCATGCAAATCCAAGAGATACAACTTAAAAAATTGGACGGCGATTCTGAAACACCCTGTATGGAAAATGTAAGTAATTGTGGAGCTTCAGGCTTCTGTGGTGAACGTTAAGGTACTTGGCTTCCGGAGGCATCAGAGCAAGTAGTTCTTTTTAAGGGGTCTCTTAGCTTAGTTTAGGTGTCACCATTCAGAATAGCAATCAAGTATCTTAGCAATATAAGCAAGGTAAATATTTTTATAATAGTTACAGTGATGTGTTTTTAAAATTGAATATACACCTTATTATATCATAAATTTAAAGCTTTTAAATAAATATATTTACCAAATTATCTCAATGTATCCACAGTTTCATAAATAATAAAAGTTATCAGGCTGGTTGACGAAAATGGCACTGGAAAATCTGTGGTTAGTGTACGGTTAGATTTTCTGAGTTCATATTTCATTACAGCAGAACTACAAAAAATGTAACATGGACACAAGGTACATATATAAAATGATTAATCGCTTATCGTTTACATGAAATACAAGAAGATACCGCGATGAACCAGAGGAAAGGAAATTATCCATTAATCAGTTACTAGCTATTTTTTATTAGTAGCTAATTTTAACATAATTATGTAGGGTATTAATGAGGTTAAAAAGAATGTTATAATATTATGAGCTACCAAGGCCTTCCTTCAAGAGGAGCATGATTAATAGAAGGGTCGATTAATGCAAGCACGCGCGAATATTTTAAAAATCGCTTGCAATCTTTCATTTGTTTTTCCTGCAGGAGAGACATAAACATAATCAGAACTACACTGATAGACGAAATAAACCCAACACCTATGTTTTTAATATTTTTAACTTATTATAAGTGAATTGTTATAATTCCATTTATTTTTTTTAAATTAAATGCCTTTTAAACATTTTGCAACCAATTTTATGTATTCAGATATCATTTTCAGTCTATAATTTCCTTTGTTGTATGAGATGAAAACGAATGCAATTTAATCATAATTTTACATCTGGGCCAAATGAAATTCTAATGGTATTGTTGTTCTTGTATTGTTGTTAGATCAGTTTTAATCTATTGTTGAGGTATTTCAAACACCTTAACATATAATTTTATGATGTAAAGATGACGTTAAATCTAGAGGAGGTAGCTAAAGAGGTTGCTGTGTCGGAAGATGGACGGAGCATGAATTATGTGCCCAGATGTCTCTTATGTACAAACGACATATGAGGGTAGATCCACAAATTTTCGAACTCGCCGATAAGGATTATCGCCTTAACAAAATCCATATTTTGTCACACCTGTATATTAAGTAAATAATTGCACCTGTAACTTCCGCTATGCTGCGTTCAATTGTTCAGATATATCTGCATAAAGAAGGCTATGTGTAGAAGATTGTGACATGTTCAAAATGGAGTTTCAAGCTGTTATTAAGTTCTTCACAAAAGAAGGACTTACTCCCTATAAAATTAAACAGCAATTGGACGGTGTATATGGGGAAGCATCCCCTCATATTCTATCGTAAAAGAATGGGCCAAATTTTTTCGAATGGGTCAATAAAGCATTGAAGACGAAGAGCGTACAGATCGGCCCTTGGAGGTGTCCACTCCTGAAAAAAATCGCTCTTGTGGAAGAAGAAATTGTGGAAGACCGGTGGCTCAAAGTTCCAAAAATACCAGCAAGGTTGATTCTTACTAAATCAACAGCCTTTAGAATTATTCATGAACATTTAAACATGAATAAGGTTAGTGCAAGATGGTTGCCTACACTTCTTTCCTCAGTCCAAAAGCAGCAACGAGTCGTTCTGCAAAACATAGTTACAGGAGATGAAACTATGGTCCTGTAATATGATCCCTTGTCTAAAAGAGGATCAATGGAGTGGCGTAAAGCTGGCGAAGCACTGCCGCTAAAGGCTAAGGTCACTCAGTCAACCAATAAGATCATGCATGGCCACAATTTTTGGGACTTTTTTTTTTTTTGATTCGTTTTATTTAAGGACGCTCTTTAACATCTCAGGTCATCAGCGACCCATTCAATTCAGGGCGTGAAACGGTCGACATATTTTGTTTAGAGGCCTCTTCTTTCAGGCTTGAGGTTCTTTATCGTGCAGTAAATGTACGACACGGGACCAACGGCTTTACTTCCCTTCCGAAGGAATACTTAGGATTTTTACGCCCGAAAAAATCCATCGATCCTGGCCGGGTTTGAACCCGCGACTTCGGGTTTAGAAGGTAAGTATGGTTACCACTACACCACCAGGACCGGCTTTTTTTGGGACTGTGAAGGAATACTCTTTATTGACTTCAAGGAGAGGAACACCACAGTAAATGGGGGGTACTAAGCTCGCCTACTGCACAGACTACGTGCTTCCATCAAAGAGAAAAGGCGAGGAAAGCCGAGTGGTGGTGTCCGCCTTCTTCACGACAACGCGCCTTGCACACAGCTCTTGTTGCAAAGCAAGCTGTGAAGAAATGTGACTTCAAGGAGATCCACCATTTACCCTACAGCCAAGATCTATCTTCCAGTGACTATTTCCTCTTCTCAAAACTCAAGAAGGACTTTCGAGGAAGGAAATTTAAGTGTGACAACGAAGTGATGAATGCTGTTAATGTCCATTTTGCAGACAAGATTTCGAACTATTTTTGTGAGGCGGGAAATCTAAATGTTAATTCAAATATGTGAGAAGTGCATTGCAATATGGGTAATTATATTGAAAAGTGAAATATAGTTTTTGTCTTTATCATACCTAGAAAATAGTTAGGCCGGAAACTTATGGATCTACCCTCGCACCGAAGGTTCAGGGAACTTGGTATCTACTACAGAAGACCAGGATTGGGTCGCAGAAAGGTGACATCTGTCAGAGATAATCAATTTCTGCGGCTGCAAGTTTTGCATAATAACACAACAGCCGTAGAAGCTCAAAAACGTTTGCAAAGGACACCAGGGGTCAATATCACAATGAAAACAGTGAGAAGGAGATTTGAAGAAGCGTAACCCACCTCTAGAAGACCAACCAGGGGTCCCTTGCTTACCCAATAACATCGGCAAGCACTCCATGTCTTTGCTTTTCAATATCTGGAGTGACTGAGGAGCAACGGAAGCTGTCATATTCATGGATGAATCGAGAATCAGCCTAAGATTGCTTAAATAATAAGGAGGAGAACTGGAGAAAGGTATGCTCCTTCCACCTTCGCATCGACTGTGGCTCTCAGGGGAGGTTCTGTCACGAGTGGGCTGCTATCAGTGTGGAAGCTAAGACAATTGTTTTTTGGAGAACGAGGACCTAAATGCAAACCGTTACATTCTTCAGGAACATGTTATTCCCTATGCCCCATGTATTGGCTATGATTTCCGCTTCATGATACATGTGTCACAATGAGCCGCAGTACTTAAGTGAGGTTGGGATTCCAGCGCTAGTTTGGCCAGTACGAAGCCCTGATCTGAACCCCATTGAGCATGTTTGGGACATGACGGGGAAAAATGTTCATCAAAGTGAGTCTCAATAAACTTTGGGAGGCTTTGCGTGAGCTATTGGAGGTCATACCACAAGAAGACCCAAGGACCTTGATCCGCAGCATGCCCCTAAGGTTGCAAGTTGTGATACAGGCCAAAGGAGGAAACGCGCGCTTCTGAGAGTGCCACACTGAGTGTTGAAAGGTGCGTCGCTGTGTTCCCAATGCAGGTGTGTTACAGGTAAACACGAGATCATCATGAAATGTGTTTAACTTGCATTCATGTTCATGCTCATACAATAAAGGAAATTATGGAATCACAATGATACCTAACCACACTAAAAAGTGGTTGCAAAATTTTTGGAAAAGTTTTTAATGTTCAAAAAATGAATGGAATAATGATTGAAACAATAATTCACATATATTCCACATTTTTAGATTTTTCCCCCTTTGTGTACAATACTATTTGTAATATGGACAACCTGATATAGGATCTCAAATACACAGGTTTAAAAAAATTAAATAACAAAACCCATTACATTTTCGATTCCTTTCCAGGTGCTGCAAACCAATGTAAAGAATTGCCTCCAAGGTTTAATGATTGTTAAGTCTACATTTTAACACTTTTGCTGATACAGCCAAATATATAATTACACTGACTTACAGAGATTCCGTTTACTGCGAAAAGTATCAATCAAAAAGCCTATAGGCAAGAATAAAACCAGGTAGAAAGAATGCAACTCGTGTGTTCCTTCTCAGTTTTTGTGCTTTTCTTTTAGACAAAAGTCCAATCTTCAAATTACTCTAGTTAAATTTTTCTTTAAGAGAAAAACACATTATCTGATAAATAAAAAGAAAACAAAGAATGCAGACAGCTTAATCAACAATTTTAATAGCAAAAATTAATTATGACAGACATTATTTCTCTCAATAAAATTTAACTTTGCAATGTTTTGTTAGCTTCATACGTAATGTATACGTGGTACTAGTTTCTTTGTTGTCACTTCCGGTTCCCGCCTGTGAGAGGTGTGCGAACTGAGGCCTACTCAGTTCCTCCAATAGCAAAATAGATGTGACACACGACCAACAATGTGCTGCTGTCTCAACAAATCTTCAGCTGAAGCTTAAGGACAGCCTGTTCTTCCCTATAGCACAGCTTAGCTCGAAGCTGTTTAGACGTTTGAAGAGGGAAGTCAATAAAATTTAAAGAAAGGAGGACGCGACGCTCGAGTTTGTGCTCTAACGAAAGAAAATATTAACACCATTGTGAGAGAGGTACTCTGAAAATGTCATTGGGTGCCACCCACATTTGGTAACATTGCATTGTCATTTAAAAAACTGGAAAAAACTTCAGTGAGGGAGGGCGGTTCTGGTGGGAATCAAACCCCGAACCTCTCGCTCACGAGTCCGCGTCTTAACGAAGTCGGCCACCCTTGGCAATACAATTTGTTGTGATATTACAACACATCAGTGGGTGCTAAACCGGCTGAATCATTTATAAAATGCATTATATGGTACGAATTTTCACATAGTATAACTAAATGCAGCATCCTGCATTTGTAAATAAAGATATATTCATGTAACATTTTGTCCTACTATCGGCACTTTTAATTAAACATATACATATGAATTCCGCTGAAATTTCTTGTGTATGACAGAATTCATCCATATTACATCGGCAGACGACACCACCATCTCAAACAACATGCTGTTTCCGTTGAAACGCGGAAGAAGCGAACATCGTATGCAGTCTCTAGTATAAAATGTTAACACTGTGGTTCTAATACACAGCAACCTCATCACTAAACGATCGTCTGATGTCAGAGTTTCACAGCTTCAAATTGCGCAAGCTAAAGGACTTGCCGAACGTTCCTCTAAATCAGCAACGATAACGACTTATGCACACGAGCGATCTCTTGAAGTGTGCTGCTCTTAAGAACTGTTTACGTTTCTCGTGCCAAGGGGATGGAGGGATGAGCGTAGTGAGTAAGGGCTGAGCGGGGTGGCTTAGGCGGTAACGCTTGGGATTCGCATTTGGGAGGTTCCGGGTTCAAATTTCTTGGGCCGCTCATTCTGAACTTGGGTTCCTTCGTTGTTTCCCCTGGTCCTTAATGGCAGCGCTGGAATGGGTCTTTACTTTCCATGAATTTTCTGCTTTCCCATTTCACCTCATTTCGTCTTTTTTGTCCTGCTACAAGACGAAAGTGCCAGGAGAGGGCACTGTGTGTGGCGTGACGGTGACTTGCGCTTGTGAAAGGTTTCTCCGCGACATCTGGTATGAAAGCGACCCTTTCCAGGACCTCAAATTCCTGAAAGGGGTATCGCTGGCTCAGGGTGTTCTATCTCGGAACATTAGGGCCTTACCACCCCTGGATCCTGGCCACCCGCTTTATTCCCTCACTTCATTTCTTACTCTCCAGGAGGGGCCCCCATTAAGTCATCACAACGTTCAGTTCTTGATCGCTATTGAAGTGACCGAAATATGCCCTCCGTCCATAAAAATCCAAATCCAAGCCAGGAGTTGAACAATTGTAGCGGTGCATCGTGTATGTCAAAATTTGGGAATAACTTTTGCATTGTAAATAATCTGTATGAATAAATTGTTTCCAATCTACTTTTTTCAGCCTCTTTAGTTAGAAATAAAACACAGCTCGTTTGTACACAATTAATTTATTCTCCGAAATACATGAAGCATTAACACAACTATTCTTAAGGAACGTTATTTGAGTTTTTCTGGTAAACGAAAATACCAAACAATAATAAATCATACATTTTTACTAACAGAAATTACAAAAACTTGTAATTGTAACTTGTAACTTGTTCAACTTGCCAGTCTTGTTGAATTCAGCGAATAGATATCAGTGTCCTGAGAAAAAACATGCGATGGTACTGTTTAAAAAGAAAGGCACAAATAATTATTATATGTGTGATTCTTTTTCCCCCAGCGCTGGATTTTTCTATGGGCGTGCTCCCATTCGTTTGCCGCGTTGTAGAGGGGGTGCTTGCTTACTTGTTGACCTTGCTGACTGTCGCAGTTGTAGCACAGTTAATCCCTCTGGGTAGGTTGTGTTGTTCCTTTCTTAATTCCACCGTGTAGTACATTATCCTCATGTGTTTACAACGGCACAGCGTGGCTTTATATACGTGTTAACTCAGCTCGTGAAATTCGAAGACTATTTCAAATAAGAGTCCCGGATATTGACACTCCAGATCATAAAACAATCGATAATGTGTATAATAAATTTCCGAACTGAAAATGTCCAGCCTAAGAAACCGAAAAATTAGCGTAGGATTCTCACCGAAGAAAGATTACAGGACATTGGTAATTGTGTAGAAAATTGTCCTAGAAGATCTCTTCGTCGTCTTGCACAACAAGTGAGAATTTCATATGGGGCTGTTCAAAAGGCTAATAAACTTAACAGCCTGCGATTATCTCTGGGATTAAATTAAAAAAAGGGTCATGTACAAGATGAACTCACGCCGTACAAGAACTCAAAGATAATATTCGTCAAGAATTTGTCGGGATTTCTCAAAAATTAATTACAGCGAGTGATGAATAGTTCCGTAAAGAGATGCCAAAATGTTTGCAGGATGAGGGCGAACATTCTCAACACTTCATTTGATAATTTGGTAAGTGATGAGTCTCTTAAATTGGTTTGTTTTATTGTTTCATCCTTCCTCTAATCAAGTAGACCCTTTTGGTAGCTAACCGGCTTGCCCTTAGGCAAAACACTGAGGGGGAAAATAAAACTGACCATAAGATATTATAGTTTTAATGTTTAATACTGTCCTTAACTGGTTTTAGATAGATTTTTATGACATGTTGCAATTATTAATATTGCGTTTAAATTCTTAATTAATAATATAAATGATAATGGTATTATTCTAACAACTATCTTTATATTTTCGGATAGCTTCGTGAATTCATTATTTCTTCAAAAATGATATTTTTGTATTTATCTGCACGGAAGAGATCGTTGTGCCGCTTTAAATTATATTTTGTGCACATCCTGTGCTTCTTGCATACTACACTGCGATTAGCATCCTCAAAAAGATGTATAAACCTTTAAAATCGTTGTAAGCCTTACACTTTTCTACCGCCATGTTGGCCCCTGCTTAGTTGTAAACACACAACCAACATCGGCATTTCCACATTATCCAAGCTTGCCCACAGAATGACGACTATAAACTACCATGTGCAATTTGCGCGCATGCGCACCTTACTGAGTAGCGTAGTTGCGTCAATGTCATGTGATTGTCTGCGCCGTGCAACCCACCGAAACTCTTTGAGTAGCTCTTGTATGCATATATGCGTATATCCGGAAAATATATATGAGGATATGTCCATAAGCTTCCGGCCTAACCATTTTCTACGCGTGATAAATACAAAAACTATATTTCACTTCTCAATATATTCACTCTTTATTGCAATACACTTCTCACAGCTTCCTTTGCAATAACAGCCGTGTGCATAGGCGGGTTGTCATAAAGAAGGCGCACATCACCACTCAGCTTTTCTCGCCTTTTCTCTTTGATGGAAGCACGTAATCTGTGCAGTGGGCCAGCATAGTACCCCCCATTTACTGTGGTGTTGCTCTCCTTGAAGTCAATGAAGAGTATTCCTCCACAGTCAAAAGATTGTGGTCATGATCTTCTTGGTTGACTGAGTGACCTTGGCCTTTAGAGGCGGTGCTTCGCCAGATTTATGAGACTCCGCTGATTCTCTTTTGGACAAGGAATGACAATAGAGGACCATAGTTTCATCTCCTGTAGCAACGGTTTGCAGAACTTCTCTCTCTCTCTCTCTCTCTCTCTCTCTCTCTCTCTCTCTCGTTGTCTCGTTGCCAGGGCAAGGCTCCAAAAATGTCTGATAACAGATGACTCGTTGTTGCTTTTGGACTGAGGAAAGAAGTCTAGGCACCCATCTTGCACTAACCTTATTCATGTTTAAATGTTCATGAATAATTGTAAGGACTGTTGTTTTAGAAAGGCCTAACCTTGCTGCTATTTCTGCAACTTTGAGCCGCCGGTCTTCTTTAATTTCTCCTTCCACAAGAGCGATGTTTTCTGGAGTGAGCGCCTCTAAGGGCCGACCTGCACGCTCTTCGTCTACAAAGCTTTCTCGACGCATTCGAAAAAGTTTGACCCATTCTTTTAAGGCAGAACATGAACGGGGATGCTTCCACATATACACCGTCCAATCGCTGTTTAATTTCTTTGGAGTAAATTCTTCTTTTGTGAAGAACTTAATAACAGCTCCATACTCCATTTTGAACATGTCACAGTTTTCTACACATAGGCTTCTTTATGCAACTGTATCTGAACAACTGAACACAGTGGAGTGGAAGTTTCAGTTGTAATTATTTACGTAACAGATAAGATGTGGGATTTTGTGAAGGTCTTAATCGGTATCGGCGAGGCCAGAAACTTATGGATCTACCCTCGTGTTTTAGTAACACCAAGACCAACTAAATCTAATACGGTAAAAATGGCGGCGGACGTGGCCATATTGTTGCCAATTGCACATACCGAACCTTTATGCAGTATTGTGTTTTCATGATAACAGTATTTATCATTAGAGAGCATTTTGATGATTTTAAGTATCTGACAATGTTTACAAATAAAATAAACGAACTTCCAAATAACTACTCGCCTTAAAACTAATCGACATAGTAGGGACAGCACCACATTTATTATGTCAAGTTTAAGTAAAAATACGTTTTCCTTGGAATTATTATAAACAGGTGTACCTGTCTTGTCTTGACCTCGCTTGCAAAGGAGTCGAAACATAACATCCATAACTCTCTTCATCTTGTTCCAAAAACCGCTTCATACGTTCTTTGAAATCTTTCCATGAAAGTAGATTAAGGAAATTTATAGAAAGAAAATGTCCTTCCTAATCACAAATTTTAGTAAGAAAAGTTTAATACGCCTTACAGTATCATATTAACTTCAAAACTTGCATGGTGTATACTGTTTATTCGCCCGTCTTCAATTACTGCTATTTGGAAATGTAAATGCGTTATTGTGGAGTGCACTGCCATAATTAAGATATACAAGAGCAAGCGAAGTTGTACTAAACATTTTCTATTACACAAATTGCTGGTGTGATTTCACCAAATCAGTATTAACATAATAAAAATAAATAAATAACTAACACACTACTCTTAATTTATTCCCAACTATATACCAATGTAATAAACCACATAACTGCAACAAATCAAGTAAACAAACCCATGTGTTTAACAACAGCAAAATGAACTATTTTACTAGTGCCTGTCTTTGCATAACCTCACTTGCAAACGAGTCGAAATATGTTATGACACTAAAATCCTCTTCATCTCGATCCAAATTCCGTTTCAAATATTATTTTTTTTCCCCCGCATTTTTAAGGAAAAATCTTTGCTAAACCACACCGTCAAGTACGACGCTAGTTTAGAGAAATTTGCTGGCAAACTTTCTCCCTAACCACAAAGTTTTGTACGAAAAGTTTAATACACACTAAAAGTTTCATCATTAACTTCCTTTTTATTAAATAAGTTCCTGGTGTGATTTCACTAAATCAATATTAAATTGCTAAAAGCAAAAGAATTAACACGCTACTGTTGATTTATTTCCAAGTATAAACCAAATAACTGCAAATTAATAACGTGATGAAATTAACACACGCATAACACATTCCACCATTTTGTCTACTATGAATTCCTACCTTGGAGTCTGAAAAACATAGTCAATTGTGGTAAGACCTACTCCATTCTTAGACGATAATGCCGTATCGATAGTACAGAAAATGGTGGCAATTGATGTTTGAGCATGGTGCTGCTATTAAGCTAATGGGTTTGTTTATTTCGTTCATTGAAGTTACGCGGTTTATTACAGTGATTTCTAGTTGGAAGCAAATCAATAGTAGCGTGTTAGTTTTTTATGAAGTTAATATTGATTTAATGAAATTACTTCAGGAAACTGTGTAATAGAAACTGTTTACATCATGGTCGCTCTTGTTGTGTGCCCGGCTACACCTCTAATTGTGGCAGTGCACCACATACTACCATATTTGTATTTCTCAAAGAATAGTTATTAAAGGAAAAGTGGATAAAATTATAGACCATGCACAGTTAATGATAAAACTGTATGAAATATTTCGAACCAAAAATTGTGGATAGGGAGGATATTTTCCATGCGAAAAATGATGAACAATTCGTAGTCTTAGACAAATTAAAAAAATTAACCATAATGCCATATCCCACAATTTTCCCTAACCATAATATGTAATGGTTACTTTCACCCTTTTATTATGAACAATTAGTAATCAAAAGTATATAACAAAATATGTTGAGGCGAACTTCACACAAAATTAAGTTGTGCACTGTATCTAAAAACATTAATATTTTATAAAATATTAAAACATGAACAAGAGCTGATTATAATTAAACCTTCAAGCCTTTCCATCTACGAAAGTATGTAAAATGGGAGGCGAAGAAGCCTGCCTTGACTGGGTTAACAAAATTTAAATACACCTCGTAGCAGACAAAATGACATAACGCAATTTAGCAAATAACAAATAACTGTAGTGACATCCAATAGTTATCTGACATAATTTCTTTACATTATAGCCCAGTGACTGAAAAAAACGAATTGACAATATTTCTCTTTAGAAAGCTTGTATTAAATATTTGCAAATTACACATTATAAATACATAAGATAATCTTTAATAAATTTATACCAAACCTGGGTCACAATCGTAACAAAGAAGCCCCGTTAAATGTTTAAAGAAAGCCGAAACAAACCCCCACTCCCCGGGAACTTCTTGGCTACGTTCTATCACTTCAGCAGCTCAGAGGAAAATTCCCTTGCATTGTCACGGAGCGAGGTACTAACTCCGAATCGTTGAAGGTAAGGAAATTAAACTTGAAAGTCATGCAACTATGTCCACATAACAGTACTAAGGAGAGAGATGAGCATTGAAATATCGATTGATGTGCGATCTTTTATGCAATAACGGAACAACTCGAGAGTTGGTATTTTCTAAATAGGAATCCTTTGAAATTCTCTTCAATGTGTTTCTATTTCAAACGTTTTTATTAACTGGCTTTCTCGTCTGTTCGGGTGGAATTTTGTAATTACTTTTTCAGGTACTTCTAAATGAGATAGAGGCTTGAAAATTTGCACATAGGTCCGAAATGGATGACGATACAATATAATACGGTAATTATAATGGTTCAGTGGTTCCACGGCTCAAAAATACGGTTCCGCAGTTTTGAAAGTAAAGCAACGCAATATCAAAAACGAAGGTTTTAAAAAATGTAAGAACATATTCCTGCAGTTTCTATTTTCGTTAATAACGCATAAAAATATAAAATTTATAAAAATCTTTATTTAAAAATAAGAACAGTTGCTATGATGTATTATATTTAGCGATACAATAAATAAATTATAGTGTAACTTGATTTATATTTAATTTCAACGTTTATTTGAATCTAAAATGATTAGAATTCTTTTTGTTATATTTTGATAACAATACAGTCGTCATGGCAACTATTCAAATAAACAACGCGGTGTCGAACGCGCAAATTTCAAGAAACGCATGGCTCAAGCGCGATCAACTGAGACGATGGAAAAACGTTCTCGACTCGCTAATGACACGCAATGACATGCTAAATATTTTGATAACAATACAATCGCCATGGCAATTTTTCAAATAAAAATATCAAATTTAAATCCTCACAATTAAATCCTTACAAATAACATTTAATAAATCTGATTTCTATTCCATAAATTCAATTGCGCTAATGTTAATGCGCAATATGTGTATTAATAATGCATGAATAATTTCAACTGTGTAAATAAGTAGAGAATGAGTATTATATTTAATATAATATAATGAGTTACACCTTTTATCAAAGATTTTGACTTCTATATTGAGGATCTGGTACAAATATATTTAATACTGAAATAAACATTTTCAAAATTAGCTTTGTGTGTCTGTACTTGGTTTTTAATTAAAAAAGCAATAATTAATCAAATATTTCGATATATCAATGGAGTACATAAAACAATTTTCTATTTTAGATGTAATCAAGAGAAAACAAAAGTCTAAAATTTGCTCAATTTTTCTCATTATTTAATCCAGATATCTAATACTGAATGCAAAATACGTGCACATAAGACTAAAAAGTAGATAATAATTTAAATAAAAAAATGTTAAAAACCACGTTTTTATTTTCATAGTAATAAATGAACTAAAAGTATAAAATGAGTCATCCTAGCCAAATGCAAATTTATAACTCCATTCAAATTCATAATCTCATAAACTGTTAAGGGTATTTATAGTTTAAATTAATCACACAAAAGGTTCAGACAAACTATTGCATGCGCCCCACGTTTTCGTTTGGGAGAATTTTTCTAAAAAAGTTTATGAGATTATGAGTTTGCATGGTTATAAATCTGCATTTGGCTAGGATGAATTATTTTATATTTTTTAGTTCGTTTATAATTAAGAAAATATAAACGTGTTTTTTTAAAAAAATTATTTAAATTATTTCCTTAAAATGTGGTTATTAAGTATTAAACACTGCCCGAAAATCCACCAAAAAAAATTGAACAATCCCATACAACTCAGATTTGCCTACTTCTGGTGAATATTTTTATTTACACGTGATTTATTCCCTATATGAAATATTATCTGCTAGTTCACTCTCCACCTTTAAATACTTTAAGTTTACAGTTCTTAATTTAATATGCTTTTATGGATGTTTTTATTTACATGTATAATTAAGACTACTCTGTAAAATATCTTGGTGTGTCACTATACACAAAATTTAAAGTAATAATTATCGTGTTAAGGGAAAACAAGCAAATAATTCTTTCTCTTTCTCACTTCCACTTCTAATTACCGGTCTCTGATGTTGGTACACATTTACTGTTTTACTCCAGGTTGTTTTATTTTTCCTTTAAATATGTTTCGCAGGTGGTCACCCCTGTAACATTACATGCGTTGCGCGCGCACATGGAGAGGTGAGGCGTTACCCGGCTGGCTACCGAGGTAGCGGGGGGAGGCCCGGGTCAACATCGTGACTTGGTGCTAGGGCCGTAGCCCCGCGGGTTAGGCGGAGTTCTCCCTTCCCCCATCTCTCTTGTTTTGAGCGGTGGAAAATGTTACATCTTCTCTCCATTGTCTGTTCACATTTTTTGGAGGTCCCCAACAAATCGCACAGCCTCAAGAGATTCGTTTACCAAACGCCCGCCTTCGTTAAACAGCACCATGACCCTGCGTACTCTTGCAACAGAAGTTTGCATATGCAAGAATGTCCATCCTATACACCGGGAGTGATATATAGACGGTAGATCTTCAGGAAATTGTCTATTTGCTTTTTTCCTTAATAAGATGAGAACATTATTTAGTGGCATTGCATATATAAATGCCTATTTGACTTTAGTGCATCTTCCTTAGTTTCGTGATTAATCCTCCGTCAGGCACAATGTGCGAGAGACATTTGAAAAGTTCTCGGAAATGAAGTCATAACTTTCTGAAATTAACCTTATTTTTTGACACTTATACATTTTTTTTTTTAGTGATACCCCCATCACTAAAGTCAGGTTTCTCCAAACCTACAAAACTCCTTTAATCTACTGATTTAAACTCTTCATCGGACGAAAATGTCTTTCCAACAGGGAATTTTCTCAGTTTAGGGTACAGATGGAAATCCGATGGAGCCAAGTAAGGAGAATAAGGCGAATATCGCAGAAAATAGTACGCAAATTTATTGGTTTTCGCTAATGCAACGATACATGCATGAGGCCGGGCATTGTCTTCATGCAAGATGAGTTTTTTTCCGTAATAGACTCGGTCTTTTCTTGCGTATTTTTGTTTTCAATAAGCTCAAAGGATTAGCATAATACGCTGTCGTGAAAATGTTCCAATTTAAAGATAATCAATTAGCAGTACACCTTTGGCATTCCAGAAAACCTACACCATGATCTTGCTGGCCAATTTCATATACTTGCCTTCTTTGGCGGTGGAAAGTGGTGACGCTTCCTTTGTTTAGACTGCTGTTTTGTTTCAAGTGTGTAGTGTAGCACCCGAGTTTCATCACTGATCACAAATCGGCTCATAAAGTCGGCTGCATCTGTCTGACCAAATTTTCCTGAGAGATTTGCACTCTGATTTGCTTTTGATCCGAATTAGCAGTCGTGACATCCACCTTGCCGATAATTTTCCCAGCACAAATCTTGCCTTAAAAATATGAAACACGCTCGTTACCCTGAAATGCTCAGAGCTTAAGCAATTTCGGACACCCAATTGTCGATCCTCCAGCGCATTGTCGTACGCCTTATCGATATTTTCTGATATGACGGATTTTGGACGTCCGCTGCATTAGCCATCTTTCAAGCTTTCACAGTCCAGTTGGAAACGGTTTAAAATAATTGTGCAGAGTCTACTAGAGTGTTTGTCATAGGTGGATTCTTTACTAAGCACTTTATAACTGCACGATGTTTCATACGAGAGTAAGTTCATAAGTTTCCGGTCTAAGCGTTTTCTAGGTATAATAAAAACAAAACTTCACTTTTAATATACTTACCGTTTATTTCAATGCATTTCTCACATCTTTGGAATAGTCAGAAGTCTTGTCAGCAAAATGAGCATAATCAGTATCCATCACTTCTTCATTACATTTAAATGTCCTTCCTCGAAGATCCTTCTTGAGTTTTGAGAAGAGCAAATAGTCACTGGGAGCTAGATCTGGACTGTAGGGTGGATGGTCGATCTCCTTGAAACCACATTTCTTCACAATTTCCTTCACAAAAAGAGCTATGTGCACTGGCGTGTTGTCGTGAAGAAGGCGCACACCACCACTCAGCTTTCCTCGTCTTTTCTCTTTGATGGAAGCACAGAGTCAGTGCAGTAGACCAGCATAGTACTCCCCATTTACTGTGGTGTTCCTCTCCTTGAAGTCAATGAAGAGCATTCCTTAACAGTCCCAAAAGTTTGTGGCCATGATCTTCTTGGTTGACTGAGTGACCTTGCCTTTAGTGGCGGTGCTTCGTCAGGTTTATGCTGCTTCATTGACTCTCTTTTGGACAAGGGATCATAGTAGAGAACCAAAATTTCATCTCCTGTAACAATGGTTTGCAGAGCTTCTCTCTCGACGTCACGGCAGAGTTTCAAATAAGCTTGACAACAGATGAGTCGTTGCTGCTTTTGGATTGAGGAAAGAAGTCTAGGCACCCATCTCACACCAACCTTATTCATAAATGTTCATGAATAATTCGAAGAACTGTTGTTTTAGAACGGCCCAACGTTGCTGCTATTTCTGTAACTGAGCCGCCGGTCTTCCATAATTTCTCCTTCCACAAGAGCGATGTTTTCAGGAGTGAGCACCTCCAAGGACCGACCTGCATGCTCTTGGTCTTCAATGCTTTTTCGACCCTTTTGAAAATGTTTGTCCCATTTTTTTTACAATAGAATACGAGGGGGTGCTTCCCAATATACACCATCTAATCGCTGTTTAATTTCATTTGGAGTAAGTGCTTCTTTTGTGAAGAACTTAATAACGCTCGAAACTCCATTTTGAACATGTCACAATTTTCTACACATAGTCTTTTTATGCAGCTATATCTGAACAACTGAACACAGCAAAGTGGGAGTTGTAGCTGCAATTATTTAGTTAACAGATAAGTGTGCACCAGATAAGACTTTTGTGAAGGCGAGGCCGGAAACTTATGGACCTACCCTCGTATTTGGTACTTTCTCCGTACACACACGTCTGCACTGTAATAAACAGCTAGAGCGCTTACGATTCTTAACCAATCGATGTTTTATTGCACAAATATTTCTCTGAAAGATAGTGGGTGTTTTATTGACTAAAGTTCTTTGGAATTGCTGCAGCAATCTGTGAGTCATTCCAAGAACTTTGCAATGAATGTCATATTGTTTTAATTATTCAGATGTTCGCATTCTTTTGTAATTTTCAATGTTTCAATAACTGAGTAAAACAGTGTTGTTTTGGAATTTTAAGAACAATTATTTAATTTAGGAACTTTAAATAATTTGTTATAAAATCTAAAACACCAGTATAACCTAATTTAAAACTATCTAATGGATATAGTAAAGACCATTACTGCCCAAACTACTAAATAAAAACGTTTCCATGATAATTGCATTAAACCTTCACATTTTCATAGGTTAATATATGTATACATATATTTTATTCTGTTCTTAATATTTTAAAACAATGAACTTAACATACAAGCAATGTTACTGCTTCAGTGACGGTGGGATTACTTGCACGTTTTCGTCAACTTAGTGGAGGAGAAACAGTGTTGCGCTACAGACAGAAAAAAAAAAATGCTTTACTTGCAATAATACGCATGGGCAAACACGAATTCGTATTAAAACGTTAGCTTTAATAACACCAGCTATTAATACTCAAATAAATATTCTCTCTCACGCAATGCACAAAAAGGGTACACTATTAAAATGAAACACAAGAAGATCAAATGCCTGAATTCTACTCAGCTGGAATGGTGAAATCAGCTAAGTGCGCAGATAATGGAAAAGAAAGTTAACGAACGACTATCTATGAGAAATGCTCATTAAAATCTATCATAATTTCTCATGCTAGAAGCTATTTTTACAAACATTTGTTAGCTTAATGCGTAATGGTAATAGTTTTATGGTTCTCCACCAGTGAGAGATATGCAAGTTGAGACATGTTTAGTTCTCCTTACGGTAAAATGGAGGTGACACGCGACGAACAATGTGCTCTTCTGGAATTCTGCTTTCGTCTCAATAAATCTTCAGCTGAGACCTATACAATGTTACAAGAGGCTTATGGAGCGTTTGTTTGTTTGTTTTTCCTATAACACAACTCGAAACGATTTTAAAACGGGTAGGCAATCAATTTAAAAGGGAGATGAACCTGGCCCTCCAGTTTATGCTCTAACATTAACACCGCTACGTCATCGACAGGGGATAATCGAAAAACATTTAAAACACTTCCATAAATTCTGAAAAGTCCATATAGTTTCACCAATATGTTAACAAATGAAAAGTTGCATATGAGACGTGTTTGTGAACGGTGGGTTCCGAGACTGCTAATTTTCCAACAAAAGGATGTTCGCGTGCAAGTTAGTACGCCGTTCAATAGGATGTAGTTTCTTTCGAAGGTAATCGCAATGATGAAATTTGGCTACATTATTTCGATCCTGAGAGCAAACAGCAAAGCATTGCGTGGAAACATTAACAATGAAAGAAGCAAACTTTTGTTGCTCCTGCTGGTAAAGCTATGGTAAACTCAATTTTTTCCATATTCAGGGAATGGTTTACTAGTATGTCATACCTACACACGTAACTATAACCGGACAATACTACAGAGATATCCTGCAGCATATTAACACAAAAGGTTACTACAACAAGGTAATTGCTGCAACAGGATAATGCACAGCCGCACATCGCAGAAATAGCTGATGAATATCTGAAAAATATTTTTGTAAAGTATGTCCATCATCATCCCTATAATTTAAATTAAGCCACTTTTCCCCAAGTTGAGGAAACGTTGAGGAAAAGTTGAGGAAAAGTTGAGGAAAGTATGTCCATCATCTTCCCTATAATTTAAATTAAGTCACTTTTCCCCAGTTGAGGAAACGCCTTCATGGAAAGCATTTTCTCATCACCAGAAGCAGTTGTGAAGGTTGCAGTGGCGATTCTGAAGCTCCTGTCAACAAATGGTTTCCAGTACGTCTTAGAAAACTGGCGAAAACGCTGGGTTAGGTGAATTGCATCCAACGGGGAATACTTTGAGAAAGATCATCATATTATGAGAATTAGTAAAGGTATGTTGTAAAAAAATACTATCAATAGCCTCGTATAATTTTTTATGTATTTAATTTTTTTTAGAAATGGTAAAAATCAAGAACATAGTTTAAGTGGCATTAATATAAAAGCTCTTTCTATGTCCAAAAACTAAGATTTTTGCATTTACTTTTGGAGATTTTGTTTTAAAATAAACAAATGCATAGAAAATGATAAGTGAAGAAAATAATATATTATATTTAACATGTCCTTAATTTAATTAATCTCTTTAGCCACTTCTTTATCTTTTTTCGTATTTCACCTTTGTTCTGAGAATTTATCAGCTTCTTTCATACATGAGTTTCAGTTGAGGTTGCAATTTTAACTTTGAAAATACTTCCGCCATTTTTGACTCCATCATTAAGAAAATGGCCGCATTCAAAATTCCAAACTTAATAGCTTCACTGCCTAGAAAATATATATATTCTAGATATATCCGTTTACGCCCATAATATTTATCTGCCTTCTCTAACCATCTTTAGCTTGCCAGTGCTTTCCTTTTACACAATCACTTGCAAAGCTTGCTACAAAAACACAATAACATAACCACAATGCCACGTGTTGCAGAATACAAAGAAACTTCCATGGCAACAGGAAAAAATAGTGCTTCTTGAAAACATTCAGTTTAGAGCAAAACCACCAACATTTACATTCAAAATCTTTATATTGATTGCTGTTCAATAAAAAATTATCGCCATTTTGATATCCATTCTTTACTTATAGTTTTGATGATCGTTCTCAAAATAGTTCCCGTTGCAGGCCAAGACCGGCTGGAAACCATTTTTAATAGGTCTTCAATATCGTTCCCACAGCCTAAACCACTGCTTCTGAGATGGAAAATACCTCTCACGAAGGAATAAATGAATTGTGTTTAACGCCCGTTTTTGCTACAGAGGCACCACAGGCAATGGACACTGATGATATATGCGCTGAAATGATATATTGGGAAAGGATTTATTTTTCAAGAAGGAATCGTTCCAGACCTAAATTTAGTGTACCTCCCCGGCATTTGCCATTTATGAGGACTGAGGAAAACCTGGAAAAAACCTCAGTCAGGGAGGACGGTCCTGGCGGTATTCGAACCCAGACATCCCGCTCACGAGTCCGTGCCTTTAATGACCTCGGTCACTCGTGGCGGTTTCTCTCTCACGAACGAGTCTCTACAATTTGGGGTAAAGCAAAAAGTTGCAATTATTATTATTATTATTATTATTATTATTATTATTATTATTATTATTATTGCAGTATCATGCTGCAGCATAAAGTTTGTCATACAGAAATGTGGCCTATTGCGTGTGATATAGCCTTGCAGAGTTTCAAGGACATCTCTGTAGTATTACCGAATTACAATTATGTAACAAATTCGACAACTGGTAAACGTTTCCTAAATATCGAAAAATGAGATCGCCATAACTTTACTAGCAGAAACAACTACTTTTGTTCATTTTAGTGTAGTGATGATGGAGATTTTCACACAAATGTCCTGTTTGTTCTCAGGATCGAAATGATAGCAGCCAAATTTAATCAGCAAGTGATTACCTACAATTTTAAATAGAGCGCCGGTTCAAACATGCTTTGAATTTGATTGCCTCCACTGATGAAACATTTTAAACCATCTTATAGCTGTGCTATAGGAATAAAAAACTGACATTGCGTAGGTCTCAACTGAAGTCTGTTGAAACGAAAGCACATGTTCAGAGCAGCATATTGCTATCTCCTACATTTTGCTATAGGCGGAACTGAAAATGTCTTAACTTGCACACCTCTTAAAGACGGGTACCAGAAGTGACATAAGTGAAGTCACCTGTACATTGCGATTTAAGGTAAGTGTAAATTTTTAGCGGGAGAAATTAAGCCTCTTAAAAAAATATAGTTTTATTTATTGAGCAATCTCTTATTATGCTTTAGGGGCTGAGATAGGGTTAACATGGATATTAATTTGATAATTAAAACAGAATAAAAAAACAAAACAGAATTTTCACGCCATGCCATTGCGTGGTGGGGCTTCTTCTACTTGCATGTATATTAACACTTTGGTGAAATGAGTTATTATGAATTCTATTTATGCCTTCATATGCATTTATATCACGTTAATATTTCATTCAGTTATTATCTATTGGTTAAATATTATCTGGCGGTTGCTAATATTACTAAAGTATTTTTTTCTTTTAACGTCAAATCACGGTTCGATATGGTGCTATAGGAAACTATTGAATTGGATTGTTACGGAAACAGAGGACATTTCGGTACTTCAGCCTTGCTCATGGCTGGCCGTTTGTGTCCACGCTCCCCTTGGGGGTATCTCCGGGAGAAAGGACGAGTGGCCACAGTCCAGATAGAACATCCCGATGCCTCCTCCTCCAAGGAGTTCGAGCCCCTATCATAGACGCTGGAGCAGAAACATTTCAAAAGTGCAAGCAAGCGTCACACTGTATACCACACCAACCCACTTCGCCTTACACTTTCGTCCTGCAACAGAACCAACGAAATGAACTGCTCTGTATTCAGTTTTGAACATCGCCCTCTATTGTGCAACATGTTTGATTTAAATAACCTGCTCGAAGCAAATGAACGGCATAGTCGGTTAGTATTTTATAAACACATAAACAAAACGCTACACTGTGTTAATCGAAAAACAACAAGTATCTGTTTCTTTCTCTTTATTTTTTATTCCTATGTCATAATTATGTATTTGCAGATTTATTTCCTGTACTGATACACATTTTACATTAATTTTATTCCTCATTGACTTCGAACTAGATTGGTCTTTTATTTTGCTTTGCAATAATTTTTATTTATCCGCAAATGATTCACTGTTACTGGATTTCCTAGCCTTATGGTTGCCATCATAGATGTCACTATATTCTGGAGCAAGCAATGGACCGAACCAATGCTGCTTGCTCTGTTAGTAAACAGCAACGATAACAGATGGCGAAAAAGCGCACTCCGATTTAGCGCGATCTCTAGTTCAACAAATCCCTGTTTGTAACTTTGTGTTATGACTTGCACATAATTTATATTTCTCTTTATGCCATGTATCATATTTCTGCGCGCAGTGGTTCACTAAAGATACAAATGCAATTTGCATCTTATTAAGATATTCAAATGTCGTCTTTTGGGTAATGTTAATAATGTTCGCTCAAGCAGTAATTTTGTTTATGTTGTTACATAATCAAATACACCTGGAAAAGGCAGAAAGCACATATTAAGAAGCAATACTGAGATTTTAGTGCTCTTGCTTCTATGTGCATTAGTCACTTGTTTAAATCAATTTTAAACGAAAGGGCTTGCAGTTTCTTTAACACCTTTCATTAATGACCGCTGGTTGACCTCAAGGTTATACACACATAAGAATTTGTTAATATGTTATTCTTGTATAACTATAACGCCACAGAATATTATAAATTAAACACAATTTCTTTGAAAAGCGATTCATTGTGAAATCAGACAGAAAAGATTACGTTTTTTAAATACTAAAAACTTTATAATATTAAAACATAACAAAAAGGAATATTTCTATAAAATTAACACCCTAAGCTTTCATGTAAAAATTGCCCAAAATTAAGTATTTTATTAAATTGTCTTTATAGAGGCTTGGCTTTCGAGTCTTTTTCAATAGAAATGTGAACAATAACTTATTATAAAGCCCATACTTAGCTAACAGCTATTCATTTAAAATATTAGAAGAAAAATCTGTTTTATACAGATTTGAACGACTTTTCCACAAAGGCAATATACCAACACGGGTGATCGAAGTCTTAAGGCGCGGCTCGTGAGCGAGAGGTCTGGGGTTCGAATCCCGCCATGACCGCCCTCCCTGACTGAGGGTTTTTCCAGGTTTTTCTCAGTCTTCATACATAAATGGCAAATGCCGGGGATATCCCCTAAACTTGGGCTTGGAACGTTTCCTTCTTTAAAGAAAATCCTTTCCCAATTTATCATTTCATCTCATGTATCGTCAGTGTCCACCGCCTGTGGTGTCTCAGTAGTAAAAACGGGCGTTAAACACTACTCAAAAAAAAAAAAAACATTTATTCAAAGTATTTTCCATTAGATTCTATACAACGTTTCGTGCGTTCAAACCATTTTATAATGCTGAACTCCATTTCTTTGTATGGGATCCAAATTCCTTTTTCCTTTGCAGCTACTGCGGGTTCAGGTGATTCAAATCGTTGCCATGAATTTTTTTCTTTAAATTCGAGGAACCTGAAAAAGTTACATGGGGTCCATATATGGACTGCAGGGAGGATGAGATAAAAATTGACTCCTGATTCCTGCGGATATGGAATTGTTTCTAGTGCAGTGAGGGCAAAGATGTTGTCACAGTGCAACAAGATTCCAGGGAGATCTAGCAAGCTTCATTCTCAGTAAGCTGAAGACTTGGGGCAGGTGGTGTAACAGCTGGCAGTTACAGATTTGTCACCATGTGGCCACTAGCTGAGAAGAAGGAACTGAAATGATAATTTTGTTCAATAATATGTACAGTGATTATCTTTCCGTTCTACACAACTTTCATCTTCGTGGAGTCCCTTCCTCTCCTAAAACCTGCAAACTATTAGTGAATTGTGAAGGGCAAAGACACCCAAATACACGATGCAATCTTTCAAGACATTTTTTTCCTCTCCTAAACCGCCTTTAAAGTTGTAGTAAAGCATACAGCCGAAATGTTCTCGCTTGACTTCCATTCAAGCGTCTCGCACAGCAACCTGCAGATGTTCTGACAGACACATTGTTGCAGCGTAGACTTGCAACTTCAGAGCGGTCTTGCACGTCTGCACTCTCAAGTCAAAGTAGCACAGTTGACTTCTCATTCGGCCTTGCATGATCATAAGTGGAGGTAGCTAGCAAGCTCCGGGAATATAATAGCTTAACAAAATTTATTTTTTAAGTCAGGTCTTCTTGAAGAAACATCATAGAAATGTAGACACAATTTTGTCTGAGAAAGAATAATCAGTCTATGATTTTGTTTTTACTGTTTCTTGTGAGGAAGGTAGTCAAATAAGAATTTATTTACTTACTTCTTATTTCTATGTGCTGTTCAGTTGCTTTATCATCTAATTCACTCTTTGGCAATTGCTGCAAGTATCTGGTTATGCTCGCTTTGTTATTTTAACAACGTCGAGGAAGTACTGAGCACAGGAAAATGATAAGGAAAGTAGGAAAACAAAAGACATTGATTTCTTCTAAAGCAGTGTGTAATAACTTCGCTTGAAGTGAAAACCAGCTAAATATTTTCTGGTGAAGCACATAGACTTTAATAATGTAAGTATACTACCTATTTATTTTAGTTATCTGCTAAAAATATTTTATTATAAAAAAGGAAATTGAGTTATATAAACCACGATGTATGTATTTCATATCATGTTTACTCTATAGTAGTTTTGATTTAAGAAGCATATAGCAAAAATTGATGATATGAAACGTTATAGCCTTGAGAAAAACGTATATGTAAAAAGATAAATATAAACATACGAGCTTAGGTCCATAAGTTTCCGGCTTAACCAATTTATAGGTATGATAAAGACAAAAACTAGACATGACTCTTCAATATACTTAACTTTACTGCAATACGCTTCTCACAGCTTTGAATTAACATTTCAATTCCCCCTCCCCAAATAGGAAATCTTGTCTGTAAAATGGGCATAAACAGCATTATCATTTCTTGGTCACACTTAAATTTCCTTCCTCGAAGGTCCTTCTTGAGTTTTCAGAAGAGAATATAGTCACTGGGAGTTAGATCTGGGCTGTAGGGTGGATGGTTGATTTCCTTGAAGCCACATTTCTTCACAGCTTCTTTTACAATAAGAGCTGTGCGAACAGGCGCGTTGTCGTGACAAAGGCGCACACCACTACTCAATTTTCCTCGCCTTTTCTATTTGATGGAAGCACGTAGTCTGTGCAGTAGGCCAGCATAGTACTCCCCATTTACTGTGGTGTTCCTCTCCTTGAAGTCAATGAAGAATATTTCTTCAATGCCAAAAGCTTGTGACCATGATCTTCTTAGTTGACTGGGTGACTTTGGCCTTTAGAGGCGGTGCTTCGTCAGGTTTACGCTACTCCATTGATTCTCTTTTGGACAACGGATCATAGTAGAGGACCGTAGAGTCATCTCCAGTAACAATGGTTTGCAGAACTTCTTTCTCGTTGCCACGGCAGAGCTCGCCTGACAACAGATGACTCGTTGCTGTTTTTGTACTGGCGATAACCCTTATCGGGGAGGCCGGAAACTTATGGATCTACCCTGGAATATAGATGTTCACGTGTATTTCTTGAAAACTTGTTGGTCTCAAGATTATTTATTCATGAGAATTTGTTAATATGTTATTCTTGCAAACATATAACGACATATAATATCATAAATTAAACACAATTTCTTTGAAAAGCGATTCATTTTCAAATCAGACAGTCAATTAGACAATGTTTATTAAATATTAATATGTTATTAGTATTAAAACATAGCTAAGAGGAAATCTTTTTTATGAAATATGACATCCCAAGGTCTAATAGTTTCAGGCAAACATTGACCAAAATTGAAGTATTTTATTACAAGTGTTAGTGGCTTGGTTTCCAGAACCTTTAAATAGAAATATGAATAATAACTCATTTTAAAGTCCACGTTTAGTGGAACATAATGATCCTTAAAAATAGCTAGTCATTTAACGAATAGAACAAAATCTGCTTTACACAGATAATCAACATAAACTCAAAATGACTGATGCTATACATTTAAAAAAAATGTATATTATTACTAATATTTCTCGTTGAAACACTGTGGAGAAGTGGGTATGGCCCATACAAATTTATAGAATATTATCTGATTTGAAATGTCTAGTATTAATCATTTTCAATTGAGTACTTCAAAAAGTTTTATCTTTACAAATACATGTAAAATATATGTTTATATTTTCCTCTTTATATATGAGTTTTTCTCAAGGCTATAAAGTTTCAAATTATGTTACAGAAGATAACCATATTTTGCTATATGCTTCTTACATCAAAACGACTATAGAGTAAACAGTGCTATGAAATAAATGCGTATATTATCTATCGTGGTTTTATATACCTCATTGTTTCCTTCTTTCTAATAAATTTATTAACTCTTTATTTCTAGATGATCTTCAACTACTTTATCGTCTAATTTAAATTTGGCAATTTCTGCATGCATCTTATTATGCTCACTTGTTATTTTAGCAACGTCGAGGAAGTACCAAGCACCGGAAAATGATAAGAAAACTAGGGAAACAAAACAGATTGCTTTTTTAAGCAATGTGTAATAACATCGCCTGAAGTAAAAAACCAACCAAGTGTTTTCTGCTGCAGAAAGTAGACTTTAATAGTGTAAGTGTAGCTATTTATTTGTACTTATATTCTAAAAACAATATACCGAGAAAAGAAAAGTTTTCCAATGAACCTGTAATATTATATAGCATTCTTTAGTACGGCGTTGTAATTATTGAAATGCACAATTAAAGCAAAACTTGGATTAAGTTATACTGATCAGCAAACAACGTAAACAACACTACCCCAATCCACTTCTGACAGTTCTGTACCTCTACTTCTCCAGACACTTTCAGTCCACTGATGATGTTGACCGTAGCGTCGGAGAAAGCTTTGATTTTCAATTTAGTTTAAACTTTACTTTAATTTACTTACGATATCACTTTTTTCCTCCACAAGCATCTCTCTTTGTGAGTTGTTCTGGGTATCACTACTTCCCGAGAATGACCAGAGACACGGCTAATTTCCAAAATCGCTCTTCCCTCTTCAAAAGAATAAATTCATCTTGTGGTATCAACTTAATCACAATCAATCAACTTCGTGGACTTTTTCCTCGTTCATTCGCCTGTTTATAGTGTTTGAAAATGTTGAATCTAATGCTTTTTCTAGATATATCCACCGTTTATTATTAGCTATTGGCCAATGACTGAAATCAATAAAACTCTCTCACTAACCAGGAAAATTCTTGGATTCAAACAAACAAAATCACATCAAAATGTAGCTATTTACTTGCCACTGAATTCAAGGATAAGAGTTACAAATTAAGATGTACGGGGAGATAGGTTCATAAATTTCCGGCCTGGCCGATAAGGGTTATCTCATTCACAAAAGCCTTATCTTATACCTTATCTGCTAAGTAAATAATTGCAGCTGTAACTTCCGCTTTGATGTGTTCATCTGTTCAGATAGTTACATAAAGAAGACTATGTGTAGAAGATTGTGACATGTTCAAACTGGAGCATCGAGCTGTTAAGTTCTTCACAAAAGAAGGACTTACTCCAAATGAAATTAAACAGCAATTGGACGGTGTATATGGGGAAACATCCCCCTCATATTCTACCGTAAAAGAATGGGCCAAACTTTTTTGAATGAGTCGAGAAAGCATTGAAGATGAAGAGCATAATCCTGATAACATCGCTCTTGTAGAAGGAGAAATTATAGCAGACCCATGGCTCAAAGTTACACAAACAGCAGCAAGGTTGCGCCTTTCTAAAACAACAGTCTTTCGAATTATTCATGAACATTTAAACGTGAATAAGGTTAGTGCCTAGACTTCTTTCCTCAGTCCCAGGAAATTAATAGAATAATTACAGTAATTATAATTAAAATATAAATTATTTCCCCTACAATCAAAAGCAGCAACGAGTCATCTGATGTCAGGCGAATTTGGAGCTCTGCCGTAGCAACGAGAGAGAAGTTGTGCAAACCTACAGGAGATGAAACTATGGTCCTCTACTATGATCCTTTGTCCAAAAGAGAATGAATGGAGTGGCAGGAGTAAACCTTGCGAAGTACTGCCTCTAAAGGTCAAGGTCACTCAGTCAACCAAGAAGATCATGATCACAATCTTTTGGGACTGTGAAGGAATATTCTTCATTGACTTCAAGGAGAGGAACACCACAGTAAATGAGGAGTACTATGCTGGCCTACTGCACAGACTACGTGTTTCCTTCCATCGAAGAGAAGAGAAAAGCTGAGTGGTGGTGAGCGCCCTCTTCACGACAACGCGCCTGTGCACACAGCTCTTGTTGCAAAGGGAGCTGTGAAGAAATGTGGCTTCAAAGTGATCGACCATCCACCATAAAACCCAGATCCAGCTCCCAGTGACTATTTCCCCTTCTCAAAACTCAAGAAGGACCTTCGAGGAAGGAAATTTAAGCGTGACGAAGAAGTGATGAATGCTGTTTATGCCCATTTTGCAGACAAGATTTCGGACTATTTTTCGGGTAGTGAGGGTGTGAGATTGGAATGTTAACTCAAAGATGTGAGAAGTATATTGCAATAAAAGGTAACTATATTGAAGAAAGATTAGGCCGCAAATTAATGGACCTACCCTCGTAAGAGCAAAATTTAATGAGAATAAATAGAAGAAGTGAACTATAATAAAGGGGGATACTGTTATGCAATTTCCATTTCGGATACCAATGCATGTAAGACTTCAGCTTGTTTACCATGTATTTTCTTTATAATTATGAGCATTTCTTGTATGTTTAAAAAATTACCTATCAATTCAAGTGTAAAAATATTTACATTCAAATGACTTCTGTTATCTTGGGAATCATATTAAACATGAACTTGAAAATGTGGAATGATGTTCACAATGTAAAAAGGCGTGCTAAATTCAGGGATTATAATGTTTTATACAACCCTTCTGTGCAATGGAATAAAAATATTTAACATAGAAAATAACAATCAGACAAAAGGAAGCAGACACGCTACCCAACATAACGGCTATGACGTATGTATATGGTACCACTCATAACCACTAGGTAAGATATACAACTTATTACGTCAGTTGGAGCTAGTCCGCATCGAATATCTCATCGGTCCTGGTGATGTAGTGGTAACCATACTTGCCTTCTAAAGCCAAGGTCGTAGGTTCAAACCCGGCCAGGATGGATGGATTTTTTCTAAAAATCCTAAATCCTATGGCTTCCTTCGGAAGCAAAGTAAAGCCATGGGTCCCGTGTCGTACATTTACGGCACGTAAAAGAACCTCAAGCCTGAAAGAAGATACCTCTGAGCAAAATTTGTCGACCGTTTCACACCCGAAATTGAACGGGATGCTGATGACCTGAGATGTTAAAGAGCGTCCTTAAATAAAACGAATCAAAAAAATAATTCTATGTCGCTGTGATAGAGAGGTAGCTAATGCAAGTCTGCACATCAGCGCCACGCTTCCCAAGTACCGCCTTAGGCTGATGGCAGACTGAGGTTGTATACTTTGGTTAAATAAGTTGCTACAAGTACAGAGCCTTCATTTGGACGTGTGGCTGGCTTAACGGGGATTTAATCGGCACCGGAAAGCAAGCTGTTTGCCGGCGGAGTCGAATATGCATAGACCCTTAAATTAAGCGCATAGGTTTCTCAAACAAATGTTAACTCACATATCGTCGTCAAAGAAGATGTTGGAACAGATGTCCGTGTGTCACCACACATGTCGTACACTTTTTAAGATAAGTGGTATTAAATCTCATTCTTTTGAAAATACAGCTATTTCTGTTCGTATATTGTCTTTCACTTCATCCATCGTATGCAGGTTATTATGTGTTCCTACATGAACTGGTAAATAAAACGTCTTCGTCTGTAAAAAAGAAAAAAAATATATAAACGCTGGTCAATAGAGCGAACATTAACATTACCCAGCATCCAATTATGGAAGTTAACTCTACCCACATTGCGTTGTTGCAATTGCTGAACTATAGTTATCTTATAATTTTTAATTTTAAAAGTTTAGTGGCATTCCAAGTCGAGGTTTGCGAAATTCCTAATTCCTGTGCAAGCTTTCTCATAGATTTTAGAAAAATCTAGAATATTTTCTTCCATCCATGCATCTCTATTGGGTAATCTATTCCCTCCATTTTTTTTTTCTGTTATAGAATTTGTCAGATGACTTACATGACTTCTTACATGTAAGTCACATCGTATTACATGGAACCGTTAGGAGCTCTTCCAGAGGCTATCGACCTCTCTTTTCATCCCCGTATGTTTATCGCTTTCGCCCTTAGTTAACATGTCAAAAACACAGCTCCCTAACTAATCGAAATCAACATTTTTTCAAGGACCGTGCTTTAGAATTCTCTCTAGAATATATCGGTTCTGCTGGGATCCTCTTTTACAACATGTTATTACAATAGGCAACAGAAATATCCAGGTCAGCTTTTATGGCTGGGGCAACTTTCTTCAACCTGGTAAGCAAATATCATTTTACTCCAATAGTTCAACATTTGTACAGGAAATAAAATGACATTACACACATGACTATAATAATGAAGTCACATAAAATTACTTGCTATAGTTACTCTAATTAAATATGGGGGTGGCAGCTCATAAATACTGTCTCAGTATTTAGAATAGCCTTATGCTGATCAATAAATTCAAGAGCGTTGCCTTTAAATTTCTCTTTTATTTTTCTTATTATGTTGGATACATTGACCCTTCTACGATCACATCATGGCTGCTTCACCATTTCGGTGCAATTCAAAATAGTTGCACTTAATTAGCCCGAGCATTGAAAAATGAACGCAGTGGTTTGCATAGTAATTATTAACTATACATTCAATCAATAAAAGACTGACGTTATTCCCTTTCCTAAAGTGAACAAGGGCATAGTTAACTTCGTTTTCATAGAACAAATGAAATGATGGCGCAAACAACCTCAAAAGCCCGTCACGTTATCTAAAATACTCCTTTTCAGGTTAAGAGGACAATTTAGAATAAACCTCTGCTCTGTGTATATGTTGCAGTAATCAGCGCTGTGGTCTTGAGATTTCCTTCAAGGACTTCCTGTAAAGGCTTCAGACTGACGATAACAGTTTTACGTGCTCTCCTCTCAGCTATGGAGGCTTTGCAATGTGGCGATTTAGGATGCCAGCTCACACAACGCATTGATGACAACATTACGGTAAGTACTAGATGATAAGAAATGTGTAATATATTTAAGCTTTCAGTTTAGTGCAAGAATGCAAATACTATGATGTCTTAATAGAAAACCAAATTCATGAAAGCATCTCATTTTCCTGTAAATTGTATTTTTATTTTTTAATGCATGATTAAAGACGGGTGAGGCACTTAAAACCATCTCCTCAAATACCTGCTATATCGACTAGCTGTTTTTTCTAGATTTAAGGGCAGATAGATAGTTTATAAAGAATTAATAATGATCAATAAAAAATGATATTTTAGCACAAAGTTATATTGTTTAGGTTAATAAGTGTAGCAGAAAAACGTAATAATAATAATAATAATAATAATAATAATAATAATAATGTTTACCACTATCCTTTCAACCTCGAGGTGGTCCCATAGGCACAAACGGCCAACCCTTGAGCAAGGCTAAAGTACCGAAATACCCTGCTCCGACTCTGACAATCCGGCCCAATCCAACCCTAAGCAGTGAATTTTTGACTATTTTTTAGCCATATAATTTTTATGTTTTGCTGTTTTCAAATTTCGTATATCCACTCACACTTCTTTCGCATGCAACACAAAGTAATACGAGTCAATCATAAGCACGAAATTAACAGAACTGAATACACAACTACTAGTATTTTAGTATAAAATGAAAGCGTTAATTATATGCCTTAAAATATGCACCGGTAATATAAATCTTCACAAATGAACTTTATAAATAATGATGACGAAAACAATCACTTAGAAGTAGCACACGAGAGCATACTGATAAATTGCCAGTTGCCAGAAGTAGAGTAGTTTTCAATATTAACCGTGGCTCCCCTTGGTTTAACAACCATAAATTTGAATTGTCAAGTTGATAGGAGTATGTTGCTATACAATTGCAATCCGCATTCTTTTTGATGCCAGCCTGTAACGATAAAACGACCAGATTATACGGTATACAAAATCGCTCGTCATTTAAAAATGAAATAAAATTAATTTAACTTACTGATCTCAGATAGGCTAAGCTTCCTCACCAGTGTTTTGTGCTCCTTTCTAGACTAGGAGTATGCGAGGAATGGGGACTTTGTTTCGTATATTTCCAGTTACGTCACTAACGTAATCGTTTCATTCCAGTTTGTTTCGCATGTGCACTGTGCCGTTCCATTCTGATTATTCAACTTCAATATAGCACTTTCTAGCATGCAATACGTCCAGGCCGCAGCATAGATCGACTGACCCTGCTTACGGGTATACATTTTTCATGACAGTGTAGCCTTGCAACATTAAATGTCATTCTGCTATTCGTGTACAATCGTGTAGACAGGGATTCACCCTCAACTTCATTGGCTATGCTACTCGCTACTGTTTAGTTTGAAAGACCTGGCCTTGAGATGATTGTCGCGAGCCATTAGTTCTTAAAGTATATAAATATTATCATACTCAGCACAGAAACCACAGAGATGGCTGAAGTAGAAAAGGCAAGAACTCTTGAACCGGAGATCTTCGGTTCGAATCCCATCAGGAATATCCTCTATGGCTGAGGCTTCTTCCAGCTTTTATCTAGTATTCATCTAATGCAAAATCCTGGGAATTATCCCAATGTTATAACAGTTTCATTTCATGCGACATCAGTGATATATTAGTAGTAAAAACGAACGCTAAAAAAAAGAGAGAGTTTTTATATGACCCTTTATCTAAATAAATTTTATACAAGTCTCTGTTGTATAGTTCATGAAATAATCATGAAAGGTTGCGGGACACATAAGTGAAAGGAAGAGACTATACGTGGTGACTATAGAGTACATGAGAAAAGGAATATGAAAGTTAAACTGTAATTTTTTTTAATATCTTATGTAATTGTATCTATTTGCTACGGAAATACATGTATATAGGGAAATATGTTCCTATATATATATATTTTAACATAGTCTTGCAAATGCCACAAAATATGATCAGTATTGTGGTTTCATCATAAGGATGAGTAATGCACAGTGAGAATTGCATTTTCTGACTAAGGAAATATTATTTCTTGTACATAATCAATTTTACGTGTGTTGCAATCTAATAAAAGTCCGTCACGTAGGAGCTGCGTAAACTAAGCAAATTCCTCACCGAGTTGTATAACTTTAAATAAAAATTCTCATAAAATCCTAATTAGGCCGTATTAACTAGTAAAAAAAAATAAATTATGGCATTACGTTGTGGTACAAGGGGAACAAAATTAGAATTCTTGCAACCTATACTATTCAAATAAGAAAAATTTATATTATTATTATTATTATTATCCTCATCACCATTATTATTATTATTATTATTATTATTATTATTATTATTACTCAGATTAAAGCCAAAAAATTAATGCTTTACTATTAATTAAATGAAATATATGACTATTGACAGACAAAGCTATACTGTGTGAGATTTTTAAACACTTTTAAATGTAACCATGTAACCATGTTTTTGAACATACTCCTCGACAGTTTTACATTTACTAAAATAGAGAGAAATAACAGAAAGTTACATTGGGTATTACAAAGATGTTCATATGTTTCAATGAAACAAAATCATACTACCATTTAAAAATAATTTCGATGTACTAAGTAAATATACAGAATCAACAAAAATAATCGAAAGTTCCATTAATTTTCATTGGATTTGCAATTTAATTTATTGCATTAAAAACATATAACGCAAACATTTTCTGTAGGTTATTTATGAGCGCTCTTACATACAAATATAATTCTCAAGAACATATTAAATTAATATTACACATTTGCTATCTTCACAATGATGCCTTTGTTAAGTATAAAACATGTGCAACGTTATAAATACAGTTTATATACTGAATTAATTTCCCACTTTATTTTAAAACAATATAGAGAAAATTAAACACAAGAACCCTTTTTGATATTGGATTTTCAAGTATACCATTACTCCTAAGAGTCCCATTTCCCTAATGTTCAGAAACTAATTTTCTTATATATTTAAATTATATATACTGAATTTTCTTATGAAGAAACAAATATTGGTATTGCTAGAGCGATTTTTAAATTTTGGGTTTCAGATATACCTCCACTCCTAATTTCCCGATTTCACTGATTTTCAAGGACTATTTTTTTTATCTTATTTACATAGTACATGCGAAGATTTGTTGCCAAAAAGCAAATGGTGCTGCTAAAGTAATATTTATATTTTGGGTTTCAGGTAAACTTCCACTGCTTATAATCTATTTCACTGATTTTCAGAATCGCTTTTTAAATCATTTAAATGTATATGCCGAGTTTTGTTGTGAAAAAAAAAATACTGGTACTGCAAGAGCGATTTTTAAATTTTGGGCTTCACATATATCCCTACTCATTATGACCCAATTTTCCCTATTTTTAGAAACTATGTTTTTATTATTTAATTTCAATAGCATATATAGAGTTTCCTTGAAAAAAATTGCGGCTGTTAGAATGATTTTTAAAGTTCCGTTTAACCCGCAATCGTTTTTCAGGTACACCCCCACTTACAATAATCTGATAATTTTCAAAACCTATATTTACCGTTTGATTTAAATGGTATATGCCGAGTTTTGTTGTGAATAAACAATTATTCATGCTGCGCCAGAGATTTTTAAATTTGGGTTTTAAGATAACACCCCCGCTTCAAATGGCCTGATTTGCCTGATTTTAAGAAACGTGTTCGAATTTTCGTTGCGAAAAAACATATATTAATGCCATTGGACTACTTGTAAATTTTGGGGTGTAGGCCCTGCTAATTAGTTCGATTTTACTGGTTTTCAAAAACTACATTACCTACTTTATTTCAAAAGTATATACCTTTAAAAATGTTTAAAATTGCAGCCACTAGAGTGATTTCGCTTTAACCTCCAAACGTTTTTCAGATATACTTCCTTGGAGAGTTGCCCGATTGCCATGATTTTCGCAAAACAATTTTATCAAGAAACCTTAAAGCTTTTTGTTGAGTTTCGAAGAGATAAAGCAAAAATTGCGACAGCATTTAAGAGAGATAACGGATACACACACACACACACACCAAAAAAAGGTAAAGACAAAAACTATATTTCACTTTTCAATATAGTTACCCTATATTGCAATGCACTTCTCACATCTTAAAATTAACATTTTAATCCTCCCCTCTAAATAGCCAGAAGTCGTCACAATTAAATTCCCTTCCTCAAAGCTCCTTCTTGAGTTTTGAGAAGAGCAAATAGACACTGGGAGCTGGATCTGGGCTGTAGGGTGGATGGTCAATCTCCTTGAAACCACATTTCTTCACAGCTTCCTCTGCAACAAGAGCTGTGTGCACAGACGCGTTGTCGTGAAGAAGTTGCACACCACTACTCAGCTTTTCTCGCCTTTTCTCTTTGATGGAAGAACGTAGTCTGTGCAGTAGGCCAGCATAGTACCTACTCCCCATTTACTCTCCTTGAAGTCAATGAAGAGTATTCCTTCACAGTCCCAAATTATTATAGCCATGATCTTCTTGGTTGACTAAGAGACCTTGGCCTTTAGAGGCGGTGCTTCGTCAGGTTTACGCCTGCCAATCCATTAATTTTCTTTTGAACAAGGGATCATAGTAGTGGACCATAGTTTCATCTCCTGTAACAATGGTTTACATAACTTCTCTTTCGCTGCCACGACAGAGCTCCAAAATGTCTGACAACAGATGATTCGTTGCTTCTTTTGGGCTGAGGAAAGACGTCTAGGTACCCATCTTGCACTAACCTTATTCATGTTTCAATGTTAATGAATAATTCGAAGGACTGTTATTTGAGAAAGGTCCAACGTTACTGCTATTTCTGTAACTTTGACCCGCCGGTCTTCCATAATTTCTCCTTCCACAAGAGCGATGTTTTCAAGAGTGAGCACCTCCAAGGACTGACCTGCACGCTCTTTGTCCTCAATGTTTTCGGGCATCGGTACAAAAGCGGAAGGGAACTTTTGAACTCTGTTTGGTTCAGGGCGTGTATTGAAGTTTTCAACCCACAGGATTGCATATTGGTTCGCTTTAGTGCATAATTTATCATATATTGCTCATAATTACCCAAATCATGGTCAGTCAACATCATCCAGTATGGAATGTAGACAAGGAAATGATTATAGGGCTTTAGTTATTCGCTGAAGGCCTGAATTAGCAGCCGTAGCGCAGTCGCCGGCGCCCATACTTCCACCCGGCGCTTCCTTCTTTGTCTTGTTCTTGAACGTCGGTTGCTGAATCTTTTCTCTACCAGTATAATTTTTGTGTGTAAACAGTTTTTAAGATGAATTAGCGTCTCGTGATCATGCGAAATTTATTCAGAATGTTTCTCATCCGTTGCCTCCTCCCAGAACCAATTTAATGTACTGGTATTATGTATAAATTTGAATCTACTGGTACAACGTTGCACAGAGGAAAAAACAGCGGAAACAATATGCAAATTGAAATTCCTTTTGTATAGTCGAAGTTACTGCTTTGTAGCTTGGTTGATTGGAACTCTTAACGCGCATTGTTTATTTTTCTTTCGTTATTTATTAATAGTAAACACTTGTATTTATCATTATGGTAGATGCTCGAAAGGCAATAAAACATGTCTGAATCCGTTTGAAAATATTTGGAGACTGTGACATATCCTCAACCCACGTATGCTCAAGAGTAAATGCCTTTACGCAATGTAAATAGCAAGAACTATGAAATATATACCCTGTAGCAAACCATAGGAACATTTTATGTATTACGAAAATTTATGCATGGGTACCTGGACGTGTGACTTTATGACAATAGCAAAAAGACAAGGGCTATGGAATAAAGTGAAGCACATGATAACTAATATTGGAAAACAAGAAATATAGAATAATCTACAAGACCAGAGGACCTTGAAATATTATATTAACTTCAAGAAATAATGGGTGTTTGTAATAAAAGAGTAATGGAGGGACTTGCTTGGGATAGAGCAGATATGTTGGAGTTAAGTGGATTAAAAGTAAAAAAGGAAGAGTGTCCACTATGTGGAGAAAAAGAGAAGGAGTTTCATTGTATAGTTGAGTGTTAACACACTTAAGAATAGAGAGAAGGTGTATGGATTAAGAAACGGGACAATTTACAGGTAGCAACTGTGATACTTAGCAATTTTGAAACTGGTAACAAGGAGTCTTTTTATTAAATTTGGTAATTATATACGGAAGGAAAGAGAGAAAAGGTGGAAAAGTGTGATTAAAGATAAGAAAGAATATATCTAGGAAGATAAAGAAGGAAAGTAAGATCTAATACATATACAATCAGAATGTTAAATGTATAACATCTGAAAAATATGAGAAAAATGTAAAAGTAATTGTTAAACCTTTTTGTAATGACAGAATGACATAAATATTCTATTCTACAGTAGAATGTCCAACACGCTTTCTACATAAATGCAACTGAAATTGAAATAGTTGGTGTAATAATCGGGAATCGCGCGTCCACTAGGTAAACCCATTTCAACTAGTGCATATCAACTCCGATTGCGCAGCGAAATGAGGGCACGATATAAGGCAAATTTGTATGCGTGTTTTAAGAAGCGGAGTTACGTACGGGCGCCGTCAGGTGCGGCACGTTTAGGAGTCGACACAAGGTTTATAATTAAAGGTCGGTTGCTTGTTTTGTTGCAGGATTTGTCTATGACGCTGGGGTATGATAATAGATCTGAAATACATCAGTCTTACGGAAGATCAACCGAACACTTGGTGTGGGTGTTCATCATCACTTTGGGCATCGTGATGTTGCTGGGGGCTGCAGTCGGCATGTTGGTCATCGTTGCCAAGCAACAGGACGAGGATTACGGCATGGAAAACGAAGAAGAAGACGAATGTGTTGACGTGGCAAGGTGTAGCGATATGAGAGTAGCGCAACACATGCTGTAAATGCACTCTGTGGCATGTGCTTTGTGTCACGAGCATGTGAATGACCAACCTAGTTATAGCATTACAGTGAGGTTATTTGAGTTAATGTCCGACTGAGTGCGGCTGCTTACTGGGGAAATACAGCCGCCACAGTCGGAAAAAGACAGTTAGAATCGCCGCGCTTTAAGTTAGCATTTTTATTTTGGTATTTATATTTTTACTGAAAGCAGAAACTATATTTAAAACTAATGATAATTATAAGCACAAGATATTTTGAAATTGATGCCCCTCTGTGGCAATACATTGCCAGGTACTGCATACGAAATTCTTGCATTTCATCTAATTTTTCTCCGTAAGAACACAGCGATTAGGAACTATTTTCTTGTCATTAATTTATTCTGTCACTCGTAACTTTTTAACAATTTACGGAACAGTCTTTATCCGTAACATGACTGCCGAGATATTTTATTGCGAATTTCTTGTCACTTTTTTGCACATGTATCGTACATAAAAGCCCGTTCTTTAGGATTTTATTTATGTAGTAGCATAACTAACGAAGAACAATCAGCACATGATTTGCACAATGAAAGCACCGAATACACAACCACTCGTCAAAGCCTCCCTGAAAGTATAATTACAAACTGCTACCTGCACTATATTATCGGCCTTGACGACTGACATTTCTGGTATATACTTGTATATGAATTAAATTATAGGGGAGTTATAAACACATCAATAGTTGTTCATAATTTTATTCTGTAATGTTCTGGTATAAATAATTTTATAATAATAACATAATAAATTTCATATTTTACTTAGCAAACTTATTACCGATAGGTCCTCTTTTCCACTTCACAAGGAACAATTCACGATTACGTAGTTACGTATATAAGGATTAGAATCCTTATGCAACATATTATCAAATAATGATATGAGAGGGTTCCAGAGACGGGTACCGAATACTGTGAAAGATTAAGAACGAATGAATGAATGAATAAATCAATTAATTAAGTAATTAATTTTATTTCAACAAACAACATCACAATTAAATTTACATAAACAAACCAAAATCTCTAAAAATTTAGCAACACCTTAACTAAGGTTCTCCCATACCTAACCACCTTGTTATATGTAAGGTTTTTTTTTTTTTAATTAGTGTTTAACGCCCGTTTTTACTACTGAGACGCCACAGGCAGGGGACAATGTTGATACTTGAAATGATATATTGAAAAAGGATTTATTTTTAAGGAAGGAACCGTTTCAGGCCTAAATTTATGGTACTTCCCCGGCATTTGCCATTTATGAGGACTGAGGGAAACTTGGAAAAAACCCCAGTCAGGGAGGACGGTCCTACAGGGTTTCTAACCCCAGACCGCCCGCTCACGAATCCGCGCCTTAACGACCTCGGCTACCCGTGGCGGCATATGTATGGTAATGAACCCCTAAAAATCACATTTTCACAACTGTGTGTGCCCTCAAGCTCCTGCTTAAACTTCTCCTCCACTTATCCCTTACTTTTTCTAAGTATTCCCCAATCTTGTTTATTTTCTCTATCCTCATATCTGTCGGTCCTGGTGGTGTAATGGTTACCATACTTGCCTCCTACGCCCAAAACGCGGGTTCGAACCCGGCCAGGATCGATGGATTTTTTCGGGCGTAAAAATCCTAAGTATGGCTTCCTTCGGAAGGGAAGTAAAGCCGTGGGTCCCGTGTCGTACATTTACGGCACGAAAAAGAACCTCAAGCCTGAAAGAGAGGCCTCTGAGCAAAATTTGTCGGCCGTTTCACGCCCTGAGTTGAATGGGACGCTGATGACCTGAGATGTTAAAGAGCGTCCATAAATAAACCAATAAAAAAAAAAAAAAACCTCATTACATTATAATTGCCACGAGACCTTCTTATAGTTTATCCCATTTTTCATTCCAGATACTATCCCTGCACCTTTTTACCATTTCACATTCTATTAGACAAAAGAACGCACTGTCCACTTTCCCATAATATATGCGTTAAAATGTGTTCTTAACCATTTCAGAAATAGTACCCCTGTATGCATCCATGCAAGATCTATTCTTCCGAATAATCATTTATATATTTCTCCCGTACCCAACCGCCACGGGTGGCCGAGCTCGGACTCGTGAGCGGGAGGTCTGGCTTCGAATACCGCCAGGACCGCCCTCCCTGACTGAGGTTTTTTCCAGGTTTTCCTCAGTCCTCATAAATGGCAAATGCCGGGGAGGTTCCCTAAACTTAGGACTGGAACGTTTCCTGCCTTAAAAATAAATCCTTTCCCAATTTATCATTTCATCCCATATATCATCAGTGTTCATCGCTTGTGGTGCCTCTGTAGCAAAAACGGGCGTTAAACACTTTTCATTTATTCCCGTACCCAAATTATTTTACCTGTCCTATATAAGTCTAAAGAATGTTTACCCTCTAGGCTAGCCCAAATCTCTCGCTCCTCTATATCTTCTACCCTCTGTTTCACTTCTTTCCAAAATGCACTGGCATTACTTTCACACAATCGCCACACTCCCCCATTCCAATTTCTTGTAATAGTTTCTCCCCCTCTTCAAACCAACCCTCTCTTCCCAGTAAATTTCTTTAGTACATAAGACATTTTTTAGTACATTGTTGTTACTTTATTTTAGATATCTGTGTCAATGTTTCAAGATTCTCTGCGCTATTATCTCTTTCCTTCCTACTGTTTCTGCTTCTACTTATACCCTCCCCCTCGGCAAACCGTTTGGTAATCCCAGAACTTTTATACAAAAAAGTGAATAAAACGTAGCAGCTATAAAATGTAATATACGATGTATTGATAGCGTGAAGTGAATAAACAAACGCTAAAACTAGGTCGTTATACCTCGAGAGAAGTGATATCCGGAAAAACTGGAGATATAACTTAGGTCTAGTAGTAACTTCCTTGCATTGCGATTCCGTACTCCCGCCATGTCTGACACGCATAAGCATTGGCTTGAATTGTGTAATCAGCCAGGGAGATGCATCATAACCGGAGTCACCAAGCAAAGAAGAAGCGCCGCCACATCACCTATAGCACTCCTCCATATTCTTGAACAGAGCCAGGACGCTCGGTGCGCGTAAACTTTTCTTCAGAATCACGTCACCTAAACCTTAATACTGGCACAACCTTCACCATTAATATATTCGCCCCCGAATATTGATGTTTATTTTTAATCTGGGTGCAATCTAATCGCCTAGAACAGTTGGTAAATTAAAACGACTTTGCTACATCAACTTTGCATTATTGTCATGCATTTTACTGGGAAAATGAATCCAGTTAGGAGATTTTTCGAAAATATGACCCAAAACGTAATTAATATTTTTACATACCGCGGAGCGGTCCACTCCAAAATCTTGTGACACTCCACCCTGAAACCCCAATACCAGCAATATACCGTAAAAATATTTCCATGCGGGTTAGTACTTTTCCCCGAGTTTCATCATTATTTGACACGAATTCTGATGTTAAAAATCAACACTTTCAGTCTCAAAGCGCATCAATTCATTTAACCTACTCATAACTACTCTTTCACCATATGTTCTTCTTTCCTTCACATGCATGAGCATCGCCATGACGAATGTTATCAACTAATGCCAGGCATAACTGGAGTGAAGTGTGTTCTCCCTTAGACTCCAAAATAATGAACTTGTAGCTACACCTAACTTGTTATATCTTCGCTTTATTCACATCAAAAGTCGTAAAACGAGGTTATAGCTATAGGGGGTAGTTGTTGCCACTTTTATTTACACCAAACAAGTTACAACTTAGAAATACATGATCTACAACTTAGAAATTTTTATTCACTTTGCCCATGTGGCCTGTTTCGTGCGATTCAGCACTCTCGCCATGTCCGACAATATATCTAGACATGCATAAGCATAGTTGTATTATAGATGTTGTTCATTTCAGTAAGTCGTAGATGCAGGTATCAGTTTAAGATGGTGTTACTTTGTCTTCGTTAGCATTTCATCATGCCAGGAAGAAAAGATGATGGGGATGTTGAAAAGAAAATTGCGAACCGATATTTATTCATCAAATTACTTTCAGAATACCCAGGGTTGCTGGAAAAGTCAAGAGTACCAAGAGCTCTAACTACAAAGATGTAAAGGAGGGAAGGCCTATTTAGCGCATATTCCTAAGTTTTTTTTTTTTTAAGGGTCGTTTTAACTACTGGGGTATTACAGGCGTTGGACACTGATGATACATGAAATGGTAAATTTGGAAATGATTTTTTAAGGAAGGAAGCGTTCCTAAGTTTTGGAATACCTACCCAGTATTTACCATTTATGATGGCTGAGGAAAACCTTAAAAAAAATACCAACTGAATCAGGGAGGCTGGTCTTATCGAACTTCAGACTCCCGCTCATAAGTCCGCGCCTTAACGACCTCGGCCATCCGTGGCGGTTTAATTCCCAAGGTACCGTGACGCCGGTGCAAATGAGTAAAATGCGCCAAAACGTGAAAACTAAAATCAAAATGAAAACAGACAAAAATGCAACGGGAAACAAATAAATCAAATTAAAAGAATGGGGAAAATAGCTTTTGACAGTATTGGGTTAGGCGGAAAGTTCCATTTTCACCAAAGTGCCCGGAAGTTGTAGCACAGAGGTAACCGAAGACAAGACTGTTGATCAGTGTTGCGACTTCCCCGCGCATTCAAATTACCGTTCTCCACATTCGAAAGGTAGTCTTCCTACAAATACCTATGCAACATCCTGTGCGAAGAAGACATTCCCCTTACGCGACAGATCGCTGTAAAATAGAAACTGAGATACTGTTATATAAGTTTTGTTTAATTATTGATTATACCACACTATGATATCTGTGATTTCCCCGGATTTGTTTAGTCCTTGTTGACACTGAGTCTAAATCTTCGTTAAGTTCAGCTATGGGGTTAAATAAGTACGGACGTGAGTGCGTATACAGTTGCACCCGTCAGCATGTTAAGTGCTGTTTTAAATTTTCTGTAATTGTAATTACAAATGTATAATAATTGGAAATTTTTATTGGCATTTTATAATTTTCAATTATAAGTTTAGCACTTTGCAGCGTTTATGATTTTCAGTTTTAACATATTGTTGACTGTTGGCACGAAATAGTAAATCGAGGATAAATGGGAAAAAAAATGCTGGGATGAGATCAAACTTTAATTTGCACTCATGAAATGGGGTACTGTGTCGTAGATAACACGTATTCAGGCATTGGAATTTGACATATCGCATAGTTCGATTAATGGCTTTCATTCCAGACCTTCTGGTACTTCTTAAGTTACTGATATTTATAGGACAATCTTTTATATTTATATGAATTTTAAGACTTCCGATTACAATAATTTTAATTTTAATACCATCAACAGTTGAACATAGCCGATGTATTTGGCATTCTTTAATTTTCACACATTTGTATATGGATATATTCCCACCGCGTTATATCAACATTTTATATTCCTACCTATCCTAAACTCAATTCATATTTTATTATTAATTCCTCTGGTGCAACATTATCAAAAAATAGAGCAATTTTAGTTTCATGATTAGCAATAAATTTCATTAACCAACATTACTTTTCCCTGTAATTTCTGGGTTAGAGTCTGCCGCAAGCCTATAGTTTTTTTCATTCTGTAGCATTAGTACAAGGTGTTTCCGGCATCCTCCCATTGATACCTCGAGTCAAATTTAAGAAACGTGCTAAGAGGGTATCCTAAATATGCCTTTATGGGAGAAGAGCTGTGCAAAATGTACATTTATTGTAACAAGGAAAAATCAAAAGTACAACCTCAACAAGAATTCATTGAACACTGCTGTAGGCAAACGCAATTCAAACGTTTAATGGCAAAGCACAAAAATAGGTAAAAAATTCTTTATATCGCCATGTGCTTGCCTTCAACTTGATCAAGGAGGAAATGTATGGCAAACCACAATAAGAAAAACACATAAAACGTTAATATCAAACGTTCTTGCTTTATAATCCCATGTAGTTAAATGACAGTTCTATATAATATAATAAGGACAACCCTGAAATTAAAATCAGTTTCAATGAATAATACGCAATTTTTATAAATGCCTTGGTCAGTGGGTGAGGTTTGTTTTTTTTTTTTTTGAATGATTTATTTATGGACGCTCTTTAACAGCTCAGGTCATCAGCGTCCCATTCAACCCAGGGCGTGAAACGGCCGACAAATTTTGCTCAGAGGCATCTCTTTCAGGCTTGAGGTTCTTTTTCGTGCCGTAAATGTACGACACGGGACCCACGGCTTTATTTCCCTTCCGAAGGAAGCCATACTTAGGATTTTTACACCCCGAAAAAATCCATCGGTCCTGGCCGGGTTCGAACCCGCGATCTTGGGTTTAGGAGGCAAGTATGTGGGTGAGGTGCGAGAAGGAGCAACGGCCGTACAATTTTTGAATAATTGGCCGAAAATGTCTTCGTTCTTCGAAGTCACTACTCCTTCTGAGGCAGATCTCCCGCCCCCTACCCCACAAGAAAATTATAATTTGTATGGTGAATAAATAATTACTAATTAATATTGCCAAACATCTAATGTATTGTAAATAAATGGAAGCTTGAGTTGGTATTAATATCTAGCTGATATTATATCAGAGTTTTAGAAAGGAAAGAGGATGTTCAGAATTCTGATATTTATTGTATAATTATTTTCAATAAGTTAAACTATGTAAGAAAATTCAGTATAAAAAGCAAGTATTGCAAAGCAATATGTCGCTTTGTGTGGTCGTTTTGGCCTCAGGCAAAAGATATAAGATAAACGCAATATGTGCACGTGGCAAGGAGAGGCTATAACAATGGCTCTTTTGTATGTTAGAGAAAATACTCATGCTGGAAGGATAATGGAACACTTCTAAGGAAAGGTTAATGCAGGCGTTTCTTCTTTAGCATGGCATGGACGCATTATCAGAAGCCCACCTATGAGAACTCAGTATTTTAAAGCGATGAGTTTGAGCGCAGTCGAAATAGTTTTGACTTACAAATCAAAACCTCATTTTTCAAACAATAGGAGCCCATGAGTTAAGTTATAAAGCCCCGTAGCACATCATGGAACACGTGGAGACAACTTTGAAGTAATTATAAAAGGAGGAAACTTCCTAGTATGGTATGCATTCTTGAGTATACAGTCCAGGTCATCAGTTCACACATTCTCCAGATTTAAGTGATACATGTGGTGATTTCAGTTCAGGCAGTAGACGCGTTCAAGGATTTCGAATTACATGCAGTTAGGTAATTCCAGCAGTTGGTCAAGAGGTTCTAGATTCAAGTCGAGTAGAGTATGCAAGTTAGGCAGTTCAGGCGGTATCACGCAGCGCGGAAAGCAGCTTGCTCAAGTTTCGTAAGCAGGCTGTAATTTTTATACTCATTTATTCCTAACGTCAGGTGCACTTCAAGGTAAATGTCTGTACATTTTTTAACTTTAAGAATCTCACATGAGTGGCTTCGCATATTCAGTAAATCTCGACAACAGAGCAGCGCACCAGGACAGCAGCCAAATAACAATGGTGATAATAAACACAACGATCAGTGAATGCAGCAAAGAGTTGTTATAACAATCCGTGTCCTTTTCCCCTGAACCCGTGACTCAGTGAGAGCGAGTCAGCAGAATTGGGTCTCACAGGTGATCGTCGTCTGCGACGTTTAACCGATGTAACCACGACGAAAAAGAAATGGTTGCACTTCTCACCTCTGGTCAACAGGCATGCTCATTGTAAGCTCAGAGTAAGACCACGAGGCTAGACACTTCCACACCAAAATCCGATCAATCAAAAGAAAGGGCACGGCGAGTCGGTTATAGTGTGGAAGAGAGGAGGAAGGAAGGATCTGACACAGCATTTGATAGGTCCGTGCAAAGATGGGTCACATCTTTCCGCTTACTAATGTTTGATTTGTTCATAATCATATGTGATGTACCTTTTGCCATACACTTTTACATCTAATACATTCTCGCCCTTAGTGTTTTCATTGACACATCCATTGGGTATCGTCTATTTCTCTAGATGGGAAAAACAAAATCACCATGCGCCTCCTGTAACAATGCATAAGCCTAAGCTGAAGGTTCGTTGGGGCGGAAGCAGAATATTGTTGGTTGCGTGTCACCTCCGTTTTGTTGCAGGCGAAACTGAACATGTCTCAAGTTGCACACCTCTAATAGGTGGGAATCGGAAGTAACAACAATGAAATTAGAACCACCAGTATGTTACGCATTTAGCTACAGAATATTGTAAATTAAATTAAAACTATATCTGTAAAAAGTATGCTCATTATTTATATAACATCTCTGGTATAAATCACGAAAACGATTTTGATGTAATTGTAAAAGTATGGCATTGTACTCTTTCAATTGAAGTACTTGAAATATTAAAAGAAATTCGTGCGGCAGTTTTAAATAAGAAGAGGGGGTTAATTAAATATGTAAAATATGTGGAGGGAAATATTTGGAAAAGGGTAATTAATTTGATTGGTTATAAGGAATCACGGGGGTAATGTTATTTCTTCCTCTCCGATGATTGGTTTCCGCTGACTTTTGTTTGCCACGACTGTTGAAACTATACTGCTGGATACTTTTATGGTCCTGTGACCATAGGAGAAGGAGTATATGGAGAGTGATAAGATTCTCGCTATGGGAGGTGAAATAATTTATCCCACTTAAAATGTACTGCCGTTATTTCCTGGAGAATATGTGCCACTTTCGCATTGCGCTGACGTTAACGCATTTTAATACCTCTAAAAATCTGCTCTTGAACTCCACTAAATTCAACTAAATCTGAGACAAACTACCTACTCTTCACTGATAGTTTTTCACAAACAATACTCTTCTACTGAACTGAACTAAAACAGATAATTGGACTGCTAGTGCCTACTCTTCCACACTGACTTAGAATCGAACGGAGAATGTCTTTTCTTCAAACCAACTGAACTGAACGGAGAGTGTCCCTCGGCCGCAAAATGGCAACACTAAATAAACGTGGCAGTCTGCCGGTATCACGAAGATATCTTTATTCTTTCAAATATGTTTTTAGACAAATCTAGAATATTTCTCCCATTTTCGCATCCCTATTGGGTAATCTGTTTCCTCCATTTTTCTCTGCTATATTATTTGTTAAATAGCCTACGTGACTTTTACATGTAACTCACACACGCCTAACATGGAACCGTTAGGATCTCTCTTCCAGAGGGTATCAGTCTATCTTTTTCATCCTATGTTTATCGCTTTCGCTCTTAGCTAACATTTCAAAAATACAGCTACCTAACTGTAAACGAAATAAACATGTATTCAAACCATGCTTTAGAATTTTCTCCAGAAAATGTCGGTTCTGCTGGGATCCTCTTTTGCAATATATTATTACAATAGGCAACAGAAATTTCCAGGTTAGAATTTATGGCTGGGTTAGCTTTCTGCCCTCTAGAGAGAAAATAACATTTTACACACAATAATTCAACACTTGTACAGGAAATAAAAGGACATTACACTCATGACTATAATAAGGAAGTTACGTAATATTACTTACTACAATCACTCTAATTAAATATGGGAGTGGCAGGTCGTAAATACTGTGTCTCATTCGTGTTCCATGATTTGTTTGTATATGAACTCAATCTTTCGGTACTTGTTGATATTCAACCATTCTTGAAGTGAACCCTTACATTTCATTTAACATTTTATCATTCCAGCTTATACAATACTCGTGAGATACCACGTCATTCTGATACAGTTAACAATTACGTAGAAATAGCGGGGAAGCAGTTATAAATGAAGAACTATCAACCTATCATATAAAATTTCAGTACAGGGCAGATATAGAGACCAAGGCTAGCCTACACAATAAGGAAAACTCAATGAAAGACCTTCCTCACCTCTGTGTCACATAGACAATCACTTCTACACCAGTGCAAGACAGACTTAATCTTTGTCGGTATTATTTTTCAGATAGCCACGTCACAGACAGTGTCCTAGTTTAAATATTGAAATATGTCAATTTGTCAATAACAATTCACGCACTAATTTTGGTAGGCTCAGCCTTGCAGCATCAATGGACGCTTCGCTGCCGTTTCATTGAGACACAACTAATGCGCAGCCTAGGGGAAGTCAACATATTAGCTTATTAGTTTCCTAATGCAATTTATAACACTAATCTATAAATTTTCTGTCCCTGTTCGCATTTATAAGTATTCATAAGTGTTACTTACCTCTTAGATGTTTTACATTGCTTAAGCTGGCAAGCAAGAGATGACTTCATTTGACATTTGTAGTTGTATGAGCAATTCCTTAGAAACAAACCCTTGCTTCTTCTGTGTCTGAAATACAATAAAATATGCCATGTGTTTATTTATATAATTTCAATTGGTGGATTCTATAGGGAGTTTAGCCAACTCTAAAAGTAAAAGTCAAACTCAACGATGTAGATTTCGTCAGAAATTACATACAATAAGTACATTTGATGAAATTATCGCATTCTTCATATTTACAAAAAAATTAAACCCTAGTACAGAGTCGTTAAAACATCATCTTAGGAGAAAAGCATATTAATGGTAACTTAAATTATTTACAGGTAGATTATTTATTAACTGGTAACCTAAAAGTATTTACATTTAGCATATTTAAAAAAAACTGGATGAATTCAATGGATAAAATTAGTATATTTATTTTTGATTGCATAATCTCCTCCTCTGTATAGAAGGTATGTATAAAAGTAAATTTTAATGCTAACTAAACTTATTTGTATTAATATGCAGTTTCTTTATAAATGGTGGAAGTTGATACAGTTTTTAGTACCCCATCAATTGCGAGAAATTGATTAGAATATATCTTTTATTTCAGCTAGCTTTAAGTGAAGGGTTCTATTTGTAAGAATGTCAAGAAAAGCAGGAATTTTGCTCGGACAGCAGAGATACCGTTTTGGGAGACAATGGAGCAAATGCTTTCTTTTTTTCATTAGGAGGACGGGTGTTCGCCCCAGCCAGGTATGCTGGGAAAGAACAACGCTATAATGCCGCTAAGGCCGTTGATCTGTAACGTTCAGTAAAACTTGAAATTAGACGCTGGACGAATCGCCGAGTGGTTAAGTTCAAATAATCAAACTGGCCAATAATATGGGAGTGGCATGAAGTCACCTATGAGCAGGTCTAAATTCATAGTGGCGGGAAAATAGAGCGTCCCTGCCTCACGTAGTAAAGCGTGCTATATCGGGTATTTAAGGACGTGAAATCGCCCTTTTCGAGATCTTTTTAGGTCTTCTACTCCTTACTCTGGGCAGTTCTCTACAGCATTCAGATGTCATAGGAACTCCAATGTTCGAGCGTCACTTCAGCTCGACAAGTCTTCCTAACGGTCAGCAATCACATTGCTAGTCAAATATTACAGTTCCGCGTGTCTGCCCGACGTCTCATTACTGCGGTCCGAACAGAAACGCCATGGGATGCTCTCTTTGTTAAATAAACGACGTCAACCTGCAGATAATGTGTTCTCTCTGGTCGATATACTACCTTTAATTCCCTTCACTCAACCCGGCACTACCAGATCCCGAAAACCAGCTACATCCCTGAGATCGACGAGAAGAGTTATTGAGTGGTGAGCAGGATCATAAACAATCAAACTCATATCACCATTCTTTCCGCCACCTATAACCCTTTCAAACCTTGACCCTCCAACGCGAGGCAATTATCAAAATTACCCCGTCCCCGCATCCTCCCACCTATAACTACTTGAAAGTGAACTAAATAATGATATACAATGGTAGTAAACACCTTTTTGGAATTTTCTTAATAGTGTTTAACGCCCGTTTTAACTGCTGAGGCATCACAGGCTTGGACCCTGATGATACATGAGATGAAATGATAAACTGGGAAAAGAATATTATTAAAGGAAGGAGGAAGTGTTTCGGACCTAAGTTTAGGGTATCTCTCCGGCATTTTCCATTTATGGGAACTGAGAAAAAACCTGGAAAAAACCTCAGTCAGTTAGGACGGCCCTGGTGGGAATCGATCCCCAGAATTCCCGCTCACTAGCCCCGCGCCTTGATGACCTTGGTCATCCGTGAGGGTCCTTTTTGGGGTTGCCTGCAACTTGTTATTTGCGTGTGTCTGGTTTCCTTGCTGTATGTATACAAGTTTTTTTATTGTCTACTACGAATAATGCATTCGCAAGCTAACGGTAAAATTACAAATGTTTTTAGTAGTGGTTTACGATGAAATTAAAAGATTCTTATTACTCTCTTTTGAGTAAGGAATATTTATTTAGCATTCACTATTACTATTATAAATAAATTACTATTATAAATAAATTAATAAATTACTATTTATTTAGCACTGACAGAATATTATTTCATAAATCACCAAGGAATGGAGATAGGGAAAAAAAAAAACATTAGTGGTAACTTAATTATTTACATTTAGAATATTTAGAAACGTGTCACTTAAACTATTTGCATTTGATATTTTTAAACAACTGAATTAATTCAATGGAGAAAAATTAATACATTTATTTTTTGATTGTATGAAATCTCCCTCTGTACAGTTGTGAGAGAAAGGTTACTTTTTAATGATAACCTGAAATTATTTTCATTATTATGCAATGACTTTATAGATGATGGAAGTGAACTAAATAATAATAATAATAATAATAATAATAATAATAATAATAATAATAATAATAATAATAATAATATATCATTGTAGTAAGCACCTTTTGAAATGCGTGCAACTTATTTCGTCTGGTTTCATTGCTGTGTAATCTGAGTTTTTTTGAATACTTGTGTTGTATGCTACGAATAAAAGTACAGCTAAAAGTGAAAGACGAAATATTTTGAACGTTGGTTTACAGTGAGTTGATCGTTTTGCCCCTGCCATAATTATTCATTTTTATTATTTTTTTAAATAAAAATTTATTAGAATTTACAGAGTTTCCCTAGAGCATTATTCTATAAGCCATTAAGGAATTGAAGTAAGCATAAGATAATGATTATGGAATGCTCTTATTTATAAAATAAATTTATGGTCGGATTACTAAACATGCTGAGCTTATTTTGGGTAATATGTAAGTAATATGATCTTTCCAATTATAAGACCAATAAAGTTTAGGTCTGCAACGTTTGCTATGAAAATTATTGTATTTAGTTTTTTCAAAGCTCGTTTGAATGTTTTTACTATCAAACCAGTTATTTAGAGTACAGAACATATCCTTTGGATAAATCTGAGAGGAAACTGGTCTTTGTTTTTGATGATAGCGCTAGTATCATCTGCAAAAAGAAATGGATAAGCATGTTTGTTTATTACTACGGGAAAATCATAATAAAATCCTTGAAGAATAGCGTGCTTTTACCATTTGACCATTCCCAATACGCGTTGTAATTATATGAAGAGTTTATTATAACTTTGTTGCTTTCTGTTTGATAAGTGGGATGCAATCCATTGATAAATTTTGTCCTTGATGCCATAAAAGGAAATACGCTATGATTTACACAGTAAATGATAAACTTTCTGATTTGATCTATCAAATGATAAACATTTGATAGATCATAGAAAATTGTTAGGACCAGTTGTATAAAGAGTTAACTTAAGTTAGGACCATAAAATTAACCACCAGTTATGCCTAACTTGGAAATTTTGGTTGTATAAACACTAGTCTAAGATTATTTCGTCTTAACCTCAAATTAATTCCAACTCGCAAAATTTCTGAAGTTAAAGCCCTAACTAGAGTTTTGGTAACTGTTAAATAAAATATTTCTCACAGTACAGAAGCATAACAACTTCATTTGTAAATGAAATAGTTGCGTTTATTTTAATTTCGTGTTGATAGTTTCTTCAATGTTTCACAATTACTAATCTACGACTCCCATAATCGCTCATAAGCAATATGCGCAACAAAAGAATAAGCTACTAAAGACTTGATATCCATTTGACGTAGATTTTTCATTTCAGCGTAACAACAACAGACAGACTGGGTTCAATTGTAAGTTAAAACGATATATTGTACAGGTTCTGACTTCTGACATCTCATCTAAAGATGAATTTCACCGTACTCCTCGTTTATTTCAAGAGAGAAATAATTTGTTCCTAGAAAACTGAGTGACAAAAATTCAAAATTCGATTTCGCTTAGCAAAAGATGTTGAAGAAATGGAACAGTTTTACGTCCCCAATTACAATCACAAACTAAGTGAAAGAATGATTTCGTGATAGTATTAACTTTAAGATTCTATGCGACAGAGAACTTCCAAATAATTATTGGAGGTATATTCAAAATTGAGAAAGGAAGGTCAGTAGAACCAAGCATACAGTTACTAATAGCAGCTCTGAGATCTCAGTTCATTAAAATGTCAACCGAAGTGGCTGATGTAAAGGAAGTGAGCTAGGCTTCTATAACGTTCCTGGAGTTTTAGGTGTTATACACGGCACAAACACACCCAGCATATCGCCTGGGTGTTACAATGCAGATGTCTTCAGAATATAATTATTATACTCTTTGCTATTTCCCCCCATGCACATTTGTCGGTCTTGGTGGTGTAGTGGTTACCATACTTGCCTTCTAAACCCCCCATGCACATTTATCCTTATTTAAGATCCAATTTATTTTTTTAATTATTCCCTAATATTTTAACACCAGAGCAATAATAATGTTCTTTTCACATCTGCTAAAATTTACCGCTTTAACTTTCCCATGTCCATGTTTGAAGACATATTAAAGAGGGTAAAAATATGTCTAGGAAGCGGGAAAATTTAATAATCAAAGTTTTTATTAGGTTGAACATCAACTCCCTCTAAACACGAATTTCCCCAATATTTCGCGATGTTGCCATAGGTTTGACGGTTATTGAAAACTCGAGGTTATTTAGTCTGCGGTTATTTTTATGCAACAGAAATGATGACTAACCGATAGTTACTTTTTTAAATTACGGTTAAAAGTAATCTCCAGTTAGCAACGTTTATACAACTGGGCCTTGGTGTATTAAATTTATTACCAAGGGATTGGGGGACAATATCGTTACATAACTTGAAAATTTCATTTAAAGTCACACTTCAGTTTCCTTATTCTGGAATGAAGACGAGGTTCCTATAGTTGCAACGGCGTTAAACATTTCGTTTAATATCAAGCGAAAATAATCATATGCGGCAGCGTTTTCGCCCTGTGCAGCTATAATCTTTCACGAGAGCGCTATTGCTAGCCTTTTTATTCGTTTCCTTCATAGCTGATTTAATCCGTAGAGAAATTTATTGCGAAGCTTTGCTCTATCATGATTGAAAAGTTAAACCTTGACTACAACGCAGCTATTTCCAACCTTATCGCTGTTCTCAGTATCTTATATAGGAGAGCTATTTCCCTATCACTTTATCAACATGATTCTGACACTGCTAGTTGCCGCTTTCGCTTTAGCGTCCACATCTGCAGGTAAGTACTTGCTTGCATTCTTTAATCCAAAGAATTTTAAATATTTAACAACAGCAAGCAGCAGTGGGTCACTTGCAGAACATAAGTTTCTAGAATCTTAATAACTATATTAATTAACACTCATAATGCCTGGCTGAACATGCACAAAAGAAAAGAAGTTAATACAAATATCTTAGTGACGTACATATTTTCATAGGAGCAAACTTATCGATGGTTCTTTGATTAACGCCTGTCTCTACTTGCGAGGGTGATAAGCAACTTGATTTGATATTAAAGATAACTCGAGGCAAGCAACGTACTTTATTTTTCGAAATGGTCCCCTCGAAAGTCAACGCATTTGCTCCTGATTTTACCCAGGTTCATGATTTCTTCGTGAAAGTGGATTTCCTCGAAGTCCTCAAAACGCTAGTTTACCTCCTGCATGACCTCTTCATTTTACTTAAATTTTGACTTGTCAGGATCGTTTTGAGTTTCCGGAACAGATGGTAATCCTAAGGGAAACGGAAGAATCTCAAATCACTTTGTAATGAGCAGGGCGCCATCCATGGTCATTCTCGGACATTATTCGGCGATTACTTTTTCGTTCTCTCCAAAAATGGTGGGTAGTATTCTGCACAATTGGTTTTTTCCTACTCCGTGTGAATTTCTTTGTGTCCAAAGAACTGAAACTACCACCTTTCCAGTGAACGGAACACATTTCGCTTTTTCGGAGCCGGTTTGCCTCACTCGGACCACCTGTTTAGACTGTTGCTTCGTTTTTGGTGTGTAAGTTTCAACCACAGTCACAAAATGCCGTAAAAATCGATTGGAATCTGCTTAAACATTTCCAAACAGCAAAACAAAGTGAATCCGCTCAGTTGAGATGCCCGTAGAGCCTCTACTAATGCGCCCACTTCCACCGTCTGTCAGCTAAAACAATATTACAGACGTTATCAATATTTTATGGTCTCACAGCGGATTTTGGAGCTCCAGGACGTGGTGCGTGTTCGATGCTTGTTCTACCACGCTTGTGTTCATTTACCTAAAGTTGAGCGGTTTCATATAGGTAAATATAACACGAGTTCCCATCTTATCCATTGTTTACTGTAATTCGAAATTTTTTTGTTTCAACAACTACAAAAATTGTACAAAAACAATAAATTAATATCATAATGAATTGATCGACTCTAATTCCAAACCTCAGTCAATAAATTAGCTAATAATGTGACTATCTATGAAGCTTAGACCATAAGTACTAGAAGATTTCAAGTCGCGTCTAGGGGATAAAATCTTTGCATGAAATGATCTTAGAAATCTCCAGGCTAATAAGGGGAAGATCCTCTTGTCTGAACCTAATCCTACGGGGTTCATCTAACTACATTTATCATCAAACTCATTTGGCAAGGATTTGAGAGCAAAATTTATTAAAGCAAACACCTCTATTAGGTCACATTATAAGGTTTATTACAACATTCTGATTATTCAAAAGACGGTATACTCGAAATAAAGACTTACATGGTGGAGAACTGGGTCCGACGAGCGATAGGAATGTTGGTCTTTGACACAAGTCTACCCTGTTTGATGGATGACTTCCAACTAGCTCTTCGTTCCAAAAGTCTCCATGTTTTCTCAAAATATTGCAATTTTGTTATTATTCTTTACAAATTTCTTTCTGATGTAATTTAGTGCTTAATTGTGCTAATAACTACGATGGGGCTTGCACTCAGTAGCAGTGAAGTATAATGAAAATAAAAGTATTATTATTATTATTATTATTATTATTATTATTATTATTATTATTAACAGCAAAATGCTTAAAATAGAAACCAGTTAACTTAACTAAATGCATGCCAACCTAGAATTAAATAAATAAATTTTATTTAAATATATTGGAATTAATTTTGCATATATTTACCTGCCAGTTAACTTAAATAAATACATTTCGCCTACCTAAAAGCAAGTTAGTCTAGTTAAATACGTTCAACTAATTAAATAGATGTCAACTTAATTTATGCATATTTGCAAGCCAGTTAACTTAAATTAAAGCATTTCATGTTACTAAACCATGTCGATCTAGTTAAATTCATATCAACCTATTAAATAAGTCACCTTAATTTTACACATAAATCATTTCACCTAATTAAAAACATGCCAGTTTAGTTAAATATCCAAAAGTAATTAAATATATGTCAACTTAATTTTATACACAATTGTTTGTGTCTTGCTTAAATTAATAAATTTAGTTCTTTAATAATAAAAGATAGTGATCTTCTCTATTTTCTAATGCCCAACAATTCAACCACCACCATCGTTATGGCGCGGACTCGTTAGCGGGTGAACTGAGGTTCGATTCATGCCAGGACCGTCTTCTGGGATTGAAGTTTTTCCCAGGTTTTCCTCAGTCCTCATAAATGGTAAATGCCGGAAAGGTACTTAAAATTTAGGCCTGGAACATTTCTTTTCTTTAAAAAAAATGTCTTTCCTAATTTCATCATTTCATCTCATGTATCATCAGTGTCCACCACCTGTGGTGCCTCAGCAGTAGAATGGGCGTTAAACACTATTAAAAATAATTCAACAAAAATTCTCTTTATATTATCACTGTTTTAACTTAATTAATTAATTAAATATATTTCATCTACCTAAAAACTTTAATTTAATTAAATATCCATAAATGTAATTAAATACGTCAAATGAATTAAATACATCTTAACTTATTTCATATACATTAACTTAATTAAATATATTTAACAAATATAATTCTGCATATTTAAGTCTAGACACTTATCAGCTTGAATTAATATAAACAAGTAAAACGACGCTAGTCAATTAAATACAATAAGGAGCTAAAAATATGAACATTAATTGATTTCATATCTACCTATATCAATGAAATATTCCTACACATACAATTTTAGGGTACTTTTGAATCTTTTCAGAGCAGGATAAACCTCAAAGACAACTGCAAGTATTTCATTCCATTAATTTGTAGTTTTATTTACGAAAGAGAATTTACCTATATCCGCTCTCTGCTGCCTACATATGATTTTTAATCTATGATTGTTCTGTGCTGTTTTTCTAACCTATTTGTGATATCCCTACATGCATTTTGTTCTGCATATGTTTTGTATAATCTTCGGTATTTTTACGTCTCTCTGCTACTGATTCCTAACCTAATGTTGGGAATCATTGGCAATGAAGCAAATGAAATAGCAGAACGACTCACGAAAGAAGCAGCGAATAGCAAAGACCTGTCGGTGGATTATCAACTCATTCCAAAATGAGTAGTGAGTGATGAATTAAGATAAGAAAGTCACAGACTATAGGAAACAGAGTGGCAAATAACAACGAACGGAGCAACTACAAAATCATATTTTCCGACTGTAGCTAAAAGGTTAAAATCCAATATCCTATTAAGCCCCAATATTACAGCGATACTCTCAGGAGCTTACTTTCATCGTTTTAAAATAGCAGAGGTCCCATCTTGCTCACGAGGGTAGTTCCATAAGTTTCCGGCCTAATCATTTTCTAGTTATGATAAGGACAAAAACTATATTTCACTTTTCAATAGAGTTACCCTTTATTGCAATGCACTTCTCACTTCTTTGAACTAACATTTCAACCGCCCCCCCCCAAATAGTCAGAAGTCTTATCTGCAAAATGGGCATAAACAGCATGCCTCACTTCTTCGTCAAACTTAAATTTCCTTCCTCGAAGGTCCTTCTTGAGTTCTGAGAAGAGGAAATAGTCACCGGTAACTGGATCTGAGCTGTAGGGTGGATTATCGATCTCCTTGAAGTCACATTTCTTCACAGCTTCCTTTGCAACAAGAGCTGTGTGCACAGGAGGTTGTCGTGAAGAAGGCGCACATCACCACTCAGCTTCCCTCGCCTTTTCTCTTTGATGGAAGCTCGTAGTCTGTGCAGTAGGCCAGCATAGTACTCCTCGTTTACTGCGGTGTTGCTCTACTTGAAGTCAATGAAGAGTATTCCTTCACAGTTCCAAAAGATTGTGGCCATGATCTTCTTAGTTAATGGGGTGACCTTGACTTGACTAAGAATGTTGATAAATTAATTGTAATGTAAATGATTTGCATATGGTGCCAATTTCGACTACCTTAAATATATGACTATTAGATTACAATAAGGATGCAACAGTGTAAAGAAATAGTGTTAAGGTAATATGTAACAGTGAAATGATTGCAATGCATGTAGTATTACTAATTATTATAGCAATGGTTTTTAATACAGAAGATCAAAAATCCACTAATAATGATACAGTAACTAAATTTTCTCTGAATAAATTATTAGCTGTTCCCTCTGACGCTGCTAACCATCATTTCGAAATACCCAACGACTCCCCTCAACAATACTATGTTAAAGAACCCTCAACAATCTATACACTATATAGTGTGTCAAGTAGAATCAGTACCAATTAGAAATGTGAATATCTCCTCATTCAGTTAAGTTAGAAATATGATTTCATCTTATCTTGTGTAGAAACTCCTCAAGTTTGAAACATTGAAAATTAGGATCCTAGTTCGCCTGCGCGTGGTATGACAACACACAGAGTTTTGTGAAATGACATAATCACAAGTCAAAGTACACCACACGTTAACTTTAGGGCTATCAAGTTGGTATCCCATTACATGTCTGTCACGCTTTACCAGAGGTGGCTTCATCTGAGAACGCGACATGATTGAGGAATCCATTGTTATCATCAATATGAGATAACATTGAGTTGGCGAACTCTGTCCGCCGGGGTTTATCATTTCACTTCGACTTCTGCACAATTTTGATTTTGTATGCTCTTAAGTCGCTATTTTTATGGACAATGTCGTGAACAGTGACTTTGGAATAACCAGATCTGAACCGACCAGTCGAGAAATGGTTTCTGCGAGCTGTGCTGAAACCCTTGCCTTACACCTTCAACTTTAGCTTAAGAATGATCCCCCCCCCTCCCGCTTCTCTTCTTTCTTAGCTGATTATGCCATTTCGCAATGACATGGCGCCCTGGAATATTTGCACCATATTCCTGCTGAATCCTCTTTGCACTTCAATTGGGATCTTTAGTTTCTCTTTCTGTTTAACTGTGAATTGCGTCATTTTAACTCTATGCATTGTCCTACCATGTGCAGGTGTACTAGCGTCAGAATTTTCATTGTTATAAAGCTTGGGGAGTTTCTACACAAGATAAGATGAAAATCACATTTCTCACTTAACTGAGTGGGCAAATGTTCAAGTTTATTATTGGCAGTGGTTCTACCGGATACAATGTATATGGCTATTCTTGATACACTGTATGATAATATGTTGCAGGGCTTGATAGAGATACTGGTGATCATGGGCTTCCGCAGATTCTCCAGGAATACCTCAAATCTCATTTCGAACGTGCCTTAGCCGAATTGATGCAGAAACGTGTACGAGAGGTTCCAGTACCTGCATGGCAAAATTATTTATCTACAACAAGAACGTTGCCACAGATACAACCCCGAACTTTGCTAAGAAAAATTCACGATCGGCGAGCATCTCATCTGAGAGCACACCATGGAGGAGAAGTAGAGGGAAATTCTGTATTCCATTTTCTGCGTCCAGGCAAAGTGCAACAACCGCAAACTCAGGTGTACATAGTAGAGACTGATTAATAATCAAGGTTGTCGTCCTTTTAAAGCAATAACAAAAATGGTAAGAAGATTATTGTAAACTTTCTAGCTAATGCGTTTCAAGATTGAACACACAATGTATCAAGTCGAAATGTACGTTAATACTAAATACACACTGTTGCAGCAATATTTTACTTCTTTTTCTTTTCTTTAGTCTGTAAAATAAAAGTGAATATTTGATCTTGGTGACTTATTCTTTCTGATTTATGACTGGATTGGATTGTATTGGTAGTGATAGAGAGCACTCTGCTATGTGCACATGCACCTCCCTGAGGAAGGGATGGGGTGAGGGATACACTGGGTGGCCAGGATTCAGGGACAGTGAGATACGATGTTAAACAGAGTCTGTAACATTGTTCCCAGATCAGCATCATGATGCCTCCAAGGGTTCGAGCCCCTCAGAAGAGTTGCTTCCAAAGCTGAAGCGGTAATTGTCATTTTGCATGGGAATGGGGAGCGTTAATTAATTTATAAAAGGAGGTTATTGTTGACAGAAGGTAGTATCAGGAGCGTGATTTATTTTTGGGTTCTTAGAATCCTCCTCAGGTAATGATTTAAGATAATACAGATAGAGAAAGAAGAACCCCATCGGTCATTGCTCCGAAATTAGGGGTATGGAGGAAGCGGAAGTAAGCACGCTTTCTTACTTATATGACTGCTTCCTGCTGCGGCTGTTTCATCTTATCTCTTTCTCCCCGCTTCTATGCCGTGGTGTTGTGCAACTCCTTGTCACAGCGTCGGCACACGAGAATTTACTAGTGTCTTATTTTATGAATGTGGATAACGTTTCCAGGGAGACGGAAATGGAAAGGGGGTCACCTTCTTGAAGTAAAAGAGTTCAGTAAGTTCTCCAGATGGTCTTTATTTCTGTCTGTTCTCTCAGGGGCCGAGGAATCAATTCATATGTCTATACATTTATCACTCGCCAGGTGGAACCTTGAAAGTTCGTTGGGACTCGTTCAGAGATCACCACGCATCTGCCATAGACACCTAGCACTCTCCTAATGCGGCTTCAATCAGGCGCGAGCACAAGCCATCAACTGTGTTATATTCTTTCCTAGAATTTTGACACGCTTTTCACTGCCATGGGTTTACAAGGTTTAAGGCGCGGATCTCTGCCGAAGTCACAGCTGCCTACCGATGGCTTCACCATTAGTGTATTATCACCGTTCGCCAAAACGTCCACTAGTAAGTACAACACTGCCAGGAGATAGCTATTAAATACTTGTGAGTATGATGCTAACGACATGATACTGTGAGCAAAATTCCTGTCAAATTAAATACTGATTAACACTGACTTGGCTCTTGAAAGGAACTGAGCTGAATACCTGAACTGAATGCTCGAACTGCCTTGACTGCCGCACCTGCCGGGGCTTTGATTCTTCCGCGGTTTTTATAAATGTTTCGGTTGGTCGGTTCGATCTATCAGCTTAAAATGATAGAGATGTTATTATTTGTTTTCTGAGTGCTCAATAGGTTAAATAGCAATCAAATGGTTATCTATACTTCCTTAAAGTCGGATGTTTTCGCGCTTTTTTTTTTCGCGATGGTGTTTTTCCGCGATCGAGTCTTTGACTTCTTTTTTTTTTTTCCCTTCAATCTCCCCTAGTATCCCTTTAACTCAACAAATATACCGCAATTCTCTTTGTCAGGGTTGCGTATTGTCTCTTCCCCAAGTAGACATTTACAAGGTTCCTTCGGACGATTTTTCTCACCCTCGCTAACGGCGCCTATTGTTTGGTTTTATGGCCAGGCTCCCATAAAACCTTGAGGATCGGTTCTTTGTCTCCTTAGCTAAGGAAAGACGACCAAGGTCGTAAAGTACAAACTTTTGGGATTTTTTGGCAAAACATACGTTGCTTATATAAAACATATGTTTCTCTATTGAATCTGATACACATTTGGGCGATTTTGGTTATAATAATAATTTATTAAAATACTTGAAATTAATTGTGGTCCTATAAGTCAGAAAAACCTGTTTCAAAGCACAAATCTTTCCAAAGTGCAAGTCACTGCTCACGGCACCAACGCAACTCACCTGGCACATAAGACCCTTCAAGAGAACCAACGGAATGAAATGAGGTGGAATCATGGAACACTAGCCTAAGTGACCAGGTGATATGAAATAACCCAAGGTCAGAGGATCTTGAACCCATGACTCTCGAATGGGAGTCTCAAATGTTGTCGCCTATATATTACGTAAAGGCTATAATGCTCAATATAAAGCCACAAACATTTATGATAATTGCTATTTAGTTATGTTAATTTAAGAAGTTCATTTATGTAAGTTATTACGTAAGGCAAAGGCTATAATATTCGATTTAAAGCTTCAAACACTCATTGATAATATGCTTTAATCGTACAAATTTAATAAATTCATTTGCACATGTTTATATCGTAGGTAAGGGCTTTAATTTTCGATTCAAATTACAAATTTTCGTTGGTAATATGTTTTAAAATGTATAAATTTAGTAAGCTCATTTGTATAGAGTTCATGTATCAGATAAAGGTATTACAATGTTCTCCCGCATTGAAACTTCGTCTTTGTTATATTAGATGAGGGAAAAGTGTCATAAACCAGGGTGATGCAAACGCAGGAGAGTGGAGCAAGCTTTTGAACAGAGTACAAGAGAACTACCAGAGAGTGTTTATGAATGTACGAGCGAGACAGTGTAACATGTGTTTTATTAAGTAACGAACATGTGTTAATTTTAAGTTTAGGCGTGACTTTACAGTGTAACGTCCATTCCCCAGGCGCTCTTGGCAATTGAGAATAATTATTTGGTATTAGTGATTACGGACAAACAATTTAAGTGCTAACTTCTGTGATAGTGGTAAAGGAACAGATTCCTAGAAAAAGAGACATGATCAGGCAAAAGTGACACACAGCGCGCCTTAAATTCTTCACGGAGTAGCTGATTCTCCGCCCGATAATAAGGTCTGTGAACAATAAAGGAATGTGGTAGTGAAAAAAATCATAAATTGATTGAGTATAGCGTCAATATCCTTATCATTTCCCTTTCCCTGTTACATCCAGATAACTAGAAATCCTGCCAGAAGAACCTCGCCGGAGCTAGTTGGAGCAAACGACAAATCAGCGGAAACATCATCGGAGAGGAGAAAAAGAAAATCAACCCCTGAGGATCCAATGAATCAAAATACGTTCATAATCTCCCATCTATCCTTATATATAATTAATATCCGATATTTTAAATACCGCTGCAACTCTTGTATAAAGTGGTATCTGGTAGTGGTATTGATGATCAATAGCATGAGGTTCAACTTTAAAATATTTATAGTAATTACATATTGCTACGTGGAAAAAAATATGGGCCAGATAATTCTTGTTCTTTCAAAAAGTGCCAGTGTTCTCTCTAGTGGATTTCCCAAAATAAATGTTTGCAGTCGTATCATCAGCAGCGCGAACTCTGATAGACCTACCAACAGGCAGTGGAAATAGTTTTGCCTAGCTGCTGCTTTAGTTTTCTTATTTGATAGCTGAACTTCTTCTGCAACATCAAGATTTGCAGGAATACACGCCGCTTTGTATTTATTACAATCATCATTCCCTAAAATTTCAGAATTTCCTGGAAAAATAGTCACAGCTGCTGCAAACTCCATTTTCTCACCAATGCCCTCATAATATTCTTCTTTTCCCTTCGAGTTAATTGTCATTTTTGATATAGTGTAGTGGTGTTAGTGTTGTGAGAAATCCTCAACATTCAAACACTCAACACCAAAACTGAACATAAACATGTGTTATTTTCATCTGCTTTCATAATTTTTTTGCAGAATAAATTCATACCTTTGCTTTATTGCAATAAATTTTATAGCCTCACCAGCAACAGACTTAGCATCAAATTCTGTACATATGCTCCTAAGCCCATAAAATCATCTTAAATTCCTCTCATAAAAAGTTTTTCCTTACATTGTCTGACATATAGGTCATGGTGTAGTGGTAACCATACTTATCTCGCACAACCAAGGTCATGGAGTCTACTTTGGAAGCCTAACTACGAGAATAGGTCCATAAGTTTCTGGCCTAACCATTTTCTAGGTGTGATAAAGACAAAAAATATATTTCGCTTTTCAATATTACAGTACACCTTTATTGCAATACACTTCTCACATCTTTGAGTTAACATTTCAACCCTATCCAAAAATAGTCAGGAGGCTTGCCTGCAAAATGGGCATTATTAACATACATCACTTATTCGTCACATTTAATTTCCTTCCTCGAAGGCCCTTCTTGAGTTTTGAGAAGAGGAAATAGTCACTGGGAGCTATATCTGGGCTGTAGGGTGGATAGTCAATCTCCTTGAACCAACATTTCTTTCCAGCTTCCTTTGTAACAAGAGCTGTGTGCACAGGCGCGTTGTCGTGAAGAAGACGCACACCACCAGCCAGCTTTCTTCGCCTTTTCTCTTTGATGGAAGGAAGCACGTAGTCTGTGCAGTACGCCAGCATAGTACTCCCTATTACTGTGGTGTTCCTCTCCTTGAAGTCAATGAAGAGTATTCCTTCACAGTCCCAAAAGCTTGTGGCCATGATCTTTTGGTTGACTGAGTGGCCTTGGTCTTTAGAGGTGGTGTTACGCCAGGTTTACGCCAATCCATTGATTCTCTTTTGAACAAGGGATCTTAGTAGAGAACCATAGTTTCATCTCCTGTAACAATGGTTGGCAGAACTTCTCTCTCGTTGCCACGACAGAGCTCCAAAAATGTCTGACAACAGATGACTCGTTGCTGCTTTTGGACTGAGGAAAGAAGTCTAGGCACCCATCTTGCACTAACCTTATTCATATTTAAATGTTGATGAATAATTCGAAAGACTGTTGTTTTAGAAAGACCCAAATTTGCTGCTATTTCTGTAACTTTGAGCCGCCGGTCTTGCATAATTTCTCCTTCCACAAGAGCGATGTTTTCAGGAGTGAGCACTTCCAAGGGCCGACCTGCACGCTCTTCGTGTTCAATGCTTTCTCGACCCATTTGAAAAAGTTTGGTCCATTCTTTTACGGTAAAATATGAGGGGGATGCTTCCCCGTGTACACCGTCCAATCGCTGTTTAATTTCATTGGAGTAAGTTCTTCTTTTGTGAAGAACTTAATAACAGCTCGATACCCCATTTTAAACATGTCACAATCTTCTACACATATCCTTCTTTATACGACTATATCCGAACAGCTGGACACAGTGGAGCTGAAGTTACCGCTGCAATTATTTACTTAACAGATAAGGTATGACACAGGATAAGGGTTGATAATCCTTATTATGGACCTACCCTCATATATACCCAAGGCTACGACGTTTCGTTTCAGTGTAATAAGGTTAGTCGTTATTTGGATGATTTTACAGGAAATATATGAGTTAATCCGGAATGTAAAAATTAGCAAATAAAGTCAATAATAATTATTATAGGTTCATTTGATGCAAGAATACATTTTAACAGAAACAAAACAAACAAAAATGCAAATGATAAGCTCTTACTGAAGTGTTAAATTAACATTCTGAAACAAATAAGCCAAAGCAGATACTGGAACACAAGACCGTTCAATTCCAGACAAAATGCCTGTCTAACTATCTCCAGATGCCAGGCGTGTCTCGGATTTCATATATGACCTACGGAATCGACAGGAGTTTCGCAAACAAGGGACCTCATGTAACCCCTGAAGTAGAAATCAAGAGGATTAAAAGTCAGACGAGCGCGACGGCCAAGCAACGGGTACACCCCGACTATCCAGTGATTGCCTTATATAGCTGTCAGATGACCACGTACTTCATTGCTAAAATGATTGCCACTGAGTCGCCGCGGCAAAATGTTAATTTACAATCTCTGAACTGACGCAGCCATATAAATGTTACATGGGGGTTTTCAAAGATCCAAACATGTGAGTGATAATTAAACAATCCTCTACGTGGGAAGCATGCTCAATTTGGTGCACATGCCATACGCAAAATTGCCGTCCTAATGGGTAGTCACCTGACATAGTAGCATAGACCTTTTGAAAATGAAACGTATGTAAAAGGAATTCGTGCAGAATTCTATTGCCCGTGGAGTGACTTCAGTTCAATTGTCGAGCATCTCTACTGTACCTCATACCTCAGTACTGCTTTCTCGGCTGCAGGAGTTCATTCAGACCGCCGCCATCCTTGACCCTCTCTGCCCGTCTAATGCACCCAGTTTGTGTTGTCTGTGACCAATGCTGGCCGATATGAAACACCTGCTTGGAAGTTGTTCCTGGTAAAGCCTCTGAGCCGTATGACCAAAACCGTAGGCCGTTTCGTATGCAAGTCCTCGACTCAATCCGTTAATAAAGTTCCATGTCTGTATTGTAGAAGTGAACAGTTCTACCCAATGGAAGACATACTGATAACAAATAAGCAAGCCACTACACTGCCTGAAAGTACGTAAGACACTGAGCTTAGGGAGAAAACAAATGAGGGGGGAGCATGAACCGAGTTCAATTAAACAAACTGAATGATAATTGAGTTGATGGAGTTATCAAGTTGGGCGGAAGCGTGATACTGGGTGAAGGAGTAAAAATGTACAGGGAAGTTGTATTGAAAAAACATCTTGTTGCACAGAAACGAAACATCCAGCCCATGGACTCCTTAACAAAACATGCTTTAAATCACTTTGTCTCATTTATCTCGAAATTTGCCAGTCTAATTTTGGGACACGTTGTATATGCAGATGTTTTACAAACTTTGATGGCGATTCCTCACACCAAATCAAGAAAAAAAGCTCATATGTCCAGAAATTCTTAGTTTTTGAGTTTTTATGAGAGTTTGCTTCAACGCTTTCAAGGTACAGTCTAACAACTGGAGTTCGTAACCGAAAATAAAAGTCATTTTATTAAGTAATCGAACAATGTTATTGATACACTTAGCGCATCAGCATTTCACACTTACATGAATAAATATTATTCTTGAAATGCAGCAATAGTACTGTTGAAGGTTAGCCATTTTGTGATTTGGCAATAACCCTATTAAAGTTGTGATAGAAACAGTCATTTTAGCTCTGCAGTAAACTTTCATTAATAACTCAAAAACTAAGAATTTCTGTGCATATGCTAAAATGGACATGTTCTTCTATTTTGGTAAACTGTCTTTAATAACTCAAAACCAAACCTTTCCAGACATAGGTTTATATGAATGTTTTTCTGTTTCGGTGTGAGGAACCCGCCACCAACGTGTGTAAAAGTATTTCCGAAGCATACAATATATATATATATATATAAATGTGTGTGTGTGTCTGTGATTGATTGATTGATTGTTTTATTTACGGACGCTCTTTAACATCTCAGGTCATCAGCGTCCCATTCAATTCAGAGCGTGAAACGGCCGACAAATTTTGCTCAGAGGCCTCTCTTTCAGTCTCGAGGTTCTTTTTCGTGCTGTAAATGTACGACACGGGACCCACGGCTTTACTTCCCTTCCGAAGGAAGCCCTACTTAGGATTTTTACGCAGGCAAGTATGGTAACCACTACATTACCAGAACCGACATATATATACAGAGAGAAAGAGGGGGGCTTAATGTGTGATGTACGCAACTATTTTCATTGTTATCATTTCAATCTCTGTCTGTGAAAGGTGGGCAAATTGAGACATGTTCAGTCTCAAATGTAGGTGACAGGCAACGAACAATATGTTGCTCTAAAGTTTTCCTCATTTCAACCAATAGTTAGCTGAAGCCTATGCAATTTTACAGCAGGCCTCTGGAGATAACGAGAGTTCGTATCTACACCACAGCCCAAGATGGTTTAAAATATTTAAAGCGGGGAGACAAATAGTTTCAAAGGAAGCGGACCTCTGGTCTTTAGTTTGTGCTCTAACTGCTGTTAGAGCACAAAACCGCTGCTGTCATTGTGAGAGAGAATTCTGAAAATGTCACTGTATGTCACCCACACGTTGATAATTGGAAAAGTGCACCTGAAACGTGTTTTTTCACGGTGGGTTCCAAGATTGATGATGCAAACGTGCAGTTTATATGCAGATGCAGATGAGTATTACAGGAAGGTGTGAAGTTTCTTGTAAAGGTAAATGATGAAACTTGGCTATATCATTTCGATCCTGAGAGAAAATATCAAAGTTAAGTGTGAAAATCTCCATAACCACAGAAAGAAAGAAAGAAAGAAAGAAAGAGGGAGAGAGAGAGAGAGAGAAAGAAAGTATGGAAGGAAGGAAGGAAGGAAGGAAGGAAGGAAGAAGAAGGAAAGAAAAGAGAGAGAGAAAGCGAGAAAGAGAGAGAAAGGGAGAAGAAAAGAAAGAAAGGAGAGAAGAAAGAAAGAAAGAAAAAAGAAAAATAAAAAGATAGAAAGAAAGGGAGAGAGAGATAAACAAAGAAGAGAGAAAGAAAGAAAGAAAGAAAGAAAGAAAGAAAGAAAGAAAGAAAGAAAGAAAGAAAGAAAAAAAAAAGAAAAAAAGAAATGAAAAGAAAAATTGGTTGCTTCTGTTGGGAAAGTTAAGGTCATTTCATTTTTCCATATTCAAGAAATTCTTTACCAGCATGTTGTATATACCATACATAACAATGACTGAACAATACTATACAAATATCCTGAAAACTCTGCAAGGGTTTATCACATACTTGCATTAGGTAATACTTTTATGCAACACGATAATGTTGATTTGGTTTATTTACGGACGCTCTTTAACATCTAAGATCATCAGCGGTTTTTTTAGTAGTCTTTAACGTCTCTTTTTACTACTGAGGCACCACAGGCGGTGAACACTGATGATAAATGAAATAATACATTGGGAAAGGATATATTTTTAAGGAAGGAAACGTTACAGGCCTAAATATTGGATACCTTCCCGGCATTTGCCATTTATGACGACTGAGAAAAACCTGAAAAATACCTCAGTCACGGAGGAGGTTCTGGTGGTAATCGAACACTAGAGCTTCAGCTCACGAGTCCATGCCTTAACGAACTCGGCCACCCGTGGCGGTTGGGTCACCAGCGTCCCATTCAATTCAGGACGTGAAACAGTCGACAAAGTTTACTCAGAGGCCTCTCCTTCAGGCTTAAGGTTCTTTTTCGTGCCGTAAATGTACGACACCGGACCTACGGCTTTACTTCCCTTTCGAAGGAAGCCATATGAAGTGTGTCCCTCTCCCTACTCAAGTTCCAAGTTTGCCGTGTAACTTGTTCCTATGCCCAAATGTCTTCATGGCAGACATTTTCCACATTAGAAAACGCGGAGAAGGCTAGAAGTGATTCTGAAGGACCAACGAAAAAATCAATTTTAATGTGTCTTTGAAAACTGGCACAAATGTGTGACAGGTGCATTGCATGCTTTGAGAAAGAGCATCAAAATTATGAGGATGAGTAAAAATATGTTGACAAAAAAAAAGTGTGACCATTATTTACTGAACAGTTCGAATCTTGTAAATGAAATGTAGTATGCAGGAATTAAAATTGAGTAATCATATATTGTAATTATTATTAATGTTAATGTTTCACGGATACTCAATATAGCATTATTCTTATAATTATTATTAACTTGTAAGAATGCACTAAAAAGACAATTTTGAAACAAATTGTATTATTTGTTTATGTATATCATTACACTTTATAAAGCTATGCTGAAAAACTCCAACAGATATACAGAATGGAAATTTACGATTTTAAACTTTAAGTTATATCTTAGGATTCCGCCCCAACAAGAAATCTTTAAGGGTCCTGCAGTAAAGGAAAGTGCGAGAATCGCTGCCTAATGAAGAATGCTGAAGTCTTAAGGGGAATAAAATTCCTGCAGAAATGTCGACGATTTATTTATTTGGAGTGAGCTGGAAAATGGAATTGAAAATTCTGAAAGGGCAGTAAATCAAAGCAAACCAGTTCTTCATACATCCAATTGTTTTTATCGTCATATGCTTTATTGGATTTTTCTCTTTAATTAAGAAATAATTAAGCGTGAAAATTAAGTCCATATGTTTATAGCCATTATCAAGGACTCGTTTAGCAGTGCTATGCTGTCTATAGAATGAAAAATATAAATATGAAAAATATCATCATATAAACCCAAGATTTACTATTTTTATATACAGTTAAAAAAATTAAAAGAACTCCATTATTCAGGAAAGTATAGAACAGCTAAATATCATACTTGCCTCCTAAACCCAAGATTGCGGGTTCAATCCCAGCCAGGGTGAATGAATTTTTTCGGGGGTAAAAATCCTAAGTATGGCTTCCTTCGGAAGGGAAGTAAAGCCGTGGGTCCCGTGTCGTACATTTACGTTACGATAAAGAACCTCAAGCCTGAAAAAAGGGGCCTCTGAGCAAAATTTGTCGGCCGTTTCACGTCCTGAATAGAATGGGACGCTGATGACCTGAGATGTTAAAGAGCATCCGTAAATAAACAAAGCGAGAGAGAGAGAGAGAGAGAGAGAGAGAGAGAGAGAGAGAGTATTTGCACGTAGGAGCGCTCTGTAATAACTTTCAGAAAAGATTTTCATTACATATTTTTACAACAATAAAACTTAAATTAATTTTCAAAGCCACTGAAAATCGATGTTGATTTTGTATATTTGCTTGGTACATTGTAATTGTTTTTAATTAGTAACATGTTTTTGTTTTATTGAAACATTAGAATATTTTCTTAAATACACAATGTAACAAGAAACTATTCTGTCATTTCTCTATTTTAGTGAATGTAAAGATGATATCAAGGTCTCAGTTCACAAACAAGGCTACATTTAAAAATGTTTAAAAATATCCAAAAAGTGTAGCTTTGTTTATATTGGCTATATATTCTATTTAACTAATAGTATACTACTATTTTTCTAATTTAAATCAATAATAATAGTAATAATAATAATAATAATAATAATAATAATAATAATAATAATAATTCTAAATATGTGGATTCTTTTTTGTGATACTTGCAAGAATTCTTATTTTGTTCCCCTAGTGCGACACTGTAATTACATAGCTTATTTCATTTCATTAATTAATAAGCCCATAATTCGGATTTTATATTTATTTTTAAACCTACTCCAATAGGTGAGGTTTTCGCTTAGTTTACGCAGCTCGTGTGTGACGGACTTTTTTACAAGTTTAACATCTACCTAGCAAAGTAACCCATGAAAACCCTAACAATAAATATTGCATTCCTAAATATGTATTATTTATACTAAAGTTTAAGTCACCAGTTTGGTGGGGGGTCGCAATTATCTTGCCATTACACGCTCCTGGGAATTAAAGCCGGCGAGAAATGTTCTAGTTGCTTAACATCTCAGGTCATCAGCGTCCCATTTAATTCAGGGCGTGAAACGGCCGACAAGTTTTGCTCAGAGGCCTCTTCTTTCAGGCTTGAGGTTCTTTATCGTGCTGTAAATGTACGACACGGGATCCACGACTTTTACTTCCCTTTCGAAGGAAGCCATACTCAGGATTTTTGCGCCCGAAAAAAATCCATCGATCCTGGCCGGATTTGAACCCGCGACCTTGAGTTTAGAAGGCAAGTATGGTTACCACTATACTAATATCCTGACATCAAAATAAATACTCCATTCTTTGTTATAACTTCAGATTATGTAAGACTGTTTTATGTTTAAAAATATGCCCTATTTGTACAAAAAGTAATGCAATTGATAATGGGTTTTTTCTTAGTAATTTTGAAAAATAACACTAACATCTTTTTTTAATATATTCTTGACTCCTTGCACCCTTTTGATTATATTAATGGCTACCATAACGTAAAAGTGCTGTAAAATGCGGGGAAAAAAATATCGTTTTCAGAGATCAATCATATAACATAACATGTTGCCACATTATATTTTTAAAAGTATACCTAAAGAAGGGATATAGGATATTAATAATTAATTAAATAATTATACATAAAATGCTTAACCTAATTCAGAAACAACCAATAAACAAGCAAAACAAAAAATCGGAGTAAATTGCCCAAGGTAATTAATATTCTGTATCTATTATATGAATTTCATTTCAGAGATAAAGTCAAAATTTACGTTTATTTTGGAAAGCTAATATATATATTACAGGTAACTAATTAGTTAACCTGTTTGAAAAGTTTCAGTTTAATATTTGTTTGTTAAATACATATGAGAGCTTCAGCGATAACAGCCATATCATATATTTGCTTTGATATGTATGTATATATGTATGTATATGTATGTGTACATATATACATACATATCCACGTAGGGGCGCAATTTTAACAGGACAAACATCAAAGGTAGCAGCAAAGTTGACCAAACGATTTATACTATTACAAGAAAAAAAAAGTTCTTTCATCGTTAAGGGCAATTTAACTTATTTAGTAAATTATTGCTGAAATATTTTACCACATGCTTTCTCAAGCACCTATTTGGAATATTAATAAAAATATTTAAATAAAAATAAATTACTAAAACTAGTGAAATAAATAATAACATTTTCAGCCAGAACCAGGCAACATTCCATAACATGTCATCGTTTTTGCCTGTTTTAACTTTTTAGCAAAAGTATGTTTTCCAATAAGTAAATGGGCATTTTTTTCCACATTCTGAGATAAAATATGTAAGTGGGAGCATTTTGATGTAGTACTCGATATTTCAAAATGTACATAAGGTAACATAATATGATTATACGTGCAGCATAACAGTTGGAGAACCCACTGCAAAGAACGCACATGTTTCTTAATTACTTTCTGCTTCCATTTCGAGAATAAGACTATAAAATTACACATTCATTGAAAAACTTAAACCGTACCTTTCATAAAATGCAGACTTAATTAAAGTAGCAGAGTATTTAAGGAACACTCCAGTTTCGGATTACATCGCACGCTGACGAAGATGAACTTCCTTGCAGGACTGGCATCCATTCTTCCGCTGATATGGAGTTTATCAGGTGAGTACAGAATGCACTTACACATTTTTCCCGGCTTACTTAATTTCAGAGATGGAAGAAAATCAGGTCTCTTTGTTACATAATGTGTTTTCATTATAACACACTTTCCAAATAAAGTTGAAAACCTTGAAAATAGTCAGAATATTTGCCTGCAAATGTTTTTAAACATCAATGTCAAATCACAATTTTTTCCTTGTAGACTATTTTTAATTCTATAAATAGTTAATTAATAGTTGGGGATTACATCTTTGCTGAACCGACAGATTTTCACAGCATTCATTGCAATTTGCGTACAAGGAGAACAGCTTACCTCACCATTCATTATGCGTCTTTTTTCTTTAATTGGCAATTGCAGTTTATGTAGAACTGAGCAGTAGGAGGTTCTATTGACACTGGGGTTTGTTTCTTTAATGCCAACTAACAGATAACCCTGCAATATCAGAAAACGATGTTCATTACATTTCTCTTTCAATGTACAACCCTGGCCTACCTTGGGGTGCATTATCAAGTTCACCCCACTCAATGCACCCCCTCTCTGACAGTGAATCATGGTAGAGAAACAAAGTTAAACCCCCTATCACAAATGTTTCCAGAACTTACTCCTGCATTTAGTAAGGTGGGAATCCTTTCACAATACTCGACTCGATATTGTATTTGAACTGCTAAGAGAGATTGCGCCCCATTTTATGTTGATATTTTTACATGCAGGATCCTAAAGACGATTGTGTCTGAAGAAATGTCTTTCAGTTTTAGTTCTCTGTCACTTAATACCTCGTTTTATAAACACCCGGTTTTAGCGTTCGTTTGATAATGTGATTCATTTTCAATGTTTCTTCATCTTAATCGAAATGTTAAGCCATTCTTTTGGCGAAAGTCCAAAAAATGAATTCATTTCTCTTACAAATTTATTCCTTGTTATATTGACATTATTGAACATCATTAACAACTTTTTCTATTGTTCGCATGGGTGTAATGTTAGTCTTTGGGCATATTTTCCATTACATTTCTGAATTGTACCTTTAATATCTTTCCTAAGTTCTAAAATATAGAGATTTTTATAAATGGAAACGTTGTTTTCAATCTAGACAAGGTTGCAAGCTACACAACATAATAACATTCATTCATAGAAAAGCATTATATAGTTCAATGGGCCCATATAAACAGAATATCACACCTTCCAGAAGAAGGTGGGTTAGGGTCATTTACGTGCTGTACGTTTTAAATTTTAAAAACCTTAAAAAAGAAGCACTGAAACGCTGAAATTAACGAAAAAATATTATAATGCTTATATATAAAATTAATTCAATTTTTAACCTTATTCTAGCTCTTATCTTTAAAAACAACTTTGTAGGCCTCGAGGCGTTTTCAAAGATCAATAAGGTACATTTCAAGACGAAATATAAAATAATGCCTACATATAATTAAAACATTCTTTTTAAAATGTTTTTGTGAATGTTGCCAGTAAATTTAACACAAGTTCCCATTTTTACTGTTCATGATTTAAATAAAGTATTTGTTTCGGTTTCAATGGTCCAGTTATATTTTACAACATATTCCTATATCTTTTATGCCAGTTAGTCTAAAGTAAAACATTGGTGGTCTGTTCTCTGCATATTATGACAACATGTACCATTTAAGAGTACACACCTAATAAACGCTCAGTGTAATATATCCCGGATTAGTTTTAGAGACCTGGTCCATTTAAGGAGATCATCATTTCTTCCCATTTTGTTCTTGTTCAGTTCTAAGTTACTTTTCACTTTTGTTTATATTTAAAAATTGCGTTAGGAAGTTTGTTTTCAACCGTCATATGGAAGTGATTTCACTCATTAAATCTTCCTTTTTTGCTGCAACATAATTTAAAGCATATATATATATGTGTATATGAACACTAATAATAAAAGTAGATAACGATAAAACACTGAGAAAGAGTTACATTTGAAATATAACAATTTCAAATGTGACTCTTTCTCAGTGTTTTATCTTTATCTACTTTTATTATTAGTGTTAATTTGTTACATTGTTAATAGTGTTTCTTTATTTTTATTTTTCATTAATATATATATTATTTCTTTAATATAGTTACTTCTTAACTGAATTAATACAGTGAGTCAAGCACAGGATTTAACACATCTTCTCTCTGTTTCTTTTGTCACTTCTGTATAAAATCCGACTTTCGCCGCTACAGGTGTAACTATAACTGTCATCACGTTATAAAACATTAATTGAGAGTTCCTGTTCTGATTGCTGAACATTCTGCTAACAATTCCAATTTGAATTTTAAATGTATTCACTCTGTTTTTTTTTTTTTTTTTGTCTACTTGTTTTATATGGGTGATGGAATATCCTGAAAAATTAATATTCGTATCCTGCCCATATATTTTATTTAGTAGATGATATATTGCAAAAGCGCAATTGTATTAATATTTTAAAATTAGACGATTTAAGTGCTTCTCTAGTACATAGAAATCTTTCTGTACTCGTTATAGATTCGTTTCCAATTGCTGGTCGTCTATAATTAATATTTTTATTAAATTTTAGTTTTTAATGCTATTTTCAATAGTTTTCGTTTTAATTTACATTTTGATAGCGTCGCACTAGTTAAAACGTGCTGATAATTAGGGGCATGGTTTATAATCCCATTAATATTTTTAAAAACATACGAAGTTCATTCGTAACACCTTCTTAATAATAAGCAAATATCCCAAACTGAAACTTTAAAATTAATAATAATTAGCAGGTTTTATACTTTTGTATATGCAACCTATTATCATTATTTCAGCACGCTCTTTCAAAAGTCTTAGTCTGTCGGATATTAACAAAAAGGCATCTTTTTAAAGCGCTTATGTTCTTCATTTCGTGGTATCGATGTGGCTGATTTTTATACCGGCAGATCTCATTTGTGTCGAAAATGTTGCAATTTTAAAAATTTGAATTGTAAATATTTCACACCCGACTTTAATGTTCTAACGACACAATATATACTCTTTCATAAAATAGTTTTCTAGGTGTTTGTATAGATGATCAAAACTTTATCTGTTTATAAAGAAATATTTACTTTTATTTTTACAGTTCATCATGCGGAGGGCATGAGAGACGACCGTCTACCTCGTCTTGTTTCCCCAGGATGGCCATACTTTGAAAATCTCCCAAGAACGACCTACGACACGCTAGCACATAAAGGATTAGATTATCTCCGCAGATATGAACAATTAATTCCACATGGGGGAGATGACACGGGTTTCCTGGGACATACCTGGCCAAGTCATCCTAAAGATATCTCTCACGGAAAACACCTTCGCTCAGACATAGAACGGAAGAAAAAGTTAAAGGGTATAGGTTCAAGCATCATACATGGTGCTGCTGAAGCTGCTGGCCAGGCAGCAGCCGAGGCAGCAATCGAGGCCATGAAACCTAGTGAGCGTATGGCACCTTGGGTCCCAAATCTTGAAAAATATGGACTAAAATACCCTAGCGACAGTCGAGGAAGAACTTTCCGTATAGAAAACACCAGCTTTGGAAAAGACATGGGACATGCAGTTGAAACTTTTAGCTCAAAAGCAGTACACGATCTGTTGAAAATGCCTTTGGGAAGTAACAAAATTAAGTACGATGTTGAAAAAGCTTTGGAGATTGCATCCAATCTTGTTGAACAGGCATTTAGAAAAGCTAAAGAAGGAATAGATGAGGGCATTAAAACAGCATCAAGTAACACAAACATGCACCAGGAAAATGAACACCCTATGCAACAACAGGTGTCCCCATACCGGGATAATTCCAACAACTTAATGTCACCTGTAACACGAGGAACTTTCTTCAGAGAAAATCAACTAAGGCCGGAAGACTTGTCTGTCATGCCTGTTCCTATAAGGAGGGATATTAGTAAAACTCTTGAAGCTGCGAAAACAATTGCTGCAGCGATTATCAAGGGCGGTGCTGAAGCGCTTGGAGAATATGCAGCATCTCACAATATCCTCAGCTCTAGCCGTAGCAACCGCAACACGTTTATAGAGGTTATGAGTCAAATATACAAGTATGAACCCAAGACGGACAAAGAAAAAAGGGTACATGATTTATTGATGGAAGTTTGTCAAGCTTTTGCAGACATATACTGCAAAGCTAAATCAAGTGATCGCATAAAATTATCAGAGGAAGATGTCTCTAGTTTCCAAAACCTATTGAATAGAAATGCACAACGTATAAGAGACCTGTTGAAACAAACTAAAGAGCGAAGTTATTACAGGCCTTCTTTTAGAAAGGGTTCATTTGGAAAACCTGGAAAGATTAAACCTCCCTCCATTAGCGGGAGTGATATCGTCGACACCATCGTTGGTGCCATCCCCAATGACTCAGAAGATAGAGATGGTTAGCATCATGTATTGTTCTTATTATTACATATTGAAACAATTGAAATGCAATGTTATGTAAAATTTAAATCATATAAATAAAGATACGAGCATACAAAAGTACTCTATCTATTACATAAATAACATCAACTTTCTTTACCAAACCCACACGCTTAATAAGAACTGTAAATCCTTAAAATAGGCAAACAAAACCAACACAGAAGCAGATACGTTGAGGATTGCGATTGTTGCAGTCATTTGAGCGTGGCATTTAACTGGGGAAGTGCAGCGGCGTCAACCATACCGTCACTATGCATAAAGTTATTAGTTATATTTTTGGTAATTGCAGTTGTTTGAAACATTAATTGACACCTTATTTAAAAAATTGTACTACTAAGCAATTCCACGTCCAATTAGGGTGCAACGGACATTTATTTATGTGTAAAAAGGTTTTGGAACCTAAAATGTGCTCCAAAAATCTACAAAATATTAACCCGATATATACAATGTGAGCTAAATTATAAAAATACAACATAAAATGGAACATCCATAAAGAATTAGAATAACTTTTAACATACCCTTACCCTTCCTCATTCCCAAAACAAGTTACTGTTGAATGCAATGCACCTGTCCCAGCAATTCTGTCACACATTCTGGAAACCATTTTTTGATTGGTCTTAAAGATCTCGCCAACCACCTCCGGATTGCTCGTCATTGTTAAGGATGTTTTTTCAATATGGTGGAAAGGAAAACCTAACTCTGGTATAAACCTGGTATTAGGGAGACATTCCGCACTGTTCCCTTTATGCAGTCTATGCAGTCGTGCAATATTGTGTATAGTATCCAGCTTTTTGCACGAGTGTGTGATAAGGACATACAGAATTATTCTGTAACACTACCCATTGTTATTTGTGCGCGCAATGAAGCCATGCTAGTTAACCATTTTTACAACTGCGAAAAATGACATATGGCCATAAGTTTCTCAGCACAAGCAATTTATTTCTTTCTTTCTTTCCTTTTTTTTTTTTTTTTTGTGTTGGTGCTGGTGGAGGCCAAGTTTCATTAGCAGTAAATACCTTTAAAATATTTCCGCATAATTCTGTTACATCAACTTTAACTGTATGCAGACCTGCAGAAGAACGTCATTTCGAAACACAAATATGAAACAGACAATTTCTGGCTCACAATTATTTTATTTAATTTCTTATATAATCAGTAGATTAAACTCCTATGACGTGTAATACTTTCATATTTTAGTGTCAAAGGAAATGTGTATTTTGCCAAAACATCTTACAATTTCAGATTGTCCACACATGCACTTTTTCTTTACGTTTCGGCAGAATAAGGGCGGATGTGGTCCGATGATAAGAATGAGGGATTTTCTGACCAACCCAGTCATAAAACCGTGCAAAACCTTTTTCTTAAAAGTAATACATTAAAAAGAAAACCTCATTTACTTTTAAAAGTGTAAGCCACCATTTCTATTGTTTGTTCCTAGAAAGCCTGAAAATGTTCCGAGCAGGAAAACATGTCATCTCTTTTCGGTAACTAATAAATATGTGGAACTTCTGTTTTGAGTTCAGGTTACGTGAAGGAAAAGTATCTTTTCACAAGCAGGTAGGGACATGAATCTTCTCTTAGCTATGCCTGATTGTCTTTATCAAGGCAAGCAAGGCAACAACTGCTCCACCAATCGGGATAAATCCCGTAAAGCACGTATCACATAGCCAATGAGGAATGCGTGCGTTTAATAACAATATTTAAATTACTAAGATCTAAGGCACTCGTGTGTGGATCTAAACCAAGCTTTACCTAACGCCCAGAGAGTTGTGAAGAGTCGTTGAGTGAAATAAGTCGACCTGCAGTATAAGTGTCTCGCTTCAATAGCTGTCGCCTTCGTAGAGACGAGTGTCGTTGTTTGTCGCGAGTATTAGACAGTTTCTGAAAGAGTGATATTAAATTATTTATCGTTGTTCGAACTCTGAAGCAGAAAATTCCCTACCTCCCAAAACATTCAAGGCTCCTGACTGAAGCAATGTTAATGAGATGATGTCCCCAATTAAAATATAATAAAATGTTAGCATAATCAATTACATATATTATAAATAGTATTACAATGAATGTGTACAATTTATGTGTATTCATGTTAATAGTTAAGTTATTTGTGTAATGTGCATTTGATATTGTGCATTTCATGGGTAGTAAGAAATAAAATCTGACGGACAGAAACTTTAGAAGTAAGCCAGAATATGCAGATAGTAAATGTGTTAGGCTGGTCCATGAACAGAAGGCCAGTCATCCCTTTGTGTTTTGTTCCAAGATTCTTTGTGTTCAAAATGGGTCGCCTCTTAGGTTTCTGGTAATATTCCGTTTTGTTACACTCCGAAGACAAGCATGAAATATAAAAGACAAAAGAATTCAAATCATGAGAGTGAAATAAACCAGATATCTTGGCTTGTTGGAACCAAAAGGGAGCAAAAAAGGACATACTGCTCCAATTAAAGACCCATGAATGGTCCAATCAGGAATCTTAGAATATGTATATGCACGCCCCTCGGCGAATAGAGAGAGACTTTTAAGAGGAATAATAGTCGAAGTGGTGGGAGAGGGTCTAAGGACCGGATGAGGAGATTTTTTACAAAAGCGAGGAATTTCGCGCCCCGGGAGGGGGGGTAGAAAACAGAATTACTAGGAGAAAGAGTTGAGCCATTAGGAAGAAAGAGTTGATTTATCGTAAGAGTGTAAGCTTAGCCATCAGTGGTGTGTGAATTCAGTGCAGACAGGGTGAGCTTAACCATCGGACAGAATGAGTTATAGCGATCAAGAGAAAAGTCGTTTGAGCTATAGAAAGTGAAAGTAGAAAAATAAACGGGAAATGTTTTGATAGACAAATTCGATTAGTGCAAATCTGATTTAAGAACCGCTCAACAGAACTGAAAAAGGTGACCCTTAATATTGAACAAGTGACAAGAGCAAATAAGTAGCATATCTCCAGTCTTAAGGTTTGCTTTTATACATCTTCTAGTTCCCGACTATTTCCCCCAACCTGAAAAGGTAGCAAAATTCCAGCGCTTTACCGAACCTACTAGCTGTGGCATCGACATACCGAGACTGCGGGAGAGAAGAAAAAGAACTTAATTGATTCTATAAAACACTATGGGCATTTTGATCAATTATAACCAATCTTTTTTTCTTCCTTCTCCCCCCCCCCTATAAAAACTGTCGCATGTCTACGATAACTGGTGATTAATCTCTGGCCCCTGAGTGTGAATTAGTGAAAATAAACAGTATATATTGGATTCCATTAGCATTGTTTTCGAAATCAACGAACCTTTTCCATTCACTTTTTCCTAGAACTTCTAAAGCTCCACAACACATTGATATAGTCTCTAAAGCAGGAGGAAAGAAGATAATCAACTCAGCCTATCTATAAATGAGTCGGAAGGGGAAGGGGTGAAACAGAGAAAATGTTGAGCAGATATAAAAGCGTGAAACGACTGCATCACTTCCAGGTCCAAGGTCTACAGTCTTCCGCATCCTCTGTCCTCCCCAAGATCGGTGCCAAAGGGAATATGATTTTCCCTCCTAATTCCACGAATTTAATCCTATTAATTAAAACTGAATTAAATTAATTAATCAAATCAAATTTAATACAAATTTAAAATCCTGCTTCAATTTTGTTCAGAAATCAATAGTATTGGAACCAACTGTATACAAACTAGAATTTTGTGCATACTTTTAGTTGCTAAAGTGTGGGTGGCACCGATTGAAAATTGAACATTTTGTTAATTTTATTCGACGATCCCCTCACACAATGACAGCAGCGATAATACTGTTTACTTTCATTAAAGATCAAACTGAAAAGCCCGAGCCCACCTTTCTTTGGTGTTGTTTGTCTGTTTATAAGCATTTTAAATTACCTTCGGGATGAACAATACGGAAGAACAAACTCTACTTAGACTTCCTATAACATTTCACAGGTCTCAAGAAAGACGATAGCGGAATTTCAGAACAGCATATTGTTGGTCGCATGTCTCCTCCATTTTGCTGTACGCGGAACTGAACATGTTTCAAATTGCACACCTCTCAAAGGGAGGTCAGCAAGGGACAACAATGATATATAGCAGTTTTCAAATGGTAAGTGGATTGGCGTTCTTAGCGTATAATTGGCCTATAGTGTTGCAATGTTGTGTTCCGTACTGTGTGTGTTTCGTGTCGAAGAGAATGTACATCATTAGTATGGTTACCGCGAGTTCTATCTATTTCTATATCAAAGAAGCTATCTAGCCAGAATAAAGGAGAACATTTCTATGGGTATGTCTAAACAACATATTTTTATATTTAGTAGATCCCAATTTAACACCATTTTTTTTTCCATTGGTACAATTGCTAGTGTTTAGATAATACTGTCCAGTGTATACCCTAAGATAACACGTTCATTTTATCGAGGGCATGAATGTGCCGTGTCTGTATAGATGGAAACACAATAACAGCAATGTAAGTAACATTTGAACGTAATAGGTTGGTGGAGACAGAACATACCACTGTAACAAGCATATATTTCATTCTGCTTAATTCCTATTAAGTTCATTTGAAAGTAGCGTGTCTGAGATATGAAAAGGGCTTAATCTTGTCGTACAGTAAAGCAAGTACTCCTAGTTCGTAAGATGCCAAATGCGCAAGATCATTTAATGCATACAAATAGTTTCAAAAATTTTCAGAAGAATAACACAGACAAAATATTGATTTTAAAGTGTCAGAGTCTAAGAGTAATGGTCCTCTGGAGTAAATAAATTACTCTGCTGTGCACTAGTGTTGAGGTGAAATGATCTGACTCTGTTTGTGCTCCGGTGTTGTGTCAAGGGGAAAAATTAAATGATTTCCTAAGAGAGTTAGACATTTAAATGATTTTGACAAAAGCGTTGTACGAAGGACAGTTTAAGGCAGGTGAATTTTCATCAATACATAATATTTGCAAAGTTTTAATATCCAACGTATTATAAAAGGCTATAATTCCTCCACATAAACAATATATAGTGGTTCACACTTCAAATATAAAAAAGGCAAATGATAGATGTAAATTCTTAACGCTGAAGCAAGAAATGTTGTCTCAAAATTTCCTATTTAATTATAATTCCTTCATTTGACTACTATAATAATAATAATATTAATAATCGTATCTTGTTTCAGATAAACAAGGATATTAATATTGCAATTAAAAGGAGGACCCGAACATTATAGGTATTAGTGTATGTATGTATAGATATGTCTTTTTGATTAGTAGGCAAAATTCAAGGTATCTTTCTGCAATACCAAGTCTTTATTATGTATTTTTATAGGTAATGGAAATGCTGTCTTTGTCGGAGGACAATAGCTTTACCTAAGAAAAGGGTATTTTGTTAAGCATTGCTCTTTTAAAACCTAGGACACTGTCCGGTCCCAAGGCGCCAGATGACATTAAACTGTATGCGGTTAGGAATATAACTGTACTTGCAGTCAAAAGGAAATACCGCACACAGAAACACGCGTTTTCACAGAAACCAAGGTATTAGCTGTTTCAAAGGGTTCCGCATATATTGCAGAAACGCGCTTCATCGCAAGAATCAAGTGAAATGCAGATGTCTCCGATTTTTCCTTACCGTTGGAATAGGAAATGATTCCTGGTAAAACACAGAATCTTCAACCAATCATCAGGTTTAAAAACACGACGAATAAAAGCAGTAATAAACCATGCTCTTGTGCGATCCCATAATATTCTAGAAGGAACCAAATTCAGTGCATTCAAATGAATTAAATTTTCGCGAGGGAGGAGCGAGTTTGCATAAGAGATTTAATATTAACTATAGTTTAGTTTTGGGAGCATTCGCGAGAGGAAGCAGTCCTTAACAGTAACAGAAAGAGCAGTAACGGCAATAACGGTAGCACCAAGAGTGACAATTAGTCAGTATGTGCATTATTCAGTACCATAGCAGAATAGTTAAATCGTCGCGTAGAGTCAAAGTAAATCGTTCGGTCAGTGAGAGTCAGTCAGACAGTGCAGCGCGATATGTAATAATAGTCACAATTGTGTTAAAGTGAATAAAAACGTGGGTGAATACAGCGAATAATAATCGAAGAAGCACATAATATTCCAGAACCTTCCAAGTTGTCTAATAAAAAAATGTCTAACCAGTGTCGAATTTCATTATTTCAGTGAACAATCCCCTCCCGCTAGTGACTTTAAGTCATTAAAAACAGTTCAAAATTACCCTGAGATCCCTATCCTCTGCACTGGTACAAGAGAGCTAGGAAGCATCGAACTCATGACTCCAAGAGCAGAGGGAAGACATATAATTGAAGGAATAAAATAATAATAATAATAATAATAATAATAATAATAATGATGATGATGATGATGAAAAGAATAAAAATAATAAATTAACAAGGTTCATATGAAGATGATAATGATGCAAATGATGCAGCGATAACGGAAACGACAACCGGCTTCTAGACCAGACTTACATTGGCATAAATATCAGGTGAATAATTTGAAAGTGCATGTGTAACTGTTAAACAGAAATGTTACTGATTGTATAAGTGCGACAGAGAGAGAGAGAGAGAGAGAGAGAGAGAGACATAAGTGATAGCGATAACTTTGAGAAAGTATTTGCGTTTATTCGCCTCAACCGAATCCCTTTCCCGTTTTCAAAGCACGAACACTTTGAATTAAGCTAATAAAATACTGTAAACTTAAGTTTTAACGCGACACGTAATAACATATAATCATTCTTTATGCAAGCACTCCTATAAACACGTTATTTCATAAATTCATGTGACCAATTTAAATACATGTATCTCATGTTTACAATTATTCAGATATTTAAAATTGGAATTAGTGCATAAACCAAAATTGCTTTGTTTCTGTACATCACAAATTTCAATGAGAATACTAGCGGTAGAGCGTTATACATTTTGCCAGTAGCAAAGTTGTAATAAATTGATATCATCGAATGATGCAATAATATTCTCTTGAAGATCAATGATGGCCTATGCTAGTGGTGACACTTAGACTCTGTCTGATATCGCCACGGGCGGCCGAGGTCGTTAAGGCGCGGATTCGTGAGCGAGAGGTCTGTGGTTCGAAGCCCACCAGGACCGTCTTCCTTGACTGAGGTTTTTTCCAGGTTTTTCTCAGTCCTCGTGACTGGCGAATTCCGGGGAGGAACCCTAAATTTAGGCCTGGAACGTATCCTTCCTTAAAAAACCCTTTCCCAATTTATCATTTCACTTCATGTATCACCAGTGTCACAGCCTGTGGTACAATAGTAGTCCGGTCCATGTGTCTAGCTCATCATGCCCTTCTCTCGGAGAGGAGTACACACAAAAGGGTGAAGTGCCGAAATACTCTCCCCCCCACATTCCGATCCTACAACTCCATTTTATCCAATCCAACATGTACAGTATCACGTCACTGACAATGAGGACTGCACAAAACTATCATTAGGTTGGTACAATCTCGATAATTTTAATTAGTCGTTGTAAATAGTTGCTAGGATTTGGGGAATGCAGCAATTGTAATAGATAAGGACGACACCTTAACAGCTTTTGGAGAATCTTCCACACAGCTTCTGCAGGATTCCCAGTTACTTGCTGCCAATGACGGGGCATTTCTGTAAATTACTTGTTAGCTTGAGTGAACATTACACTTTTACGCAATCCAAAATGTTTTAATTTTTAAAACACTCTACTTTCTCTCATTTTGCCTCTAACGTATTGACAAAGTATATACAATAGGGGCGGCTTTGGTATTTCGCTTTATCAAATTTTGATTGTAAAAATCACTAAATTGGGTTTACTACCTGTATTCTTCTTCTTAACACTGTTTAAATAAAGCTATGACATGATTGAATACTGACCCACATTTCTTAATACGTCTTTCTTATAAGTTTAACATATATAAACATCGTGCAAGTCATAAATACCCTAACAATAATTACTGAATTTTGAAAAAGTATTAATTTAACCTAAAGTTGAACACGTGGTTTGCGATATGTTGGTATTTCAAGCTCCCGAGTAATTTATTGGCTGCGCAAGTTAGGACTAGAATACAAAATTTCATACTTATCCGAAACCCGGTGAATAATTCTGACCAAATGACCCAAGATGTTCCAAGTAACTAATGGTAAGTCTTTAAAACAATAAATAATTACACCAAAAATAATTGATTTTGGTATCAATATGCTAAAACATCAAAGGGGACTCAATTGTACATAATAATAATCTCAGCTTATGTAGGACTACTTTTATGTGTTTGTGGAATGCAATAGCAATATGGTTTACTTTCTTTGTAATTTTGCAGAACACAACTAACACTTCCTTTAAAATATCCTTGTCTCCTTGACCCACTTTAATTATGAGAATAGATATCATAACGTAAACGTGTTGTAAACCAAGGAAAGAAAAATAAACATTTTTCAGAAATTAAATATGCATGTAATCTATATCGTCAGCTTTACAATAAGAATTTATCCCAGTAAAATTTAGAAACGTTGCACCTAAATTGAGCGTTTAGGATAAAATTCATTATATATATGAATGGGATGTTCGACAAAATTGTCTTAGGCCTCGTTCGCATTGAAAAGTAAAGGTAACGTAAACTTAAAAATGAAATGCTTGATGCTGTATACAGTAAAGATAAAGTAAATCTACAATCAGACTTAAAGTTTGAAGCTTGCAAGGATCAAGGTTTTCCTCAAACTTAGGAAATCAGCAATTCAGAACACAGCTGCTCCGTTTTAGAGCTCAATGGTAAAATTTAGCCACCACGGAGAACGGAAATCTAATGCATCTCTTGCTGCTTGCTGCTGCAAGTCCCGCGCGACGGCGGAGAGGGCATTTAAACTTAGCGAATAGTAGCACGTTCAGAATGCGCTATAAATGGATGTTCATGATTTTTTCTGCTGCAATCAATGAAGATTTTCCAATATTCCAGTGATATTACAAGAATTTAGCTTTAGTATGTGTGTGTGTGTGTGTGTGTGTGTGTGTGTGTGTGTGTGTGTGTGTGTGTGTGTGAATTTAATTGCGAATTCCAATAAAGGCAAATTTGCCCCTGTTACATTATTTTACGTGTCCAACATTCCCTTAAAACTTATATTTAAAAGAAACGGAGGACATGACATAGGTTACATTATGTTTAACAAAAAAATAATACATCATTCACACTGCGGCCACGCACAGTAGTTCGGCTCTCTCCGTCGTCGCTTGGGACTTGAAGCAGTTACCAGCACGGTTGCGCTTGATTTCCGTTCTCCGTGTACGGGCAAGTTATGGTAGACTGAGCTAAAGATCAGTTACTCTGTAGACAGAATGACGTCAATGGACAAAGATTATTTGCATTATAAGAAAGTTACCATTATTTACATTACTCCACCCGTATTAATTACTGCACTTTGATTATGCATAAACATTACCGCCTTCTGCTCAGGAGCAGATATTTTCATAGCTTTTATTTGATCTTCGCTTGTCCTTATTTTTGATTGGCTAATACTTACCTTTGCGTCTTTCATTGTGATGCCTACAATCTATTAAGTTAACGTGTTATGTCTAATTTTATTTTGTTTACGTTTAATTTCCATTGTGAATGGGGCCTTATACTTCAAATAATGTCCTAAAGTTTGCGCTTTTTTGTTACATTACAGTAACAATATAATCAACTTTGTGAAAAGTTTAAGCTAACAGCTGATAGTAAAAGACATGTATGCGCTTCAGTGATAACAGCGACATGATACGGATAGATTGCTGAGTACTCACATCTTGCAGCGCATTTTATGAGGACCATCGTAAAAGTTGTCCCATGAGTATATACTGTTACAGGGAAAGAAAACGTACTTGCCATGTTTAAGAACACTAAAAGTGATTTTGTAAATTGATGCTGAAATATTTTAAACGTTTGTTTCCTTCCTCACACTTTTTTGGAATACAAATTCAGAAAATATTTGCATAAAAATAAATTATTACACTAGAGAAACAATTAATAAAATGTTCAGCTAAAAGAATACACAATGTTCCAACACTAGCTATCGCTTTGTCTGTTTAAAATTTTAGAAAAAACAAAAACAAAACTGTGTGTAAGTATAAGTAAAGGGGGATTTTAATTACATATTCTGTAGTAAAACTGTATTACAGACTTCGTTTTTAAGTGTTACTCAATATTTCATGTAGTACATAAGGTAACATACATCTAATTCGTGCAGCATAACAGTTGGAGAACCCCACTGCAAAGAACGCACGTGTTTCATGATTACTTTCTGCTTCCATTTCGAAAATAAGACTATAAAATTACACATTCATTGAAAAACTTAAACCGTACCTTTCATAAAATGCAGACTTAATTAAAGTAGCAGAGTATTTAAGGAACACTCCAGTTTCGAATTACATCGCAAGCTGACGAAGATGAACTTCCTTGCAGGACTGGCATCCATTCTTCCGCTGATATGGAGTTTATCAGGTGAGTACAGAATGCACTTACATAGTTTTCCCGGCTTACTTTCAGAGATGGAAGAAAAACAGGTCTCTTTGTTACATAATGTGTTTTCATTATAACACACTTTCCAAATAAAGTTGAAAACCTTGAAAATAGTCAGAATATTTGCCTGCAAATGTTTTTAAACATCAATGTCACATCACAATTTTTTCCTTGTAGACTATTTTTAATTCTATAAATAGTTAATTAATAGTTGGGGATTACATATTTGCTGAACCGACAGATTTTCACACCATTCATTGCAATTTGGGTACAAGGAGAACAGCTTACCTCAGCATTATGCGTCTTTTTTCTTTAATTGGCAATTGCAGTTTATGTAGAACTGAGCAGTGAGAGGTTCTATTGACACTGGGGTTTGTTTCTTTAATGTCAACTTACAGATAACCCTGCAATATCATAAAACGATGTCCAATACATTTCTCCTTCACTGTACAACCCTGGCCTACCTTGGGGTGCATTATCAAGTTCACCCCACTAAATGCACTCTCTCTCTGAAAGTGAATCATGGTAGAGAAACAAAGTTATATCCTCTGTCACAAATGTTTCCAGAACTTACTCCTGCATTTAGTAAGGTGGAAATCCTTTCACAATACTCGACTCGATATTGTGTTTGACCTGCTAAGAGAGATTGCGCACCATTTTATGTTGATATTTTTACATGCAAGATCCTAATGACGATTAAGTCTGAAGAAATGTCTTTCAGTTTTAGTTTTTTGTCACTTAATACCTCGTTTATTAATATCCGGTTTTAGCGTTCGTTTGATAATGTGATTCATCTTCAATGTTTGTTTATCCGAATACAATTGTTTACCCATTCTTTTGCCGAAAGTTCCAAAAATAATTCCATTTCTCTTAGAACATTACTCCTTGTTATATTGACATTACTGAATCATCAACAACTTTTTCAATTGTTCGCATGGGTGTAAAGTTAGTCTTTGGACATATTTTCCATTACATTTATAAATTGTTCATTTCACATCTTTCCTAAGTTCTAAAATATAGAAATTTTTGTAAATGGAAACGTTTTTGTAAATCTAAACAAGGCTGCAGGTTACAAAAATAATAACGTTCATTTATATACAAGCATTATATAGTTCAATGGGCCCAAATAAACAGAATATCACACCATCCAGAATAAGGTGGGTTCGGGTCATTTACATGCTGTATGCTTTAAATTTTAAAAACCTTAAAAAAGAAGCACTGAAACGCTGAAATGGCGAAAAAATATTATAACGGTTATACATAAATAAATAATGCAGTATTTTAACCTTATTCTAATTCATACCATTAAAAACAGCTTTGTAGGCCTCGAGGCGCTTTCAAAGATCAATAAAATACCTTCCACGGCCGAAATAAAAGATTAGGCTTATATATAAATAAAACATTGTTTTTAAAATGTATTTGTGAATGTTACCAGTAAATTTAATACACGCCCTCATTTTTACTGTTCGTGATTTAAATGAAGTATTGTTCGGTTTCAATGATGAGTTATATTTTACAACATATTCCTATTTTTTTATTCCCAGTTAGTCTATAGTCAAATACAGGTAGTCTGTTCTCTGCATATTATGAAAATATATACCAATATTCTTCTTTCGAAAACATTTAAGAGTACACATCTAATAAACGCTCTGTGTAATATATCCCCGATTAGTTTTGATGACCTATTCCATTTAAGGACACCATATTTTCTTTCCATTTTGTTCTTATTCGGTACTAAGTTACTTTTCACTTTTGTTTATATTTAAAAAGTGACTTAGGAAAGTTGTTTTCAACCGTCGTATGAATGTGATTTCACCACTTAAATCTTCCTTTTTTGCTACAAATTGAGCCAAGGGCAAGTTTTAAAACCACGTCTCGGTATTTCTTTTGTCACTTCTGTATAATGTCCAACTTTCGCCGCTGTAGGTGTAACTATAACTGTCATCACGTTATAAAACTTGAATTTAGTGTTCCTGTTGTTCTGATTCTTCAGTACTCTGTTAGTTCTTAAAATTTTCAATTTGCATTTGTTCACTTTGTTTTACATGGCTGATGGGATATCCTGAAAAATTAATACTAGTAAACTGGCAAATATTAAATTCGGCTCTATTTTACACCGTAGATGATTTATTGCAAACACTCAATTTTCTTATTATTTTAAAATAAGACGGTTTAAGTAGCTTCATTAGTACATACGCATCTTTCTGTACTTGTTTTAGAATAGTTCCCAAGTTGTCTATAAGTAATACTACTTTATATCTTAATAATCATATCTTAATATTTAATATTAAGTAAATATCCCAAACTAACAATTTAATTTTAATAATAATTAGCAGATTTTTATACTTTTGCATCTGTGAACTATAATCATTATCTCAATTAGCTCTTTCAAAATGTCAACCCATTTGTGTCGAAAATGTTGTAATTTTGAAGTGTTCATAGTCCAACTCTAATGTTCTAATGACACAATATAAAACAGTTTTCTAGGTGTTTGTATACATGGTCAAAATTGAAGCTGTTTATATAGAAATATTTACTTTTATTTTTTACAGGTCATCATGCGGAGGGCATGAGAGACGACGGCGTGCTCCCGTTTTACAGTCGTTTCCAGAGACCGTCGCTGGACCTTATGCAATATCCTGCTCATGATCTCCCAAGAGGGCAATACTTTGGAAATCTCCCAAGAACACCTTACGACACGCTAGCACATGAAGGATTAGATGATCTTCGCAGATATGAACAATTAATTCCACATGGGGGAGATGACACGGCTTTCCTGGGACATACTTGGCCAAGTCATCCTAAAGATATCTCTCACGGAAAACACCTTCGCTCAGACATAGAACGGAAGAAAAAGTTAAAGGGTATAGGTTCAAGCATCATACATGGTGCTGCTGAAGCTGCTGGCCAGGCAGCAGCCCAGGCAGCAATTGAGGCCATGAAACCTAACGAGCGTATGACACCTTGGGTCCCAAATCTTGAAAAATATGGACTAACATACCCTAGCGACAGTCGAGGAAGAACTCTCCGTATAGAAAACACCAGCTTTGGAAAAGACATGGGAGATGCAATTGAAATTTATAGCTCAAATGAAGTACAGGATCAGTTGAAAATTCCTTTAGGCATTAGCAGACTTAAGTATGATGCTGAAGCGCTTGGAGAATATGCAGCACCTCACAATATCTTCAGCTCTAGCCGTAGCAATTTCAACACTTTTAAAGAGGTTGTGAAGCAACTACTAAATATATCCATAGATGAGCACAAGCCTATATTCAATGTAAACCTACTTGTACCTTTCCTGGAAACGTATCAAGCCGTATTTGACATGTACTGCAAAGCTAAAGCAAGTGGTAGTATCAAAGTATCCAAGGAAGATCTCTCCAGATACCAAAAACTAATTAATAGAAATCAGCAACTTGCAAGAGACTGGAGGAAAGGAATTAATGAGAAAATTAATTACAGGCCGATTTTAGAAATATTCGATTGGGAAACCGCCAAAACATCCTAAACCTCCCAACATTCTAAGCGAAATTGTGAAGACCGTCAACACCATCCTTAATACCGCTGCTAATACCGACCCCGAAGTTCTGCTGATAGAGATGGATAGCATCATGTATTCTTATTATTATGTATTGAAACAATTGAAAATCAATCTGATGTAATGTTTAAATGATAAAAATAAAGATACAGGCATATAAAAGTATCCTATCTGTAGCATAAATAATATCAACTGTATTTACCAAACCCAGAGCTGTAAATCCTTAAAATAGGCAGAATAAACAGCTGAAATAGGTAAAATAAAAGCAACACAGGAACATAAAGTTCAATGTAGCATTTAACTGAGGAAGTGCGGCCTTTCAACCAGAAAAATGAGAATCGCCATCCGTAAAGTTATCAGCTATATTTCTGGTGTTTTAAACCATAAATTGACAATATATTCAAAACTGATATTAATAGAGCAATAACTTGTGTTATGAGGAAACAACGGAAATTTATATGTTTATTATTTAAATATTTTTTTATAAACCACGTTTTATTTTCGTAATTATAAATGACCTAAAAATTACAAAATAATTCATACTAGCCAAATACACATTTATAACCCCGTGCAAATTTATAACCCTATAAATGTTTTTAGAAAAAGTGTTGCAAGCGAAAAACGTGGGGCGCATTCAATACATTGTCTGAACTTTTTGTATGATAAATTAAACTATATAAATACCCTTAACAGTTATTAATTTTATTTACTGCATGCACCCCACGTTTTTCGTATGGAAAACTTTTTTTAAATTTTTGAGATTATAAATTTGCATTTGGCTAGGATGAATTTTTTATATTTTTTAGTTAATTTATAATTAAGTAAATAAAAACTGGCTTTTTTAAAAAATATATAAATTAATTTCTACTTTTTTAGTATTGTGTGCACGTAATTTTGCAATCAGTATTAGACATCTCGATTAAATAATTACAAAAATTCAGCAACTTTTAAATTTGGTTCATTTTGTTTCTCTTGATCACATCTAAAACTGAAAATCGTTTTATCTACTCCATTGATATATCCACACAGTTGATTAATTACTGCTTTTAATTAAAAACAAAATACAGAAACACATGTACCAGATTCTCAATATAGAAATCAAAATCTTTGATAATGTGTGTAACTCATTATATTATATTAAATATGATACTCATTCAATACTTATTTACACAGTTAAACTAATTAATACATAATTAATACACATGCCACACGTTAATACACTTTAGCGCAATTGAATATATGTAATGGAAATCAGATTATTAATGTTATTTGTAAAGATTCAATTGTTATAATTTAAATTTGATGTTTTTATTTGAAAAGTTGCTATGACGACTGTATGGTTATCAAAATATTTAGCATGTCGTTGCGTGTCATTAGCGAGTCGAGAAGAAGGTTTTTCCATCGTCTCAGTTGATCGCGCTTGAGCCATGCGTTTCTTGGAATTTACGCGTTCAATACGCCGCCGTTTATTTGAATAGTTGCCATGGCGACTGTATTGTTATCAAAAAATAACTAAAAGAATTCTAATCATTTTAGATTCAAATTAAACGTTGAAATGAAATATAAATCAAGCTACATTATTATGTATTAATTGTATTGATAAATGTAATACAGTCATCATAGCAACTGCTCTTATTTTCAATAAAGATTTTTATAATTTTTATATTTTTGTGCGTTATTAACGAAACTGCACAAATGTGTTACTGTTCAATCTTACATTTTTTAAAATTTTCGTGTTTGATATTGCGCTGCTTTACTTTCAAAACTGCGGTACCGTTGTTTTTAACCGTGGAACCATTATACCCTGATAATTACTGTATTATATTGTCATACAATTATGACCTATTTTCAAATTTCGAAGTCTCTGTCTCATTTAGAAGTGCATGAATAATTAACTTAAAATTCCACCCGAACAGACAAACAAGCGAGTTAATAAAAAGGTTTGAAGAAAAAGGTCTTTGGCACCAAAAATAAGCTCATAATGTACAAAATGCTTACTAAAAAAAGAAAATAGGTATTTCAAGTATATGATAAAACTCTCTTTTTAATATTCACAAACGCATAATTACTGACTTAAGTCATTACATACACACACTCACTCAAATAGCTTCAGCTAAGTTCAATAAACTACAATGTAAAAGATAACAATGAATAAAGAATTAACTTAATTTTTAACACATCATTACCCATCCTCATTATTATGTATCATTTCTGCCACACATTCTGGAAATCGTTTTTGACACGTTTTTAGAATCGCCTCAACCATCACAGGCTCCCACGATGGTGTTTTTACCAATTTGGAGAAATGAAAAATAGCAACACTCTTATAAAGCAGAGCATTTGGGAGACCTTCAGTAGTTTCATTTAAGCGGCCGTGCATTATTATATATAGTATCGCATGTAAATATGTCCTTTTGTGTGTGATAAGGTCTTACTGCATTATCATGACATCTCTGCAGTACTAACGTTTTCATTTGTTATGCCATGTTAAGCATTTCTTCAATTTCAAAAAATTACATTGTCATAAGTTTCAAAGAAGAAAAAATTAATTTTGCCTCCTTTTTTTGTTTTTTGGGTGTGTGTTGGTGACAATGGAAATTTCCCTACAAAGTTTCGCTGTTTGCTTTCAGGATCGAAATGATGTAGTCAAGTTTTATTAGCAAGGATTACCTTTTAAAGGAAATCCACATATTCCTGAAACATAAATTTACCTGCATGCAAATCTGAACGCAAATGTAATTTTGTTCGGGAATTAGCGGTCTTAGAACCTACCGTGTAAAAACACGTCTCATATGCATATTGTGGCAATTGCCAGTATTAATATTAATTTGTAGCATATTATTAATTGCGTCAATAATTATTAGGACCTTAGCAGTCAGCATGGTGTCATTGAGCGAGGTTACATTATAGGAAGTGTGAAAGTACACTAAATCTCAGGTTATCTATTTTGGGTGAACATAAGAGGAAGTACAGATATACTCAGCAAACAACTCGGGGAAATGACAGACTAGATAGACAGGGACGGAGTGGGGGAATGGAAATGCACCGGCGTTGGGAAGCTAAAACGTTCTGAATAAGATTTGTGTTGAAAACAAAGGAAAGGAAGAAGCAGAAAGTTCAGTTAGCGGCCATCCCTAACAATGGACCAAGGAAATCATAATTTTTTTTTATTTTTGATTTGGGCTATTTACGAACCCTCTTAATATCTCAGGTCGTCAGCATCCCATTCAATTCAGGGCGAGAAGCAATCCACAAATTTTGCGCAGAGGCCTCTTTTTTCAGGCTATCGTGCGATAAATGTACGAAACGGGACCTGCGGCTTTGCTTCTCTTCCGAAGGAAGCCATAATTAGGATTTTTACGGCCGAAAAAATCCATTGGTCCTGGCCGGGTTTGAACCCGGATCTTAGGTTTAGAAGCCAAGTATGGTTACCACTACACCACCAGGACCGACGTACAAAGACAAGTAGAGACTTCTCTTATAAAAAAGACAAATGATAGAAGTAAATTCTTAACGGAAGGATGACATTCTGGCACTAAGGTTAAAAGCGATGCGCTTCATGCATAAACATTCGGATTTCGGGAACACAGGGCCAATCTTACATTTAGATGAAATTTGTGTTAATGAAAACCACACTGAAAAATCCATTTGGCAAAACTCGTTTAGCTATTAGCATAAAGGCAACACACCCTACATTTGTGATGGAGGAGCATCGAAGTGGAGAATAAATGGGTATTTCTCTGCAAATTAACTTATAGCATGAGGAAAGGACGGCTTGAACATATCAAAAGAGATTTTTAATGATTTCCTAAAGTATTTCCAAGAGAGGATTGTAGTAATAACGCATAATGCCCTCCATTAATTTCATTACTATAAAAAAATTACCAATAAATGAAATAAATACAGTAGAAAAGGGGATACCTTTCAGTTTCTTAAAACAGGTTTTTGGAAAACCAAACAAAAACTTGTATTAGGAATATATTTTAAGGTTCAAGAATAAACAAACCAGCCGATATAGCCCGAAATATATCCACTGGCTAATGAAATAAGGATTGAATTCAGGATGTGTGCTCTCAAATAAAGAGGGGTTTATTTAAAAAAAAATGGAACTTCTAAAGTAAAAAACTTTACAGATTCGAAATAGAGAACACATAACGCAGAAAGAATGAAAAACATCATTACACTTATTAAAATATAAAAAAAAAAGAGAATTTTCAAAAAGGAATAGAATGCAAGGGAAAATTATGAATAGTAATAATAATAATAATAATAATAATAATAATGAAAATACAAGTTTCAAATGACAGCAGCGATGATAATGATGCAAATGATGCAGGGATAACGGAACCGACAGCGGGCCTCTAGTCCAGACATCCATTGGCATAAATATCAGGAGAACAATAGGATTTATTTTGAAAGTGCATATGTAACTGTTAAACAGAAATGATAAGCTTGTATAGGTGCGACAGAGAGAGAGACTATAAGTGAAAGTGATAACTTTGAGAAAGTATTTGCGTTTATTCGCCTCAACCGAATCCCTTTCCCGTTTTCAAAGCACGAACACTTAGGAATTAAGCTAATAAAATATTGTAAACTAAGTTTTAACGCGACACGTAATAACATATAATCATTCTTTATGCAAGCACTCCTATAAACACGTTATTTGATAAATTCAAGTTACCGATTTATATACGTGTATCTCATGTTTACATTTATTCAGATATTTAAAATTGGAATTAGTACATAAACTGAATTTGCTTTGTTTCTGTACATCACAAATGTTCAAAGAGAGTACTAGCGGTAGAGCGTCATACATTTTGCCTGTAGCAAAGTTGTAATAAATTGACATTGCGGAGGGAAATTAGGGAGTGAGGGCAGGTTGGGCGTCATATGCGGAGGGAAATAAGGAGTTGGTTTAAGATGGTAGTCGGCTAGTAGAAATCTTCTTATCGTCATCCTTTCACCCTGCCTCCGTCTGCTCCGGCTATATATGAAACTTTTAGATGGGAATGTTTTGGAATGGTAGGGTAAACCAATTCTCGGGTGGAAGAAATTTGTGAATAGGGCCAAATCCTGTAGACGAGTGTGAAGAATAAGAAACAATCAGCTCGTTGTAAAAAATAAAGTATTTAACAGCTGTTCGTCGTATTCTAGAGTTCTGCTATATTACTGGCACTATTCTCAACTTGTAATATGAACACAGAATTTTACGCCACTTCACTAACTCGAAACTGTTCCCTTACTCACTCCGACCGCTCTCCGACTGAACATCTACTTCCCATCAACTGCCCCGATTCTCCGTAATCCGGGAGTTTTGTGTCTAGGCGGTCAGTCGGTTTGTGCCTATGCTTCCAACAGTTTTAAAATATCATGCCATGTTGCTATTGGCTATTGCGTTTGAATTTTGTGTTACGCAATCTTCTGGTCGGTATATTTTTCGCAGTCCCTCTGGCTGGAGGTGGGGTGATAGCTTCTATTTGCGCGAATAATATATCTCAACGGTTTTCCGTTTCTTGTTTACCAAAAGTTTGCGTAACAGCATTCCTTGGGGGTGAAAATGAAAGTTTCTTTTGTTCGAATTATGTCTAACGGTACCTCGCTACTATTAGTTTCTTGGCCACAAGGGCTGTTGCAAGAAAGAGGGAAGTCTACACTTTATGGTTCTCTTCCGCCCTTTCTGCAGCTGAAAGATTTTGTTGCTCGCCAAACTGACGGCCTTTTATAATATCTAGAAGGAGCTGATATTCAACTACTTATTTAAAATATTAAGTTAACCAATTTTAATTTACTTTAATATCCAAACAGTTTTCTCTTCACCTTAAGGTGACTACCTGGGGATTTGCATTGTGTAGAAATCTACCGTTTCAACATCATCGAATGATGCAATAATATTCTCTGGCATATCAGTCATGGCCTATGCTAGTGATGACACTTAGACTCTGTCTGATATCGCCACGGGTGACCGAGGACGTTAAGGGGCGGATTCGTAAGCGAGAGAAGCCCACCAAGACCGTCCTCCATGACTGAAGTTTTTCCAGGTTTTTCTCAGTCCTCGTGACTGGTGAATGCCGGGGAGGTACCCTAAACTTAGGCCTGGAACGTTTCCTACCATAAAAAACCCTTTCCCAATTTATCATTTCACTCATATATCACCAGTGTCACAGCCTGTGGTGCCGTAGTAGTCCGGCCCATCTGTCCAGCTCATCATGCCCTTCTCTCGGAGAGGAGTACACACAAAAGGGTGAAGTGTCGAAATACACCCCCCCCCCCACATTCCGATCCTACAACTCCATTTTATCCAATCCAACATGTACAGTATCACGTCACTGACAATGAGGACTGCACAAAACTATCATTAGGTTGGTACAATCTCGATAATTTTAATTAGTCGTTGTAAATAGTCGCTAGGATTTGGGGAATGCAGCAATTGTAATAGATAAGGACAACACCTTAGCAGTTTTTGGAGAATCTTCCACACAGCTTCTGCAGGATTCCCAGTTACTTGCTGCCTATGACGGGGCATTTCTGTAAATTACTTGTTAGCTTAGGTGAACATTACATTTTCACAAAATACAATATGTTTCAATTTTTAAAACGCACTGTTTTCTCTTATTTCGCCTCTAACATATTGACAAAGTATGTACAATAGGGACGGCGTTGGTATTTAATTTTATCAAATTTTGATTGTAAAAATCACTAAATTGGGTTTACTACCTGTATTCTTCTTCTTAACACTGTTTAAATAAATCTATGACATGATTGAATACTGACCCACATTTCTTAATACGTATTTCTTATAAGTTTAACATATATCAACATCGTGCAAGTTATAAATACCCCGACAATAATTACTGAATTTTGAAAAAGTATTAATTTAACCTAAATGTTATACGTGGTTTGCGATATGTTGGTATTATAAGCTGGCGAGTAATGTTTTAGCTGCGCAAGTTAGGACTAGAATATAAAATTTCATGCTTATCCGAAATCCGGTGAATAATTCTGACCAAATGACCCAAGATGTTCCCATTAACTAATGGTAAGTCTTTAAAAAAATAAATAAATACACCAAATATATTGATATTCATATCAATATGCTAACATAAAAAGGGGACTGCATTGTACATAATAATCTCAGCTTATGTAGGACTACTTTTATGCGTTTGTGCAATGCAATAGCAAAATGGTTTATTTTCTTTGTAATTTTGCAGAACACAACTAACACCTCCTTTAAAATATCCTTGTCTCCTTGACCCACTTTAATTATGAGAATAGATATCATAACGTAAACGTGTTGTAAACCAAGGAAAGAAAAATAAACGTGTTTCAGAAATTAAATATGCATGTAATCTATATCGCCAGCTTCTTAATAAGTTTATCCCAGTAAAATTTTGAAACGTTACACCTAAATTGAGAGTTTAGGATAAAATTCATTATATAAATGTCTATACTACCTACAATAATTGCCTTAATGCATAAACCCCCAATAAGCAAGTAACACCGAAAACAAGCGTAAAAGAAAAGCAGTTTGTCCACCCAAATTAATGAGCTGTTCGACAAAATTGTCTCAGGCCTCGTTCACATTGAAAAGTAAAGGTAACGTAAACTTAAAAATAAAATGCTTAATGCGGTATACAGTAAACCTAAAATAAACGTAAAATCAAACTTAAAGTTTGAAGCTTGCAAGGATCAAGGTTTTTCTCAAACTTAGGAAATCAGAAATTCAGAACACAGCTGCTCCGTTTTAGAGCTCAATGGTAAAATTTAGTCATACACGGAGAACGGAAATCTAATGCATCTCTTGCTGCTTGCTGCTGCAAGTCCCGAGCGACGGCGGAAAGGGCATTTAAACTTAGCGAATAGTAACACGTTCAGAATGCGCTATAAATGGATGTTCATGATTTTTTCTGCTGCAATCAATGAAGATTTTCCAATATTACAGTGATATATCCAACCCTTCAATTTATATTTACCAAAAACCACGGGTCCACCTATTTATAGGACTTACCATAATTTAGCTTTAGTATGTGTGTGTGTGTGTGTGTGTGTGTGTGTGTGTGTGTATGAATTTAATTGCGAATTCCAATAAAGGCAAATTTGCCCCTGTTACATTATTTTACCTGTCCAACATTCCCTTAAAACTTATATTTAAAAGAAACGGAGGACAAGACATAGGTTACATTATGTTTAACAAAAAAATAATACATCATTCACACTGCGGCCAGTCGGTCCTGGTGGTGTAGTGGTTACCATGCTTGCCTTCTAAACCCAAGAGCGCGGGTTCGAACCCGGCCAGGAGCGATGGATTTTTACGGGCGTAAAAATCCTAAGTATGGCTTCCTTCGGAAGAGAAGTGAAGCCGTGGGTCCTGTGTCGTACAATTACGGCACGAAAAAGAACCTCAAGCCTGAAAGCGAGGCCTCTGAGCAAAATTTGTCGGCCGTTTCACGCCCTGAGTTGAATGGGACGCTGATGACCTGCGATGTTATAGAGCGTCCATAAATAAACCAATCAATCAATCAACACTGCGGCCACGCACCGTAGTTCGGCTCTCTCCGCGGTCGCTTGGGAATTGAAGCAGTTACCAGCAGTGTTGCGCTTGATTTCCGTTCTCCGTGTACGGGCAAGTACGGGCAAGGGTAGACAGAGCTAAAGATCAGTGACTCTGTAGACAGAATGACGTCAATGGACAAAGATTAATTGCATTATAAGAAAGCTACCATTGTTTACATTACTACAACCAAATTAATTACTGCACTTTGATTATGCATACACTACCGCCTTCTGCTCAGGAGCACACATTTTCAATTAGCTTTTATTTGATCTTCGCTTGTCCTTATTTTTGATTGGCTAATACTTACCTTTGCGTCTTTCATTGTGATGCCTACAATCTATTAAGTTAACGTGTTATATCTTATTTTATTATGTTTACGTTTAATTTCCATTGTGATCGGGGCCTTATACTTCAAAGATAAGGTGCTAAAGTTAGCCCTTTCTTTGTTACATTACAGTATCAATATAATCAACCTTGTGAAAAGTTTAGGTTAACAGCTGTTAGTAAAAGACAGGTATGCGCTTCAGTGATAACAGCAACATGATACGGATGGATTGCTGAGTATTCACATCTTGCAGCGCATTTTATGAGGACTAACGTAAAAGTTGTCCCATGAGTATATACTGTTACAGGGAAAGAAAACGTACTTGCCTTGTTTAAGAACACTAAAACATATTTTGTAAATTGATGCTGAAATATTTTAAACGTTTGTTTCCTTCTGCACTCTTTTGGAATACAAATTCAGAAAACATTTGCATAAAAATAAACTATTGCACTAGAGAAACAATTAATAAAATGTTCAGGTAAAAGAATACACAATGTTCCAACACTAGTTCACGCTTTGTCTGTTTAAAATTTTAGAAAAAACAAAAACAAAACTCTGTGTAAGCATAAGTAAAGGGGGATTTTAATTACATATTCTGTAGTAAAACTGTATTACAGACTTCGTTTTTATGTGTTACTCAATATTTCATGTAGTACATAAGGTAACATATATCTAATTCGTGCAGCATTAACAGTTGGAGAACCCCAATGCAAAGAACGCACGTGTTTCATGATTACTTTCTGTTTCCATTTCGAGAATAAAACTATAAAATTACACATTCATTTAAAAACTTAAACCGTACCTTTCATAAAATGCAGACTTAATTAAAGTAGCAGAGTATTTAAGGAACACTCCAGTTTCGGATTACTACGCACGCTGACGAAGATGAACTTCCTTGCAGGACTGGCATCCATTCTTCCGCTGATATGGAGTTTATCAGGTGAGTACAGAATGCACTTACACATTTTTCCCGGCTTACTTAATTTCAGAGATGGAAGAAAATCAGGTCTCTTTGTTACATAATGTGTTTTCATTATAACACACTTTCCAAATAAAGTTGAAAACCTTGAAAATAGTCAGAATATTTGCCTGCAAATGTTTTTAAACATCAATGTCAAATCACAATTTTTTCCTTGTAGACTATTTTTAATTCTATAAATAGTTAATTAATAGTTGGGGATTACATCTTTGCTGAACCGACAGATTTTCACAGCATTCATTGCAATTTGCGTACAAGGAGAACAGCTTACCTCACCATTATGCGTCTTTTTTCTTTAATTGGCAATTGCAGTTTATGTAGAACTGAGCAGTAGGAGGTTCTATTGACACTGGGGTTTGTTTCTTTAATGCCAACTAACAGATAACCCTGCAATATCAGAAAACCATGTTCATTACATTTCTCTTTCAATGTACAACCCTGGCCTACCTTGGGGTGCATTATCAAGTTCACCCCACTCAATGCACCCCCTCTCTGACAGTGAATCATGGTAGAGAAACAAAGTTAAACCCCCTATCACAAATGTTTCCAGAACTTACTCCTGCATTTAGTAAGGTGGGAATCCTTTCACAATACTCGACTCGATATTGTGTTAGAACTGCTAAGAGAGATTGCGCACCATTTTATGTTGATATTTTTACATGCAGGATCCTAAAGACGATTGTGTCTGAAGAAATGTCTTTCAGTTTTAGTTCTCTGTCACTTAATACCTCGTTTTATAAACACCCGGTTTTAGCGTTCGTTTGATAATGTGATTCATTTTCAATGTTTCTTCATCTTAATCGAAATGTTAAGCCATTCTTTTGGCGAAAGTCCAAAAAATGAATTCATTTCTCTTACAAATTTATTCCTTGTTATATTGACATTATTGAACATCATTAACAACTTTTTCTATTGTTCGCATGGGTGTAATGTTATTCTTTGGGCATATTTTCCATTACATTTCTGAATTATACATTAAACAACTTTCCTAAGTTCTAAAATATAGAGATTTTTATAAATGGAAACGTTGTTTTCAATCTAGACAAAGTTACAAGCTACACAACATAATAACATTCATTCATATAAAAGCATTATATAGTTCAATGGGCCCATATAAACAGAATATCACACCTTCCAGAAGAAAGTGGGTTAGGGTCATTTACGTGCTTACGTTTTAAATTTTAAAAACCTTAAAAAAGAAGCACTGAAACGCTGAAATTAACGAAAAAGTATTATAATGCTTATATATAAAATTAATTCAATTTTTAACCTTATTCTAGCTCTTATCTTTAAAAACAACTTTGTAGGCCTCGGGGCGTTTTCAAAGATCAATAAGGTACATTTCAAGACGAAATAAAAAATAATGCCTATATATAATTAAAACATTCTTTTTAAAATGTTTTTGTGAATGTTGCCAGTAAATTTAACAAATGCTCCCATTTTTACTGTTCGTGATTTAAATGAAGTATCTGTTTCGGTTTCAATGGTCCAGTTATATTTTACAACATATTCCTATATCTTTTATCCCAGTTAGTCTAAAGTAAAACATTGGTAGTCTGTTCTCTGCATATTATGACAAGATGTACCATTTAAGAGTACACACCTAATAAACGCTCAGTGTAATATATCCCGGATTAGTTTTAGAGACCTGGTCCATTTAAGGAGATGATCATTTCTTCCAATTTTGTTCTTGTTCAGTTCTAAGCTACTTTTCACTTTTGTTTATATTTAAAAATTGCGTTAGGAAGTTTGTTTTCAACCGTCATATGGATGTGATTTCACTCATTAAATCTTCCTTTTTTGCTGCAACATAATTTAAAGCATATATATATATATATATGTATATGAACACTAATAATAAAAGTAGATAACGATAAAACACTGAGAAAGAGTTACATTTGAAATATAACAATTTCAAATGTGACTCTTTCTCAGTGTTTTATCTTTATCTACTTTTATTATTAGTGTTAATTTGTTACATTCTTAATAGTGTTTCTTTATTTTTATTTTTCATTAATATATATATATTATTTCTTTAATATAGTTTCTTCTTAACTGAATTAATACAGTGAGTCAAGCACAGGATTTAACACATCTTCTCTCTGTTTCTTTTGTCACTTCTGTATAAAATCCGACTTTCGCCGCTACAGGTGTAACTATAACTGTCATCACGTTATAAAACATTAATTGAGAGTTCCTGTTCTGATTGCTGAACATTCTGCTAACAATTCCAATTTGAATTTTAAATGTATTCACTCTGTTTTTTTTTTTTTTTTTTGTCTACTTGTTTTATATGGGTGATGGAATATCCTGAAAAATTAATATTCGTATCCTGCCCATATATTTTATTTAGTAGATGATATATTGCAAAAGCGCAATTGTATTAATATTTTAAAATTAGACGATTTAAGTGCTTCTCTAGTACATAGAAATCTTTCTGTACTCGTTATAGATTCGTTTCCAAGTTGCTGGTCGTCTATAATTAATATTTTTATTAAATTTTAGTTTTTAATGCTATTTTCAATAGTTTTCGTTTTAATTTACATTTTGATAGCGTCGCACTAGTTAAAACGTGCTGATAATTAGGGGCATGGTTTATAATCCCATTAATATTTTTAAAAACATACGAAGTTCATTCGTAACACCTTCTTAATAATAAGCAAATATCCCAAACTGAAACTTTAAAATTAATAATAATTAGCAGGTTTTATACTTTTGTATATGCAACCTATTATCATTATTTCAGCACGCTCTTTCAAAAGTCTTAGTCTGTCGGATATTAACAAAAAGGCATCATTTTAAAGCGCTTATGTTCTTCATTTCGTGGTATCGATGTGGCTGATTTTTATACCGGCAGATCTCATTTGTGTCGAAAATGTTGCAATTTTAAAAATTTGAATTGTAAATATTTCACACCCGACTTTAATGTTCTAACGACACAATATATACTCTTTCATAAAATAGTTTTCTAGGTGTTTGTATAGATGATCAAAACTTTATCTGTTTATAAAGAAATATTTACTTTTATTTTTACAGTTCATCATGCGGAGGGCATGAGAGACGACGGTCTACCTCGTCTTGTTTCCCCAGGATGGCCATACTTTGAAAATCTCCCAAGAACGACCTACGACGCGCTAGCACATAAAGGATTAGATTATCTCCGCAGATATGAACAATTAATTCCACATGGGGGAGATGACACGGGTTTCCTGGGACATACCTGGCCAAGTCATCCTAAAGATATCTCTCACGGAAAACACCTTCGCTCAGACATAGAACGGAAGAAAAAGTTAAAGGGTATAGGTTCAAGCATCATACATGGTGCTGCTGAAGCTGCTGGCCAGGCAGCAGCCGAGGCAGCAATCGAGGCCATGAAACCTAGTGAGCGTATGGCACCTTGGGTCCCAAATCTTGAAAAATATGGACTAAAATACCCTAGCGACAGTCGAGGAAGAACTTTCCGTATAGAAAACACCAGCTTTGGAAAAGACATGGGACATGCAGTTGAAACTTTTAGCTCAAAAGCAGTACACGATCTGTTGAAAATGCCTTTGGGAAGTAACAAAATTAAGTACGATGTTGAAAAAGCTTTGGAGATTGCATCCAATCTTGTTGAACAGGCATTTAGAAAAGCTAAAGAAGGAATAGATGAGGGCATTAAAACAGCATCAAGTAACACAAACATGCACCAGGAAAATGAACACCCTATGCAACAACAGGTGTCCCCATACCGGGATAATTCCAACAACTTAATGTCACCTGTAACACGAGGAACTTTCTTCAGAGAAAATCAACTAAGGCCGGAAGACTTGTCTGTCATGCCTGTTCCTATAAGGAGGGATATTAGTAAAACTCTTGAAGCTGCGAAAACAATTGCTGCAGCGATTATCAAGGGCGGTGCTGAAGCGCTTGGAGAATATGCAGCATCTCACAATATCCTCAGCTCTAGCCGTAGCAACCGCAACACGTTTATAGAGGTTATGAGTCAAATATACAAGTATGAACCCAAGACGGACAAAGAAAAAAGGGTACATGATTTATTGATGGAAGTTTGTCAAGCTTTTGCAGACATATACTGCAAAGCTAAATCAAGTGATCGCATAAAATTATCAGAGGAAGATGTCTCTAGTTTCCAAAACCTATTGAACAGAAATGCACAACGTATAAGAGACCTGTTGATACAAACTAAAGAGCGAAGTTATTACAGGCCTTCTTTTAGAAAGGGTTCATTTGGAAAACCTGGAAAGATAAAACCTCCCTCCATTAGCGGGAGTGATATCGTCGACACCATCGTTGGTGCCATCCCCAATGACTCAGAAGATAGAGATGGTTAGCATCATGTATTGTTCTTATTATTACATATTGAAACAATTGAAATGCAATGTTATGTAAAATTTAAATGATATAAATAAAGATACGAGCATACAAAAGTACTCTATCTATTACATAAATAACATCAACTTTCTTTACCAAACCCACACGCTTAATAAGAACTGTAAATCCTTAAAATAGGCAAACAAAACCAACACAGAAGCAGATACGTTGAGGATTGCGATTGTTGCAGTCATTTGAGCGTGGCATTTAACTGGGGAAGTGCAGCGGCGTCAACCATACCGTCACTATGCATAAAGTTATTAGTTATATTTTTGGTATTTGCAGTTGTTTGAAACATTAATTGACACCTTATTTAAAAAATTGTACTACTAAGCAATTCCACGTCCAATTAGGGTGCAACGGACATTTATTTATGTGTAAAAAGGTTTTGGAACCTAAAATGTGCTCCAAAAATCTACAAAATATTAACCCGATATATACAATGTGAGCTAAATTATAAAAATACAACATAAAATGGAACATCCATAAAGAATTAGAATAACTTTTAACATACCCTTACCCTTCCTCATTCCCAAAACAAGTTACTGTTGAATGCAATGCACCTGTCCCAGCAATTCTGTCACACATTCTGGAAACCATTTTTTGATTGGTCTTAAAGATCTCGCCAACCACCTCCGGATTGCTCGTCATTGTTAAGGATGTTTTTTCAATATGGTGGAAAGGAAAACCTAACTCTGGTATAAACCTGGTATTAGGGAGACATTCCGCACTGTTCCCTTTATGCAGTCTATGCAGTCGTGCAATATTGTGTATAGTATCCAGCTTTTTGCACGAGTGTGTGATAAGGACATACAGAATTATTCTGTAACACTACCCATTGTTATTTGTGCGCACAATGAAGCCATGCTAGTTAACCATTTTTACAATTGCGAAAAATGACATATGGCCATAAGTTTCTCAGCAGAAGCAATTTATTTCTTTCCCTTTTTTTTTTTTTTTTTTTTTTCTTTTTTTTTGGTGTTGGTGCTGGTGGTAGCCAAGTTTCATTAGCAGTAAATACCTTTAAAATATTTCCGCATAATTCTGTTACATCAACTTTAACTGTATGCAGACCTGCAGAAGAACGTCATTTCGAAACACAAATATGAAACAGACAATTTCTGGCTCACAATTATTTTATTTAATTTCTTATATAATCAGTAGATTAAAATCCTATGACGTGTAATACTTTCATATTTTAGTGTCAAAGGAAATGTGTATTTTGCCAAAACATCTTACAATTTCAGATTGTCCACACATGCACTTTTTCTTTACGTTTCGGCAGAATAAGGGCGGATGTGGTCCGATGATAAGAATGAGGGATTTTCTGACCAACCCAGTCATAAAACCGTGCAAAACCTTTTTCTTAAAAGTAATACATTAAAAACAAAACCTCATTTACTTTTAAAAGTGTAAGCCACCATTTCTATTGTTTGTTCCTAGAAAGCCTGAAAATGTTCCGAGCAGGAAAACATGTCATCTCTTTTCGGTAACTAATAAATATGTGGAACTTTTGTTTTGAGTTCAGGTTACGTGAAGGAAAAGTATTTTTTCACAAGCAGGTAGGGACAGGAATCTTCTCTTAGCTATGCCTGATTATCTTTATCAAGGCAAGCAAGGCACCAACTGCTCCAACAATCGGGATAAATCCCGTAAAGCATGTATCACATAGCCAATGAGGAATGCGTGCGTTTAATAACAATATTTAAATTACTAAGATCTAAGGCACTCGTGTGTGGATCTAAACCATGTTAGACCTAACGCCCAGAGAGTTGTGAAGAGTCGTTGAGTGAAACAAGTCAACCTGCAGTATAAGTGTCTCGCGTCAATAGCTGTCGCCTTCGTAGAGACGAGTGTCGTTGTTTGTCGCGAGTATTAGACAGTTTCTGAAAGAGTGATATTAAATTATTTATCGTTGTTCGAACTCTGAAGCAGAAAATTCCCTACCTCCCAAAACATTCAAGGCTCCTGACTGAAGCAATGTTAATGAGATGATGTCCCCAATTAAAATATAATAAAACGTTAGCATAATCAATTACATATATTATAAATAGTATTACAATGAATGTGTACAATTTATGTGTATTCATGTTAATAGTTAAGTTATTTGTGTAATGTGCATTTGATATTGTGCATTTCATGGGTAGTAAGAAATAAAAGCTGACGGACAGAAACTTTAGAAGTAAGCCAGAATATGCAGATAGTAAATGTGTTAGGCTGGACCATGAACAGAAGGCCAGTCATCCCTTTGTGTTTTGTTCCAAGATTCTTTGTGTTCAAAATGGGTCGCCTCGTAGGTTTCTGGTAATATTCCGTTTTGTTACACTCCGAAGACAAGCATGAAATATAAAAGACAAAAGAATTCAAATCATGAGAGTGAAATAAACCAGATATCTTGGCTTGTTGGAACCAAAAGGGAGCAAAAAAGGACATACTGCTCCAATTAAAGACCCATGAATGGTCCAATCAGGAATCTTAGAATATGTATATGCACGCCCCTCGGCGAATAGAGAGAGACTTTTAAGAGGAATAATAGTCGAAGTGGTGGGAGAGGGTCTAAGGACCGGATGAGGAGATTTTTTATAAAAGCGAGGAATTTCGCGCCCCGGGAGGGGGGGTAGAAAACAGAATTACTAGGAGAAAGAGTTGAGCCATTAGGAAGAAAGAGTTGATTTATCGTAAGAGTGTAAGCTTAGCCATCAGTGGTGTGTGAATTCAGTGCAGACAGGGTGAGCTTAACCATCGGACAGAATGAGTTATAGCGATCAAGAGAAAAGTCGTTTGAGCTATAGAAAGTGAAAGTAGAAAAATAAACGGGAAATGTTTTGATAGACAAATTCGATTAGTGCAAGTCTGATTTAAGAACCGCTCAACAGAACTGAAAAAGGTGACCCTTAATATTGAACAAGTGACAAGAGCAAATAAGTAGCATATCTCCAGTCTTAAGGTTTGCTTTTATACATCTTCTAGTTCCCGACTATTTCCCCCAACCTGAAAAGGTAGCAAAATTCCAGCGCTTTACCGAACCTACTAGCTGTGGCATCGACATACCGAGACTGGGGCGGGAGAGCAGAAGAAGAAGAAGAATTTACTTGTTTCTACAAAACACTATGGGTATTTTGATCAATTAAAACACAATTTTTCTTCCTTCTCCCCTCCCCCTATAAAACCGTCGCATGTCTATGATAACTAGTCATTAATCTCTGGCCCCTAAGTGTGAATTAGTGAAAATAAACAGTATATATTGGATTCCATGAGAATTGTTATCGAAATCAACGAACCCTTTCCAATCACTTTTCCCTAGAAAAGTCTAAACAAAAGCTCCACGAGCTCCACAACACACTGATATAGTATCTAGAGCAGGAGGAAAGAAGATAATCAACTCAGTCTATCTATAAATGAGTCGGAAGGGGAAGGGGTGAAACAGAGAAAATGGTGAGCAGATATAAAAGCGTGAAACGACTGCATCACTTCCAGGTCCAAGGTCTACAGTCTTCCGCATCCTCTGTCCTCCCCAAGATCGGTGCCAAAGGGAATATGATTTTCCCTCCTAATTCCACGAATTTAATCCTATTAATTAAAACTGAATTAAATTAATTAATCAAATCAAATTTAATACAAATTTAAAATCCTGCTTCAATTTTGTTCAGAAATCAATAGTATTGGAACCAACTGTATACAAACTAGAATTTTGTGCATACTTTTAGTTGCTAAAGTGTGGGTGGCACCGATTGAAAATTGAACATTTTGTTAATTTTATTCGACGATCCCCTCACACAATGACAGCAGCGATAATAATGTTTACTTTCATTAAAGATCAAACTGAAAAGCCCAAGCCCACCTTTCTTGGTGTTGTTTGTCTGTTTATAAGCATTTTAAATTACCTTCGGGATGAACAATACGGAAGAACAAACTCTACTTAGACTTCCTATAACATTTCACAGGTCTCAAGAAAGACGATAGCGGAATTTCAGAACAGCATATTGTTGGTCGCATGTCTCCTCCATTTTGCTGTACGCGGAACTGAACATGTTTCAAATTGCACACCTCTCAAAGGGAGGTCAGCAAGGGACAACAATGATATATAGCAGTTTTCAAATGGTAAGTGGATTGGCGTTCTTAGCGTATAATTGGCCTATAGTTTTGCAATGTTGTGTTCCGTACTGTGTGTGTTTCGTGGCGAAGAGAATGTACATCATTAGTATGGTTACCGCGAGTTCTATCTATTTCTATATCAAAGAAGCTATCTAGCCAGAATAAAGGAGAACATTTCTATGGGTATGTCTAAACAACATATTTTTATATTTAGTAGATCCCACTTTAACACCATTTTTTTTCCACTGTACAATTGCTAGTGTTTAGATAATACTGTCCAGTGTATACCCTAAGATAACACGTTCATTTTATCGAGGGCATGAATGTGCCGTGTCTGTATAGATGGAAACACAATAACAGCAATGTAAGTAACATTTGAACGTAATAGGTTTGTGGAGAGAGAACATACCACTGTAACAAGCATATATTTCATTCTGCTTAATTCCTATTAAGTTCATTTGAAAGTAGCGTGTCTGAGATGTGAAGGGCTTAATCTTGTCGTACAGTAAAGCAAGTACTCCTAGTTCGTAAGATGCCAAATGCGCAAGATCATTTAATGCATACAAATAGTTTCAAAAATATTCAGAAGAATAACACAGACAAAATATTGATTTTAAAGTGTCAGAGTCTAAGAGTAGGGTCCTCTGGAGTAAATAAATTATTCTGCTGTGCACTAGTGTGGAGGTGAAATGATCTGACTCTGTTTGTGCTCCGGTGTTGTGTCAAGGGGAAAAATTAAAGGCTTTCCTAAGAGAGTTAGACATTTAAATGATTTTGACAAGAACGTTGTACGAAGGACAGTTTAAGGCAGGTGAATTTTCATCAATACATAATATTTGCAAAGTTTTAATATCCAACGTATTATAAAAGGCTATAATTCCTCCACATAAACAATATACAGTGGTTCACACTTCAAATATAAAAAAGGCAAATGATAGATGTAAATTCTTAACGCTGAAGCAAGAAATGTTGTCTCAAAATTTCCTGTTTAATTATAATTGCTTCCTTTGACTACTATAATAATAATAATAATAATAATAATAATAATAATAATAATCGTATCTTGTTTCAGGTAAACAAGGATATTAATATTGCAATTAAAAGGAGGACCCAAATATTAAAGGTATTAGTGTATGTATGTATAGATATGTCTTTTTGATTAGTGGGCAAAATTCAAGGTATCTTTCTGCAATACCAAGTCTTTATTATGTATTTTTATAGGCAATGGAAATGCTGTCTTTGTCGGAGGACAATAGCTTTACCTAAGAAAAGGGTATTTTGTTAAGCATTGCTCTTTTAAAACCTAGGACACTGTCCGGTCCCAAGGCGCCAGATGACATTAAACTGTATACGGTTAGGAATATAACTGTACTTGCAGTCAAAAGGAAATACCGCACACAGAAACAAGCGTTTTCACAGAAACCAAGGTATTACCTGTTTCAAAGGGTTCCGCAAATATTGCAGAAACGCGCTTTATCGCAAGAATCAAGTGAAATGCAGATGTCTCCGATTTTCCATACCGTTGGAATAGGAAATGATTCCTGGTAAAACACAGAACCTTCAACCAATCATCAGGTTTAAAAACCCGACGAATAAAAGCAGTAATAAACCATGCACTTGTGTGATCCAATAATATTCTAGAAGGAACCAAATTCAATGTATTCAAATGAATTAAATTTTCGCGAGGGAGGAGCGAGTTTGCATAAGAGATTTAATATTAACTATAGTTTAGTTTTGGGAGCATTCGCGAGAGGAAGCAGTCCTTAACAGTAACAGAAAGAGTAGTAACGGCAGTAACGGTAGCACCAAGAGTGACAATTAGTCAGTATGTGCATTATTCAGTACCATAGCAGAATAGTTAAATCGTTGCGTAGAGTCAAAGTAAATCGTTCGGTCAGTGAGAGTCAGTCAGACAGTGCAACGCGATATGTAATAATAGTCACAATTGTGTTAAAGTGAATAAAAACGTGGGTGAATACAGCGAATAATAATCCGAAGAAGCACATAATATTCCAGAACCTTCCAAGTTGTCTAATAAAAAAATGTCTAACCAGTGCCGAATTTCATTATTTCAGTGAACAATCCCCTCCCGCTAATGACTTTAAGTCATTAAAAACAGTTCAAAATTACCCTGAGATCCCTATCCTCTGCACTGGTACAAGAGAGCTAGGAAGCATCGAACTCATGACTCCAAGAGCAGAGGGAAGACATATAATTGAAGGAATAAAATAATAATAATAATAATAATAATAATAATAATAATGATGATGATGATGATGATGAAAAGAATAAAAATAATAAATTAACAAGGTTCATATGAAGATGATAATGATGCAAATGATGCAGCGATAACGGAAACGACAACCGGCTTCTAGACCAGACTTACATTGGCATAAATATCAGGTGAATAATTTGAAAGTGCATGTGTAACTGTTAAACAGAAATGTTACTGCTTGTATAAGTGCGACAGAGAGAGAGAGAGAGACATAAGTGATAGCGATAACTTTGAGAAAGTATTTGCGTTTATTCGCCTCAACCGAATCCCTTTCCCGTTTTCAAAGCACGAACACTTTGAATTAAGCTAATAAAATACTGTAAACTTAAGTTTTAACGCGACACGTAATAACATATAATCATTCTTTATGCAAGCACTCCTATAAACACGTTATTTCATAAATTCATGTTACCGATTTAAATACATGTATCTCATGTTTACAATTATTCAGATATTTAAAATTGGAATTAGTGCATAAACCAAAATTGCTTTGTTTCTGTACATCACAAATTTCAATGAGAATACTAGCGGTAGAGCGTCATACATTTTGCCAGTAGCAAAGTTGTAATAAATTGATATCATCGAATGATGCAATAATATTCTCTTGAAGATCAATGATGGCCTATGCTAGTGGTGACACTTAGACTCGTCTGATATCGCCACGGGTGGCCGAGGTCGTTAAGGCGCGGATTCGTGAGCGAGAGGTCTGTGGTTCGAAGCCCACCAGGACCGTCATCCATGACTGAGGTTTTTTCCAGATTTTTCTCAGTCCTCGTGACTGGCGAATTCCGGGGAGGTACCCTAAATTTAGGCCTGGAACGTATCCTTCCTTAAAAAACCCTTTCCCAATTTATCATTTCACTTCATGTATCACCAGTGTCACAGCCTGTGGTACAATAGTAGTCCTGTCCATGTGTCGAGCTCATCATGCCCTTCTCTCGGAGAGGAGTACACACAAAAGGGTGAAGTGCCGAAATACATCTCCCCCCACATTCCGATCCTACAACTCCATTTTATCCAATCCAACATGTACAGTATCACGTCACTGACAATGAGGACGGCACAAAACTATCATTAGGTTGGTACAATCTCGATAATTTTAATTAGTCGTTGTAAATAGTCGCTAGGATTTGGGGATTGCAGCAATTGTAATAGATAAGGACGACACCTTAGCAGCTTTTGGAGAATCTTCCACACAGCTTCTGCAGGATTCCCAGTTACTTGCTGTCAATGACGGGGCATTTTTGTAAATTATTTGTTAGCTTGAGTGAACATTACACTTTTACACAAACCAAAATGTTTTAATTTTCAAAACACTCTAATTTCTCTCATTTCGCCTCTAACGTATTGACAAAGTATATACAATAGGGGCGGCTTTGGTATTTCGCTTTATCAAATTTTGATTGTAAAAATCACTAAATTGGTTTTACTACCTGTATTCTTCTTCTTAACACTGTTTAAATAAATCTATGACATGATTGAATACTGACCCACATTTCTTAATACGTCTTTCTTATAAGTTTAACATATATCAACATCGTGCAAGTTATAAATACCCCAACAATAATTACTGAATTTTGAAAAAGTATTAATTTAACCTAAATGTTACACGTGGTTTGCGATATGTTGGTATTATAAGCTGGCGAGTAATGTTTTGGCTGTGCAAGTTAGGACTAGAATATAACATTTCATGCTTATCCGAAATCCGGTGAATAATTCTGACCGAATGACCCAAGATGTTCCCATTAACTAATGGTAAGTCTTTAAAAAAATAAATAATTACACCAAATATATTGATATTCATATCAATATGCTAACATAAAAAGGGGACTGCATTGTACATAATAATCTCAGCTTATGTAGGACTACTTTTATGTGTTTGTGGAATGCAATAGCAATATGGTTTACTTTCTTTGTAATTTTGCAGAACACAACTAACACTTCCTTTAAAATATCCTTGTCTCCTTGACCCACTTTAATTATGAGAATAGAAATCATAACGTAAACGTGTTGTAAACCAAGGAAAGAAAAATAAACGTTTTTCAGAAATTAAATATGCATGTAATCTATATCGTCAGCTTTACAATAAGAATTTATCCCAGTAAAATTTAGAAACGTTGCACCTAAATTGAGCGTTTAGGATAAAATTCATTATATATATATATGAATGAGCTGTTAGACAAAATTGTCTTAGGCCTCGTTCGCATTGAAAAGTAAAGGTAACGTAAACTTAAAAATGAAATGCTTGATGCTGTATACAGTAAAGATAAAGTAAATCTACAATCAGACTTAAAGTTTGAAGCTTGCAAGGATCAAGGTTTTCCTCAAACTTAGGAAATCAGCAATTCAGAACACAGCTGCTCCGTTTTAGAGCTCAATGGTAAAATTTAGCCACCACGGAGAACGGAAATCTAATGCATCTCTTGCTGCTTGCTGCTGCAAGTCCCGCGCGACGGCGGAGAGGGCATTTAAACTTAGCGAATAGTAGCACGTTCAGAATGCGCTATAAATGGATGTTCATGATTTTTTCTGCTGCAATCAATGAAGATTTTCCAATATTCCAGTGATATATTCAACCCTATCAATTTATATTTACCAAAAACCACGGGTCCACCTATTTATAGGACTTACAAGAATTTAGCTTTAGTATGTGTGTGTGTGTGTGTGTGTGTGTGTGTGTGTGTGTGTGTGTGTGTGTGTGTATGAATTTAATTGCGAATTCCAATAAAGGCAAATTTGCCCCTGTTACATTATTTTACCTGTCCAACATTCCCTTAAAACTTATATTTAAAAGAAACGGAGGACATGACATAGGTTACATTATGTTTAACAAAAAAATAATACATCATTCACACTGCGGCCACGCACAGTAGTTCGGCTCTCTCCGTCGTCGCTTGGGACTTGAAGCAGTTACCAGCACGGTTGCGCTTGATTTCCGTTCTCCGTGTACGGGCAAGTTATGGTAGACAGAGCTAAAGATCGGTGACTCCGTAGACAGAATGACGTCAATGGACAAAGATTAATTGCATTATAAGAAAGCTACCATTGTTTACATTACTCCACCAAATTAATTACTCCACTTTGCATATGCATAAACATTACCGCCTTCTGCTCAGGAGCACACATTTTCATAGCTTTTATTTGATCTTCGCTTGTCATTTTGATTGGCTAATACTTACGTTTGCGTCTTTCATTGTGATGCCTACATGCTATTAAGTTAAGGTGTTATGTCAAATTTTATTTTGTTTACGTTTTATTTCCATTGTGAATGAGGCCTTATATTTCAAATAATGTCCTAAAGTTTGCGCTTTGTTTGTTACATTACAGTTAACAATATAATCAAATTTGTGAAAAGTTTAAGCTAACAGCTGACAGTAAAAGACATGTATGCGCTTCAGTGATAACAGCGACATGATACGGATAGATTGCTGAGTATAAACATCTTGCATCGCATTTGAGCACGAACATAATTTGTCCCATGTGTACATACTGTTACAGGGAAAGAAAACGTACTTGCATTGTTTAAGAACACTATAAGATATTTTGTAATTTGATGCTGAAATATTTTAAACGTATGTTTCCTTCTGCACTCTTTTGGAATACGAATTCAGAAAAGATGTACATAAAAATTATTTATTACACTAGAGAAACAATTAATAAAATGTTCAGCTAAAAGAATACACATTGTTCCAACACTAGCTCTCTCTTTGTCTGTTTAAAATTTCAGAAAAAAAAAACTCTGTGTAAGCATAAGTAAAGGGGGATTTTAATTACATATTCTGTAGTAAAACTGTATTAGAGGCTTCGTTTTTATGTGTTACTCAACATTTCATGTAGTACATAAGGTAACATACATCTAATTCGTGCAGCAAAACAGTTGGAGAACCCCGATGCAAAGAACGCACGTATTTCATGATTACTTTCTGCTTCCATTTCGAGAATAAGACTATAAAATTACAGATTCATTGAAAAACTTAAACCGTGCCTTTCATAAAATGCAGACTTAATTAAAGCAGCAGAGTATTTAAAGAACACTCCAGTTTCGGATTACATCGCAAGCTGACGAAGATGAACTTCCTTGCAGGACTGGCTTCGATTCTTCCGCTGATATGGAGTTTATCAGGTGAGTACAGAATGCACTTACATAGTTTTCCCGGCTTACTTACTTTCAGAGATGGAAGAAAATCCGGTCTCTTTGATATATAATGTGTTTCCATTATAACACACTTTCCAAAATGAAGTTAAAAGACTTGAAAATAGTCAGAATATTTGCCTGCAAATGTTTTAAACACAATGTCAAATGAAAAAATTTTCCTTGGAGACTGTTTGTAATTCCATAAATAGTTAATTAATAGTTGGGGATTACATCTTTGCTGAACCGACAGATTTTCACAGCATTCATTGCAATTTGGGTACAAGGAGAACAGCTTACCTCAGCATTATGCGTCTTTTTTCTTTAATTGGCAATTGCAGTTTATGTAGAACTGAGCAGTAGGAGGTTCTATTGACACTGGGGTTTGTTTCTTTAATGTCAACTTACAGATAACCCTGCAATATCAGAAAACCATGTTCATTACATTTCTCCTTCACTGTACAACCCTGGCCTACCTTGGGGTGCATTATCAAGTTCACCCCACTAAATGCACTCCCTCTCTGAAAGTGAATCATGGTAGAGAAACAAAGTTACATCCTCTGTCACAAATGTTTCCAGAACTTACTCCTGTATTTAGTAAGGTGGAAATCCTTTCACAATACTCCACTCGATATTGTGTTTGAACTGCTAAGAGAGATTGCGCACCATTTTATGTTGATATCTTTACATGCAGGATACTAAAGACGATTAAGTCTGAAGAAATGTCTTTCAGTTTTAGTTTTTTGTCACTTAATACCTCGTTTATTAATATCCGGTTTTAGCGTTCGTTTGATAATGTGATTCATCTTCAATGTTTGTTCATCCGAATACAATTGTTTACCCATTCTTTTGCCGAAAGTTCCAAAAATAATTCCATTTCTCTTAGAACTTTACTCCTTGTTATATTGACATTACTGAATCATCAACAACTTTTTCAATTGTTCGCATGGGTGTAATGTTAGTCTTTGGACATATTTTCCATTACATTTATAAATTGTTCATTTCACATCTTTCCTAAGTTCTAAAATATAGAAATTTTTGTAAATGGAAACGTTTTTGTAAATCTAAACAAGGCTGCAGGTTACAAAAATAATAACGTTCATTTATATACAAGCATTATATAGTTCAATGGGCCCAAATAAACAGAATATCACACCATCCAGAATAAGGTGGGTTCGGGTCATTTACATGCTGTATGCTTTAAATTTTAAAAACCTTAAAAAAGAAGCACTGAAACGCTGAAATGGCGAAAAAATATTATAACGGTTATACATAAATAAATAATGCAGTATTTTAACCTTATTCTAATTCATACCATTAAAAACAGCTTTGTAGGCCTCGAGGCGCTTTCAAAGATCAATAAAATACCTTCCACGGCCGAAATAAAAGATTAGGCTTATATATAAATAAAACATTGTGTTTAAAATGTATTTGTGAATGTTACCAGTAAATTTAATACACGCCCTCATTTTTACTGTTCGTGATTTAAATGAAGTATTGTTCGGTTTCAATGATGAGTTATATTTTACAACATATTCCTATTTTTTTATTCCCAGTTAGTCTATAGTCAAATACAGGTAGTCTGTTCTCTGCATATTATGAAAATATATACCAATATTCTTCTTTCGAAAACATTTAAGAGTACACATCTAATAAACGCTCTGTGTAATATATCCCCGATTAGTTTTGATGACCTATTCCATTTAAGGACACCATATTTTCTTTCCATTTTGTTCTTATTCGGTTCTAAGTTACTTTTCACTTTTGTTTATATTTAAAAAGTGACTTAGGAAAGTTGTTTTCAACCGTCGTATGAATGATTCACCACTTAAATCTTCCTTTTTTGCTACAAATTGAGCCAAGGGCAAGTTTTAAAACCACATCTCGGTATTTCTTTTGTCACTTCTGTATAATGTCCAACTTTCGCCGCTGTAGGTGTAACTATAACTGTCATCACGTTATAAAACTTGAATTTAGTGTTCCTGTTGTTCTGATTCTTCAGTACTCTGTTAGTTCTTAAAATTTTCAATTTGCATTTGTTCACTTTGTTTTACATGGCTGATGGGATATCCTGAAAAATTAATACTAGTAAACTGGCAAATATTAAATTCGGCTCTATTTTACACCGTAGATGATTTATTGCAAACACTCAATTTTCTTATTATTTTAAAATAAGACGGTTTAAGTAGCTTCATTAGTACATACGCATCTTTCTGTACTTGTTTTAGAATAGTTCCCAAGTTGTCTATAAGTAATACTACTTTATATCTTAATAATCATATCTTAATATTTAATATTAAGTAAATATCCCAAACTAACAATTTAATTTTAATAATAATTAGCAGATTTTTATACTTTTGCATCTGTGAACTATAATCATTATCTCAATTAGCTCTTTCAAAATGTCAACCCATTTGTGTCGAAAATGTTGTAATTTTGAAGTGTTCATAGTCCAACTCTAATGTTCTAATGACACAATATAAAACAGTTTTCTAGGTGTTTGTATACATGGTCAAAATTGAAGCTGTTTATATAGAAATATTTACTTTTATTTTTTACAGGTCATCATGCGGAGGGCATGAGAGACGACGGCGTGCTCCCGTTTTACAGTCGTTTCCAGAGACCGTCGCTGGACCTTATGCAATATCCTGCTCATGATCTCCCAAGAGGGCAATACTTTGGAAATCTCCCAAGAACACCTTACGACACGCTAGCACATGAAGGATTAGATTATCTTCGCAGATATGAACAATTAATTCCACATGGGGGAGATGACACGGCTTTCCTGGGACATACTTGGCCAAGTCATCCTAAAGATATCTCTCACGGAAAACACCTTCGCTCAGACATAGAGCGAAAGAAAAAGTTAAAGGGTATAGGTTCAAGCATCATACATGGTGCTGCTGAAGCTGCTGGCCAGGCAGCAGCCCAGGCAGCAATTGAGGCCATGAAACCTAACGAGCGTATGACACCTTGGGTCCCAAATCTTGAAAAATATGGACTAACATACCCTAGCGACAGTCGAGGAAGAACTCTCCGTATAGAAAACACCAGCTTTGGAAAAGACATGGGAGATGCAATTGAAATTTATAGCTCAAATGAAGTACAGGATCAGTTGAAAATTCCTTTAGGCATTAGCAGACTTAAGTATGATGCTGAAGCGCTTGGAGAATATGCAGCACCTCACAATATCTTCAGCTCTAGCCGTAGCAATTTCAACACTTTTAAAGAGGTTGTGAAGCAACTACTAAATATATCCATAGATGAGCACAAGCCTATATTCGATGTAAACCTACTTGTACCTTTCCTGGAAACTTATCAAGCCGTATTTGACATATACTGCAAAGCTAAAGCAAGTGGTAGTATCAAAGTATCCAAGGAAGATCTCTCCAGATACCAAAAACTAATTAATAGAAATCAGCAACTTGCAAGAGACTGGAGGAATGGAATTAATGAGAAAATTAATTACAGGCCGATTTTAGAAATATTCGATTGGGAAACCGCCAAAACATCCTAAACCTCCCAACATTCTAAGCGAAATTGTGAAGACCGTCTACACCATCCTTAATACCGCTGCTAATACCGACCCCGAAGTTCTGCTGATACACATAGTTAGCATCATGTATTCTTATTATTATGTATTGAAACAATTGAAAATCAATCTGATGTAATGTTTAAATGATAAAAATAAAGATACAGGCATATATAATATCAACTTTATTTACCAAACCCAGAGCTGTAAATCCTTAAAATAGGCAGAATAAACAGCTGAAATAGCTAAAATAAAAGCAACACAGGAACATAAAGTTCAATGTAGCATTTAACTGAGGAAGTGCGGCCTTTCAACCAGAAAAATGAGAATCGCCATCCCTAAAGTTATCAGCTATATTTCTGGTGTTTTTAAACCATAAATTGACAATATATTTAAAACTGATATTAATAGAGCAATAACTTGTGTTATGAGGAAACAACGGAAATTTATATGTTTATTATTTAAATATTTTTTTATAAACCACGTTTTATTTTCGTAATTATAAATGACCTAAAAATTACAAAATAATTCATACTAGCCAAATACACATTTATAACCCCGTGCAAATTTATAATCCTATAAATATTTTTAGAAAAAGTGTTGCAAGCGAAAAACGTGGGGCGCATTCAATACATTGTCTGAACTTTTTGTATGATAAATTAAACTATATAAATACCCTTAACAGTTATTAATTTTATTTACTGCATGCACCCCACGTTTTTCGTATGGAAAACTTTTTTTAAATTTTTGAGATTATAAATTTGCATTTGGCTAGGATGAATTTTTTATATTTTTTAGTTAATTTATAATTAAGTAAATAAAAACTGGCTTTTTTAAAAAATATATAAATTAATTTCTACTTTTTTAGTATTGTGTGCACGTAATTTTGCAATCAGTATTAGACATCTCGATTAAATAATTACAAAAATTCAGCAACTTTTAAATTTGGTTCATTTTGTTTCTCTTGATCACATCTAAAACTGAAAATCGTTTTATCTACTCCATTGATATATCCACACAGTTGATTAATTACTGCTTTTAATTAAAAACAAAATACAGAAACACATGTACCAGATTCTCAATATAGAAATCAAAATCTTTGATAATGTGTGTAACTCATTATATTATATTAAATATGATACTCATTCAATACTTATTTACACAGTTAAACTAATTAATACATTATTAATACACATGCCACACGTTAATACACTTTAGCGCAATTGAATATATGTAATGGAAATCAGATTATTAATGTTATTTGTAAAGATTCAATTGTTATAATTTAAATTTGATGTTTTTATTTGAAAAGTTGCTATGACGACTGTATGGTTATCAAAATATTTAGCATGTCGTTGCGTGTCATTAGCGAGTCGAGAAGAACGTTTTTCCATCGTCTCAGTTGATCGCGCTTGAGCCATGCGTTTCTTGGAATTTACGCGTTCAATACGCCGCCGTTTATTTGAATAGTTGCCATGGCGACTGTATTGTTATCAAAAAATAACTAAAAGAATTCTAATCATTTTAGATTCAAATTAAACGTTGAAATGAAATATAAATCAAGCTACATTATTATGTATTAATTGTATTGATAAATGTAATACAGTCATCATAGCAACTGCTCTTATTTTCAATAAAGATTTTTATAATTTTTATATTTTTGTGCGTTATTAACGAAACTGCACAAATGTGTTACTGTTCAATCTTACATTGTTTAAAATTTTCGTGTTTGATATTGCGCTGCTTTACTTTCAAAACTGCGGTACCGTTGTTTTTAACCGTGGAACCATTATACCCTGATAATTACTGTATTATATTGTCATACAATTATGACCTATTTTCAAATTTCGAAGTCTCTGTCTCATTTAGAAGTGCATGAATAATTAACTTAAAATTCCACCCGAACAGACAAAAAAGCGAGTTAATAAAAAGGTTTGAAGAAAAAGGTCTTTGGCACCAAAAATAAGCTCATAATGTACAAAATGCTTACTAAAAAAAGAAAATAGGTATTTCAAGTATATGATAAAACTCTCTTTTTAATATTCACAAACGCATAATTACTGACTTAAGTCATTACATACACACACTCACTCAAATAGCTTCAGCTAAGTTCAATAAACTACAATGTAAAAGATAACAATGAATAAAGAATTAACTTAATTTTTAACACATCATTACCCATCCTCATTATTATGTATCATTTCTGCCACACATTCTGGAAATCGTTTTTGACACGTTTTTAGAATCGCCTCAACCATCACAGGCTCCCACGATGGTGTTTTTACCAATTTGGGGAAATGAAAAATAGCAACACTCTTATAAAGCAGAGCATTTGGGAGACCTTCAGTAGTTTCATTTAAGCGGCCGTGCATTATTATATATAGTATCGCATGTAAATATGTCCTTTTGTGTGTGATAAGGTCTTACTGCATTATCATGACATCTCTGCAGTACTAACGTTTTCATTTGTTATGCCATGTTAAGCATTTCTTCAATTTCAAAAAATTACATTGTCATAAGTTTCAAAGAAGAAAAAATTAATTTTGCCTCCTTTTTTTGTTTTTTGGGTGTGTGTTGGTGACAATGGAAATTTCCCTACAAAGTTTCACTGTTTGCTTTCAGGATCGAAATGATGTAGTCAAGTTTTATTAGCAAGGATTACCTTTTAAAGGAAATCCACATATTCCTGAAACATAAATTTACCTGCATGCAAATCTGAACGCAAATGTAATTTTGTTGGGGAATTAGCGGTCTTAGAACCTACCGTGCAAAAACACGTCTCATATGCATATTGTGGCAATTGCCAGTATTAATATTAATTTGTAGCATATTATTAATTGCGTCAATAATTATTAGGACCTTAGCAGTCAGCATGGTGTCATTGAGCGAGGTTACATTATAGGAAGTGTGAAAGTACACTAAATCTCAGGTTATCTATTTTGGGTGAACATAACAGGAAGTACAGATATACTGAGCAAACAACTTGGGGAAATGACAGACTAGATAGACAGGGACGGAGTGGGGGAATGGAAATGCACCGGCGTTGGGAAGCTAAAACGTTCTGAATAAGATTTCTGTTGAAAACAAAGGAAAGGAAGAAGCAGAAAGTTCAGTTAGCGGCCAGGCCTGCCTCCAGCCCTAACAATGGACCAAGGAAATCAAAACTTTTTTTTTATTTTTGATTTGGGCTATTTACGAACCCTTTTAATATCTCAGGTCGTCAGCATCCCATTCAATTCAGGGCGAGAAGCAATCCACAAATTTTGCGCAGAGGCCTCTTTTTTCAGGCTATCGTGCGATAAATGTACGAAACGGGACCCGCGGCTTTACTTCTCTTCCGAAGGAAGCCATAATTAGGATTTTTACGGCCGAAAAAATCCATTGGTCCTGGCCGGGTTTGAACCCGGATCTTAGGTTTAGAAGCCAAGTATGGTTACCACTACACCACCAGGATCGACATACAAAGACAAGTAGAGACTTCTCTTATAAAAAAGACAAATGATAGATGTAAATTCTTAACGGAAGGATGACATTCTGGCACTAAGGTTAAAAACGATGCGCTTCATGCATAAACATTCGGATTTCGGGAACACAGGGCCAATCTTACATTTAGATGAAATTTGTGTTAATGAAAACCACACTGAAAAATCCATTTGGCAAAACTCGTTTAGCTATTAGCATAAAGGCAACACACCCTACATTTGTGATGGAGGAGCATCGAAGTGGAGAATAAATGGGTATTTCTCTGCAAATTAACTTATAGTATGAGGAAATGGCGGCTTCAACATATAAAGAGTAATTTTTAATGATTTCCTAAAGTATTTACAAGAGAGGATTGTAGTAATAACGCATAATGTCCCCGTTAATTCCCACTATCAACAAAGTTCCCAATAATTGAAATAAATCCAGTAGAAAAGGGGATACCGTTCAGTTTCTTAAGACAGGTTTTTGACAAACTAAACAAAAACTTGTATTAGGAATATATTTTAAGGTTCGAGAATAAACAAAGCAGCCGTAATAGCCCGAAATAGATCCACTGGCTAATGAAATAAGGATCGAATTCAGGATGTGTACTCCCAAATAAAGAGGGGTTTATTTAAAAAAAATGGATCTTTTAAAGTAAAAAACGTTACAGATTCGAAATAGAGAACACATAACGCAGAAAGAATGAAAAACATCATTCCACTTATTAAAATATGCAAAAAGTAGAATTTTTAAAAAGGAATAGAATGCAAGGAAAACTATGAACAATAGTAATAATAATAATAATAATAATATTAATAATAATAATAATAATAATAATAATAATAATAATAATAATAATAATGAAAATACAAGTTTCAAATGACAACAGTGATGATGATAATGATGCAAATGATGCAGGGATAACGGAACCGACAGCGGGCCTCTAGTCCAGACATCCATTGGCATAAATATCAGGAGAATAATATGATTTATTTTGAAAGTGCATATGTAACTGTTAAACAGAAATGATAAGCTTGTGTAAGTGCGACAGAGAGAGAGACTATAAGTGAAAGTGATAACTTTGAGAAAGTATTTGCGTTTATTCGCCTCAACCGAATCCCTTTCCCGTTTTCAAAGCACGAACACTTGGAATTAAGCTAATAAAATATTGTAAACTAAGTTTTAACGCGACACGTAATAACATATAATCATTCTTTATGCAAGCACTCCTATAAACACGTTATTTGATAAATTCAAGTTATCGATTTATATACGTGTATCTCATGTTTACATTTATTCAGATATTTAAAATTGGAATTAGTACATAAACTGAATTTGCTTTGTTTCTGTACATCACAAATGTTCAAAGAGAGTACTAGCGGTAGAGCGTCATACATTTTGCCTGTAGCAAAGTTGTAATAAATTGACATTGCGGAGGGAAATTAGGGAGTGAGGACAGGTTGGGCGTCATATGCGGAGGGAAATAAGGAGTTGGTTTAAGATGGTAGTCGGCTAGTAGAAATCTTCTTATCGTCGTCCTTTCACCCTGCCTCCGTCTGCTCCGGCTATATATGAAACTTTTAGATGGGAATGTTTTGGAATGGTAGGGTAAACCAATTCTCGGGTGGAAGAAATTTGTGAATAGGGCCAAATCCTGTAGACGAGTGTGAAGAATAAGAAACAATCAGCTCGTTGTAAAAAATAAAGTATTTAATAGCTGTTCGTCCTATTCTAGAGTTCTGCTATATTACTGGCACTATTCTCAACTTGTAATATGAACACAGAATTTTACGCCACTTTACTAACTCGAAACTGTTCCCTTACTCACTCCGACCGCTCTCCGACTGAACTTCTACTTCCCATCAACTGCCCCGATTCTCCGTAATCCGGGAGTTTTGTGTCTAGGCGGTCAGTCGGTTTGTGCCTATGCTTCCAACAGTTTTAAAATATCACGCCATGTTGCTATTGGCTATTGCGTTTGAATTTTGTGTTACGCAATCTTCTTGTTGGTATATTTTTCGCAGTCCCTCTGGCTGGAGATGGGGTGATAGCTTCTATTTGCGCGAATAATATATCTCAACGGTTTTCCGTTTCTTGTTTACCAGAAGTTTGCGTAACAGCATTCCTTGGGGGTGAAAATGAAAGTTTCTATTGTTCGAATTATGTCTAACGGTACCTCGCTACTATTAGTTTCATGGTCACAAGGGCTGTTGCAAGAAAGAGGGAAGTCTACACTTTATGGTTCTCTTCCGCCCTTTCTGCAGCTGAAAGATTTTGTTGCTCGCCAAACAGACGGCCTTTTGTAATATCTAGAAGCAGCTGATATTTCACTACTTACTTAAAATATTAAGTTAACCAATTTTAATTTACTTTAATATCCAAACAGTATTCTCTTCACCTTAAGGTGACTACCTGGGGATGTCCATTGTGTAGAAATCTACCGTTTCAACATCATCGAATGATGAAATAATATTCTCTAGCATATCATTCATGGCCTATTCTAGTGGTGACACTTAGACTCTGTCTGATATCGCCACGGATGGCGGAGGTCGTTAAGGCGCGGTTTCGTGAGCGAGAGGTTTGTGGTTCGAAGCCCACCAGGAACGTCCTCCCTGACTGAGGCTTTTTCCAGGTTTTTCTCAGTCCTCGTGACTGGAGAATGCCGGGGAGGTACCCTAAACTTAGGCCTGGAACGTTTCCTTCCCCCCCCCAAAAAAAACCTTTCCCAATTTATCATTTCACTTCATGTATCACCAGTGTCACAGCCTGTGGTGCCGTAGGAGTCCGGTCCATGTGTCCAGCTCATTATGCCCTTCTCTCGGAGAGGAGTACACACAAAAGGGTGACCCCCCCACATTCCGATCCTACAACTCCATTTTATCCAATCCAACATGTACAGTATCACGTCACTGACAATGAGGACTGCACAAAACTATCATTAGGTTGGTACAAACTGGATAATTTTAATTAGTCGTTGTAAATAGTCGCTAGGATTTGGGGAATGCAGCAATTGTAATACATAAGGACCACATCTTAGCTGTTTTTGGAGAATCTTCCACATAACTTTTGCAGGATTCCCAGTTACTTGCTGCCTATGATGGTGCATTTCTGTAAATTACTTGTTAGCTTCAGTGAACATTACATTTTTACACACCACAAAATGCTTCAATTTTTAAAACACTCTAATTTCTCTCATTTCGCCTCTAACAAATTGACCAAGTATATACAATAGGGACGGCGTTGGTATTTCGCTTTATTAAATTTTGATTGTAAAAATCACTACATTGGGTTTACTACCTGTATTCTTCTTCTTAACACTGTTTAAATAAAGCTATGACATGATTGAATACTGACCCACATTTCTTAATACGTCTTTCTTATAAGTTTAACATATATCAACATTGTGCAAGTCATAAATACCCTAACAATAATTACTGAATTTTGAAAAAGTATTAATTTAACCTAAAGTTTAACACGTGGTTTGCCATATGTTGGTATTACAAGCTCGCGAGTAATTTATTGATTGCGCGAGTTAGGACTAGAATATAAAATCTGATGCTTATACGAAACCCGGTGAATATTTCTGACCAAATGACCCAAGATGTTCCAAGTAAAACTAATGGTAAGTCTTTAAAACAATAAATAATTACACCAAAAATAATTGATATTGGTATCAATATGCTAACATCAAGGGGGACTCCATTGTACATAATAATAATCTCAGCTTATGTAGGACTAATTTTATATGTTTGTGCAATGCAATAGCAAAATGGTTTATTTTCTTTGTAATTTTGCAGAACAAAACTAACACCTCCTTTAAAATATCCTTGAATCTTTGACCCACTATAATTATGAGAATAGAAATCATAACGTAAACGTGTTGTAAACCAAGGAAATAAAAATAAACGTTTTTCAGAAATTAAATATGCATGTAATCTATATCGCCAGCTTCTTAATAAGTTTATCCCAGTAAAATTTTGAAACGTTACACCTAAATTGAGAGTTTAGGATAAAATTCATTATATAAATGTCTATACTACCTACAATAATTGCCTTAATGCATAAACCCCCAATAAGCAAGTAACACCGAAAACAAGCGTAAAAGAAAAGCAGTTTGTCCACCCAAATTAATGAGCTGTTCGACAAAATTGTCTCAGGCCTCGTTCACATTGAAAAGTAAAGGTAACGTAAACTTAAAAATAAAATGCTTAATGCGGTATACAGTAAACCTAAAATAAACGTAAAATCAAACTTAAAGTTTGAAGCTTGCAAGGATCAAGGTTTTTCTCAAACTTAGGAAATCAGAAATTCAGAACACAGCTGCTCCGTTTTAGAGCTCAATGGTAAAATTTAGTCATACACGGAGAACGGAAATCTAATGCATCTCTTGCTGCTTGCTGCTGCAAGTCCCGAGCGACAGCGGAGAGGGCATTTAAACTTAGCGAATAGTAACACATTCAGAATGCGCTATAAATGGATGTTCATGATTTTTTCTGCTGCAATCAATGAAGATTTTCCAATATTACAGTGATATATCCAACCCTTCAATTTATATTTACCAAAAACCACGGGTCCACCTATTAATAGGACTTACCAGAATTTAGCTTTAGTATGTGTGTGTGTGTGTGTGTGTGTGTGTGTATGAATTTAATTGCGAATTCCAATAAAGGCAAATTTGCCCCTGTTACATTATTTTACCTGTCCAACATTCCCTTAAAACTTATATTTAAAAGAAACGGAGGACAAGACATAGGTTACATTATGTTTAACAAAAAAATAATACATCATTCACACTGCGGCCAGTCGGTCCTGGTGGTGTAGTGGTTACCATGCTTGCCTTCTAAACCCAAGATCGCGGGTTCGAACCCGCCAGGAGCGATGGATTTTTACGGGCGTAAAAATCCTAAGTATGACTTCCTTCGGAAGAGAAGTGAAGCCGTGGGTCCTGTGTCGTACATTTACGGCACGAAAAAGAACCTCAAGCCTGAAAGCGAGGCCTCTGAGCAAAATTTGTCGGCCGTTTCACGCCCTAAGTTGAATGGGACCTGAGATGTTAAAGAGCGTCCATAAATAAACCTCAATCAATCAACACTGCGGCCACGCACCGTAGTTCGGCTCTCTCCGCGGTCGCTTGGGAATTGAAGCAGTTACCAGCAGTGTTGCGCTTGATTTCCGTTCTCCGTGTACGGGCAAGTACGGGCAAGGGTCGACAGAGCTAAAGATCAGTGACTCTGTAGACAGAATGACGTCAATGGACAAAGATTAATTGCATTATAAGAAAGCTACCATTGTTTACATTACTACAACCAAATTAATTACTGCACTTTGATTATGCATACACTACCGCCTTCTGCTCAGGAGCACACATTTTCAATTAGCTTTTATTTGATCTTCGCTTGTCCTTATTTTTGATTGGCTAATACTTACCTTTGCGTCTTTCATTGTGATGCCTACCTACTATTAAGTTAACGTGTTATGTCTTATTTTATTATGTTTACGTTTAATTTCCATTGTGAATGGGGCCTTATCCTTCAAAGATAAGGTGCTAAATTTAGCGCTTTCTTTGTTACATTACAGTATCAATATAATCAACCTTGTGAAAAGTTTAGGTTAACAGCTGTTAGTAAAAGACAGGTATGCGCTTCAGTGATAACAGCAACATGATACGGATGGATTGCTGAGTATTCACATCTTGCAGCGCATTTTATGAGGACTAACGTAAAAGTTGTCCCATGAGTATATAGTGTTACAGGGAAAGAAAACGTACTTGCCTTGTTTAAGAACACTAAAAGATATTTTGTAAATTGATGCTGAAATATTTTAAACGTTTGTTTCCTTCTTCACTCTTTTTTGGATACAAATTCAGAAAATATTTGCATAAAAATAAACTATTGCACTAGAGAAACAATTAATAAAATGCTCAGGTAAAAGAATACACAATGTTCCAACACTAGTTCACGCTTTGTCTGTTTAAAATTTTAGAAAAAACAAAAACAAAACTCTGTGTAAGCATAAGTAAAGGGGGATTTTAATTACATATTCTGTAGTAAAACTGTATTACAGACTTCGTTTTTATGTGTTACTCAATATTTCATGTAGTACATAAAGTAACATATATCTAATTCGTGCAGCATTAACAGTTGGAGAACCCCACTGCAAAGAACGCACGTGTTTCATGATTACTTTCTGTTTCCATTTCGAGAATAAAACTATAAAATTACACATTCATTGAAAAACTTAAACCGTACCTTTCATAAAATGCAGACTTAATTAAAGTAGCAGAGTATTTAAAGAACACTCCAGTTTCGGATTACATCGCACGCTGACGAAGATGAACTTCCTTGCAGGACTGGCATCGATTCTTCCGCTGATATGGAGTTTATCAGGTGAGGACAGAATGCACTTACATAGTTTTCCCAGCTTAATTAATTTCAGAGATGGAAGAAAATCAGGTCTCTTTGTTACATAATGTGTTTTCATTATAACACACTTTCCAAATAAAGTTGAAAGACTTGAAAATAGTCACAATAATTGCCTACAAATGTTTTTAAACATCAATATTAATCACAATTGTTTCCTTGTAGACTATTTTTAATTACGTAAATAGTTAATTAATAGTTGGGAATTACATCTTTGCTGAACTGAATTTGTGAATATTACCAGTATATTTAACAAATGCTCCCATTTTTAATGTTCGTGATTTAAATGAAGTATCTGTTTCGGTTTCAAGGTCGAGTTATATTTTACAACATATTCCTATATCTTTTATCCCATTTAGTCTATAGTTAAACATTGGTGGTCTGTTCTCTGCATATTATGACAAGATGTACCATTTAAGAGTACACACCTAATAAACGCTCAGTGTAATATATCCCGGATTAGTTTTATAGACCTGATCCATTTAAGGAGATCATCATTTCTTCCCATTTTGTTCTTGTTCAGTTCTAAGTTACTTTTCACTTTTGTTTATATTTAAAAAGTGCGTTAGGAAGTTTGTTTTCAACCGTCATATGGATGTGATTTCACTCATTAAATCTTCCTTTTTTTGCTGCAACATAATTTAAAGCATATATATATATATATATATATATATATATATATATATATATATATATATATATATATGAACACTAATAATAAAAGTAGATAACGATAAAACACTGAGAAAGAGTTACATTTGAAATATAACAATTTCAAGTGTGACTCTTTCTCAGTTTTTTTATCTTTATCTACTTTTATTATTAGTGTTAATTTGTTACATTGTTAATAGTGTTTCTTTATTTTTATTTTTCATTAATATATATATATATTATTTCTTTAATATAGTTACTTCTTAACTGAATTAATACAGTGAGTCAAGTACAGGTTTTAACACATCTTCTCTCTGTTTCTTTTGTCACTTCTGTATAAAATCCGACTTTCGCCGCTACAGGTGTAACTATAACTGTCATCACGTTATAAAACATTAATTGAGAGTTCCTGTTCTGATTGCTCAACATTCTGCTAATAATTCCAATTTGAATTTTAAATGAGTTCACTCTGTTATTTTTTTTTTTTTTGTCTACTTGTTTTATATGGGTGATGGAATATCCTGAAAAATTAATATTCGTATCCTGCCCATATATTTTATTTAGTAGATTATTTATTGCAAAAGCGCAATTGTATTAATATTTTAAAATTAGACGATTTAAGTGCTTCTCTAGTACATAGAAATCTTTCTGTACTCGTTATAGATTCGTTTCCAAGTTGCTGGTCGTCTATAATTAATATTTTTATTAAATTTTAGTTTTTAATGCTATTTTCAATAGTTTTCGTTTTAATTTACATTTTGATAGCGTCGCACTAGTTAAAACGTGCTGATGATTAGGGGCATGGTTTATAATCCCATTAATATTTTTAAAAACATACGAAGTTCATTCGTAACACCTTCTTAATAATAAGCAAATATCCCAAACTGAAACTTTAAAATTAATAATAATTAGCAGGTTTTATACTTTTGTATATGCAACCTATAATCATTATTTCAGCACGCTCTTTCAAAATGTCTTAGTCTGTCGGATATTAACAAAAAGGCATCTTTTTAAAGAGCTTATGTTCTTCATTTCGTGGTATCGATGTGGCTGATTTTTATACCGGCAGATCTCATTTGTGTCGAAAATGTTGCAATTTTAAAAATTTGAATTGTAAATATTTCACATTCGACTTTAATGTTCTAACGACATAATATATACTCTTTCATAAAATAGTTTTCTAGGTGTTTGTATAGATGATCAAAACTTAATCTGTTTATAAAGAAATATTTACTTTTATTTTTACAGTTCATCATGCGGAGGGCATGAGAGACGACGGTCTACCTCCTCTTGTTTCCCCAGGATGGCCATACTTTGAAAATATCCCAAGAACGACCTACGACACGCTAGCACATAAAGGATTAGATTATCTCCGCAGATATGAACAATTAATTCCACATGGGGGAGATGACACGGGTTTCCTGGGACATACCTGGCCAAGTCATCCTAAAGATATCTCTCACGGAAAACACCTTCGCTCAGACATAGAACGGAAGAAAAAGTTAAAGGGTATAGGTTCAAGCATCATACATGGTGCTGCTGAAGCTGCTGGCCAGGCAGCAGCCGAGGCAGCAATCGAGGCCATGAAACCTAGTGAGCGTATGGCACCTTGGGTCCCAAATCTTGAAAAATATGGACTAACATACCCTAGCGACAGTCGAGGAAGAACTTTCCGTATAGAAAACACCAGCTTTGGTAAAGACATGGGACATGCAGTTGAAACTTTTAGCTCAAAAGCAGTACACGATCTGTTGAAAATGCCTTTGGGAAGTAACAAAATTAAGTACGATGTTGAAAAAGCTTTGGTGATTGCATCCAATCTTGTTGAACAGGCAATTAGAAAAGCTAAAGAAGGAATAGATGAGGGCATTAAAACAGCATCAGGTAACACAAACATGCACCAGGAAAATGAACACCCTATGCAACAACAGGTGTCCCCATACCGGGATAATTCCAACAACTTAATGTCACCTGTAACACGAGGAACTTTCTTCAGAGAAAATCAACTAAGGCCGGAAGAGTTGTCTGTCATGCCTGTTCCTATAAGGAGGGATATTAGTAAAACTCTTGAAGCTGCGAAAACAATTGCTGCAGCGATTATCAAGGGCGGTGCTGAAGCGCTTGGAGAATATGCAGCATCTCACAATATCCTCAGCTCTAGCCGTAGCAACCGCAACACGTTTATAGAGGTTATGAGTCAAATATACAAGTATGAACCCAAGACGGACAAAGAAAAAAGGGTACATGATTTATTGATGGAAGTTTGTCAAGCTTTTGCAGACATATACTGCAAAGCTAAATCAAGTGATCGCATAAAATTATCAGAGGAAGATGTCTCTAGTTTCCAAAACCTATTGAATAGAAATGCACAACGTATAAGAGACCTGTTGATACAAACTAAAGAGCGAAGTTATTACAGGCCTTCTTTTAGAAAGGGTTCATTTGGAAAACCTGGAAAGATAAAACCTCCCTCCATTAGCGGGAGTGATATCGTCGACACCATCGTTGGTGCCATCCCCAATGACTCAGAAGATAGAGATGGTTAGCATCATGTATTGTTCTTATTATTACATATTGAAACAATTGAAATGCAATGTTATGTAAAATTTAAATGATATAAATAAAGATACGAGCATACAAAAGTACTCTATCTATTACATAAATAACATCAACTTTCTTTACCAAACCCACACGCTTAATAAGAACTGTAAATCCTTAAAATAGGCAAACAAAACCAACACAGAAGCAGATACGTTGAGGATTGCGATTGTTGCAGTCATTTGAGCGTGGCATTTAACTGGGGAAGTGCAGCGGCGTCAACCATACCGTCACTATGCATAAAGTTATTAGTTATATTTTTGGTATTTGCAGTTGTTTGAAACATTAATTGACACCTTATTTAAAAAATTGTACTACTAAGCAATTCCACGTCCAATTAGGGTGCAACGGACATTTATTTAAGTGTAAAAAGGTTTTGGAACCTAAAGTGTGCTCCAAAAATCTACAAAATATTAACCCGATATATACAATGTGAGCTAAATTATAAAAATACAAAATAAAATGGAACATCCATAAAGAATTAGAATAACATTTAACATACCCTTACCCCTCCTCATTCCCAAAACAAGTTACTGTTGAATGCAATGCACCTGTCCCAGCAATTCTGTCACACATTCTGGAAACCATTTTTTGATTGGTCTTAAAGATCTCGCCAACCACCTCCTGATTGCTCCTCGTTGTTAAGGATGTTTTTTCAATATGGTGGAAAGGAAAATCTAACTCTGGTATAAACCTGGTATTAGGGAGACATTCTGCACTGTTCCCTTTATGCAGTCTATGCAGTCGTGCAATATTGTGTATAGTATCCAGCTTTTTGCACGAGTGTGTGATAAGGACATACAGAATTATTCTGTAACACCACCCATTATTATTTGTGCGCACAATGAAGCCATGCTAGTTAACCATTTTTACAATTGCGAAAAATGACATATGGCCATAAGTTTCTCAGCAGAAGCAATTTATTTCTTTCCTTTTTTTTTTTTTTTCTTTTTTTTTGGTGTTGGTGCTGGTGGTAGCCAAGTTTCATTAGCAGTAAATACCTTTAAAATATTTCCGCATAATTCTGTTACATCAACTTTAACTGTATGCAGACCTGCAGAAGAACGTCATTTCGAAACACAAATATGAAACAGACAATTTCTGGCTCACAATTATTTTATTTAATTTCTTATATAATCAGTAGATTAAACTCCTATGACGTGTAATACTTTCATATTTTAGTGTCAAAGGAAATGTGTATTTTGCCAAAACATCTTACAATTTCAGATTGTCCACACATGCACTTTTTCTTTACGTTTCGGCAGAATAAGGGCGGATGTGGTCCGATGATAAGAATGAGGGATTTTCTGACCAACCCAGTCATAAAACCGTGCAAAACCTTTTTCTTAAAAGTAATACATTAAAAAGAAAACCTCATTTACTTTTAAAAGTGTAAGCCACCATTTCTATTGTTTGTTCCCAGAGCGACTGAAAATGTTCCGAGCAAAAAAACATGTCATTTCTTTTCGGTAACTAATAAATATGTGGAACTTCTGTTTTGAGTTCAGGTTACGTGAAGGAAAAGTATTTTTTCACAAGCAGGTAGGGACATGAATCTTCTCTTAGCTATGCCTGATTGTCTTTATCAAGGCAAGCAAGGCAACAACTGCTCCACCAATCGGGATAAATCCCGTAAAGCATGTATCACATAGCCAATGAGGAATGCGTGCGTTTAATAACAATATTTAAATTACTAAGATCTAAGGCACTCGTGTGTGGATCTAAACCAAGCTTGACCTAACGCCCAGAGAGTTGTGAAGAGTCGTTGAGTGAAATAAGTCGACCTGCAGTATAAGTGTCTCGCGTCAATAGCTGTCGCCTTCGTAGAGACGAGTGTCGTTGTTTGTCGCGAGTATTAGACAGTTTCTGAAAGAGTGATATTAAATTATTTATCGTTGTTCGAACTCTGAAGCAGAAAATTCCCTACCTCCCAAAACATTCAAGGCTCCTGACTGAAGCAATGTTAATGAGATGAGTCCCCAATTAAAATATAATAAAAACGTTAGCATAATCAATTACATACATTATAAATAGTATTACAATGAATGTGTACAATTTATGTGTATTCATGTTAATAGTTAAGTTATTTGTGTAATGTGCATTTGATATTGTGCATTTCATGGGTAGTAAGAAATAAAAGCTGACGGACAGAAACTTTAGAAGTAAGCCAGAATATGCAGATAGTAAATGTGTTAGGCTGGTCCATGAACAGAAGGCCAGTCATCCCTTTGTGTTTTGTTCCAAGATTCTTTGTGTCGAAAATGGGTTGCCTCTTAGGTTTCTGGAAAAATTCAGTTTTGTTAGACTACGAAGGTAAGCATGAAATAGAAAAGACAAAAGAATTCAAATCATGAGGGTGATATAAACTACATATATTAGCTTCAAAGGGGAGGAAATTTAAATTTAAGACCTATGAATGGTCTATTCAGGAATCTTAGAATATGTATATGCACGCCCCTCGGCGAATAGAGAGAAAGTTTTAAGAGGAATAATAGGCGAAGTGGTGGGAGATAGTCTAACGACCGGATGAGGAGAGGACTTTCGAGGCCCTAGGGGGGGGAGTACAAAACAGAGTTACTAGGGGAAACAGTTGAGCCATTAGGAAGAAAGAGTTGATTTATCGTAAGAGTGTAAGCTTAGTCATCAGTGGTGTGTGAATTCAGTGTAGACAGGGTGAGCTTAACCATCGGACAGAATGAGTTATAGCGATCAAGAGAAAAGTAATTTGAGCTATAGAAAGTGAAAGTAAAAAAATAAACGGGAAATGTTTTGATAGACAAATTCGATTAGTGCAAGTCTGATTTAAGAACCGCTCAACAGAACTGAAAAAGGCGACCCTTAATATTGAACAAGTGACAAGAGCAAATAAGTAGCATATCTCCAGTCTTAAGGTTTGCTTTTATACATCTTCTAGTTTCCGACTATTTCCCCCGACCTGAAAAGGTAGCAAAATTCCAGCGCTTTACCGAATCTACTAGCTGTGGCATCGACATACCGAGACTGCGGCGGGAGAGAAGAAGAAGAAATTAATTGATTCTACAAAACACTATCGGTATTTTGATCAATTAAAACCAATATTTTTTTTTCCTTCTCCCCTCCCCCTATAAAAACTCTCGCATGTCTACCATAACTGGTAATTAATCTCTGGCCTTTGAGTGTGAATTAGTGAAAATAAACAGTATATATTGGATTCCATTAGCATTGTTTTCGAAATCAACGAACCTTTTCCATTCACTTTTTCCTAGAACTTCTAAAGCTCCATGCGATTTTCCCTCCTCATTCCACGAATTTAATCCTATTAATTAAAACTAAATTAAATTAATTAATCAAATCAAATTTAATACAAATTTAAAATCCTGCTTCAATTTTGTTCAGAAATCAATAGTATTGGAACCAACTGTATACAAACTAGAATTTTGTGCATACTTTTAGTTGCTAAAGTGTGGGTGGCACCGATTGAAAATTGAACATTTTGTTAATTTTATTCGACGATCCCCTCACACAATGACAGCAGCGATAATACTGTTTACTTTCATTAAAGATCAAACTGAAAAGCCCGAGCCCACCTTTCTTTGGTGTTGTTTGTCTGTTTATAAGCATTTTAAATTACCTTCGGGATGAACAATACGGAAGAACAAACTCTACTTAGACTTCCTATAACATTTCACAGGTCTCAAGAAAGACGATAGCGGAATTTCAGAACAGCATATTGTTGGTCGCATGTCTCCTCCATTTTGCTGTACGCGGAACTGAACATGTTTCAAATTGCACACCTCTCAAAGGGAGGTCAGCAAGGGACAACAATGATATATAGCAGTTTTCAAATGGTAAGTGGATTGGCGTTCTTAGCGTATAATTGGCCTATAGTGTTGCAATGTTGTGTTCCGTACTGTGTGTGTTTCGTGTCGAAGAGAATGTACATCATTAGTATGGTTACCGCGAGTTCTATCTATTTCTATATCAAAGAAGCTATCTAGCCAGAATAAAGGAGAACATTTCTATGGGTATGTCTAAACAACATATTTTTATATTTAGTAGATCCCAATTTAACACCATTTTTTTTTTCCATTGGTACAATTGCTAGTGTTTAGATAATACTGTCCAGTGTATACCCTAAGATAACACGTTCATTTTATCGAGGGCATGAATGTGCCGTGTCTGTATAGATGGAAACACAATAACAGCAATGTAAGTAACATTTGAACGTAATAGGTTGGTGGAGACAGAACATACCACTGTAACAAGCATATATTTCATTCTGCTTAATTCCTATTAAGTTCATTTGAAAGTAGCGTGTCTGAGATGTGAAAAGGGCTTAATCTTGTCGTACAGTAAAGCAAGTACTCCTAGTTCGTAAGATGCCAAATGCGCAAGATCATTTAATGCATACAAATAGTTTCAAAAATTTTCAGAAGAATAACACAGACAAAATATTGATTTTAAAGTGTCAGAGTCTAAGAGTAATGGTCCTCTGGAGTAAATAAATTACTCTGCTGTGCACTAGTGTTGAGGTGAAATGATCTGACTCTGTTTGTGCTCCGGTGTTGTGTCAAGGGGAAAAATTAAATGATTTCCTAAGAGAGTTAGACATTTAAATGATTTTGACAAAAGCGTTATACGAAGGACAGTTTAAGGCAGGTGAATTTTCATCAATACATAATATTTGCAAAGTTTTAATATCCAACGTATTATAAAAGGCTATAATTCCTCCATATAAACAATATATAGTGGTTCACACTTCAAATATAAAAAAGGCAAATGATAGATGTAAATTCTTAACGCTGAAGCAAGAAATGTTGTCTCAAAATTTCCTATTTAATTATAATTGCTTCATTTGACTACTATAATAATAATAATAATAATAATAATAATAATAATAATAATCGTATCTTGTTTCAGATAAACAAGGATATTAATATTGCAATTAAAAGGAGGACCCGAACATTATAGGTATTAGTGTATGTATGTATAGATATGTCTTTTTGATTAGTAGGCAAAATTCAAGGTATCTTTCTGCAATACCAAGTCTTTATTATGTATTTTTATAGGTAATGGAAATGCTGTCTTTGTCGGAGGACAATAGCTTTACCTAAGAAAAGGGTATTTTGTTAAGCATTGCTCTTTTAAAACCTAGGACACTGTCCGGTCCCAAGGCGCCACATGACATTAAACTGTATACGGTTAGGAATATAACTGTACTTGCAGTCAAAAGGAAATACCGCACACAGAAACACGCGTTTTCACAGAAACCAAGGTATTAGCTGTTTCAAAGGGTTCCGCATATATTGCAGAAACGCGCTTCATCGCAAGAATCAAGTGAAATGCAGATGTCTCCGATTTTTCCTTACCGTTGGAATATGAAATGATTCCTGGTAAAACACAGAATCTTCAACCAATCATCAGGTTTAAAAACACGACGAATAAAAGCAGTAATAAACCATGCTCTTGTGTGATCCCATAATATTCTAGAAGGAACCAAATTCAGTGTATTCAAATGAATTAAATTTTCGCGAGGGAGGAGCGAGTTTGCATAAGAGATTTAATATTAACTATAGTTTAGTTTTGGGAGCATTCGCGAGAGGAAGCAGTCCTTAACAGTAACAGAAAGAGCAGTAACGGCAATAACGGTAGCACCAAGAGTGACAATTAGTCAGTATGTGCATTATTCAGTACCATAGCAGAATAGTTAAATCGTCGCGTAGAGTCAAAGTAAATCGTTCGGTCAGTGAGAGTCAGTCAGACAGTGCAGCGCGATATGTAATAATAGTCACAATTGTGTTAAAGTGAATAAAAACGTGGGTGAATACAGCGAATAATAATCGAAGAAGCACACAATATTCCAGAACCTTCCAAGTTGTCTAATAAAAAAATGTCTAACCAGTGCCGAATTTCATTATTTCAGTGAACAATCCCCTCCCGCTAATGACTTTAAGTCATTAAAAACAGTTCAAAATTACCCTGAGATCCCTATCCTCTGCACTGGTACAAGAGAGCTAGGAAGCATCGAACTCATGACTCCAAGAGCACAGCGAAGACATATAATTGAAGGATTAAAATAATAATAATAATAATAATAATAATAATGATGATGATGATGATGAAAAGAATAAAAATAATAAATTAACAAGGTTCATATGAAGATGATAATGATGCAAATGATGCAGCGATAACGGAAACGACAACCGGCTTCTAGACCAGACTTACATTGGCATAAATATCAGGTGAATAATTTGAAAGTGCATGTGTAACTGTTAAACAGAAATGTTACTGATTGTATAAGTGCTACAGAGAGAGAGAGAGAGAGAGAGAGAGAGAGAGAGAGAGAGACATAAGTGATAGCGATAACTTTGAGAAAGTATTTGCGTTTATTCGCCTCAACCGAATCCCTTTCCCGTTTTCAAAGCACGAACACTTTGAATTAAGCTAATAAAATACTGTAAACTTAAGTTTTAACGCGACACGTAATAACATATAATCATTCTTTATGCAAGCACTCCTATAAACACGTTATTTCATAAATTCATGTGACCAATTTAAATACATGTATCTCATGTTTACAATTATTCAGATATTTAAAATTGGAATTAGTGCATAAACCAAAATTGCTTTGTTTCTGTACATCACAAATTTCAATGAGAATACTAGCGGTAGAGCGTTATACATTTTGCCAGTAGCAAAGTTGTAATAAATTGATATCATCGAGTGATGCAATAATATTCTCTTGAAGATCAATGATGGCCTATGCTAGTGGTGACACTTAGACTCTGTCTGATATCGCCACGGGTGGCCGCGGTCGTTAAGGCGCGGATTCGTGAGTGAGAGGTCTGTGGTTCGAAGCCCACCAGGACCGTCTTCCTTGACTGAGGTTTTTTCCAGGTTTTTCTCAGTCCTCGTGACTGGCGAATTCCGGGGAGGAACCCTAAATTTAGGCCTGGAACGTATCCTTCCTTAAAAAACCCTTTCCCAATTTATCATTTCACTTCATGTATCACCAGTGTCACAGCCTGTGGTACAATAGTAGTCCGGTCCATGTGTCTAGCTCATCATGCCCTTCTCTCGGAGAGGAGTACACACAAAAGGGAGAAGTGCCGAAATACCCTCCCCCCCACATTCCGATCCTACAACTCCATTTTATCCAATCCAACATGTACAGTATCACGTCACTGACAATGAGGACTGCACAAAACTATCATTAGGTTGGTACAATCTCGATAATTTTAATTAGTCGTTGTAAATAGTTGCTAGGATTTGGGGAATGCAGCAATTGTAATAGATAAGGACGACACCTTAACAGCTTTTGGAGAATCTTCCACACAGCTTCTGCAGGATTCCCAGTTACTTGCTGCCAATGACGGGGCATTTCTGTAAATTACTTGTTAGCTTGAGTGAACATTACACTTTTACGCAATCCAAAATGTTTTAATTTTTAAAACACTCTACTTTCTCTCATTTTGCCTCTAACGTATTGACAAAGTATATACAATAGGGGCGGCTTTGGTATTTCGCTTTATCAAATTTTGATTGTAAAAATCACTAAATTGGGTTTACTACCTGTATTCTTCTTCTTAACACTGTTTAAATAAATCTATGACATGATTGAATACTGACCCACATTTCTTAATACGTCTTTCTTATAAGTTTAACATATATCAACATCGGGCAATAAATATCATAAATAAATATCAGAAATATCATCATAAATAGCCCAACAATAATTACTGAATTTTGAAAAAGTATTAATTTAACCTAAAGTTTACACGTGGTTTGCGATATGTTGGTATTTCAAGCTCCCGAGTAATTTATTGGCTGCGCAAGTTAGGACTAGAATACAAAATCTCATACTTATCCGAAACCCGGTGAATAATTCTGACCAAATGACCCAAGATGTTCCAAGTAACTAATGGTAAGTCTTTAAAACAATAAATAATTACACCAAAAATAATTGATTTTCGTATCAATATGCTAAAACATCAAAGGGGACTCAATTGTACATAATAATAATCTCAGCTTATGTAGGACTACTTTTATGTGTTTGTGGAATGCAATAGCAATATGGTTTACTTTCTTTGTAATTTTGCAGAACACAACTAACACTTCCTTTAAAATATCCTTGTCTCCTTGACCCACTTTAATTATGAGAATAGATATCATAACGTAAACGTGTTGTAAACCAAGGAAAGAAAAATAAAGTTTTTCAGAAATTAAATATGCATGTAATCTATATCGTCAGCTTTACAATAAGAATTTATCCCAGTAAAATTTAGAAACGTTGCACCTAAATTGAGCGTTTAGGATAAAATTCATTATATATATATATGAATGAGCTGTTCGACAAAATTGTCTTAGGCCTCGTTCGCATTGAAAAGTAAAGGTAACGTAAACTTAAAAATGAAATGCTTGATGCTGTATACAGTAAAGATAAAGTAAATCTACAATCAGACTTAAAGTTTGAAGCTTGCAAGGATCAAGGTTTTCCTCAAACTTAGGAAATCAGCAATTCAAAACACAGCTGCTCCGATTTAGAGCTCAATGGTAAAATTTAGGCATACACGGAGAACGGAAATCTAATGCATCTCTTGCTGCTTGCTGCTGCAAGTCCCGAGCGACGGCGGAGAGGGCATTTAAACTTAGCGAATAGTAGCACGTTCAGAATGCGCTATAAATGGATGTTCATGATTTTTTCTGCTGCAATCAATGAAGATTTTCCAATATTCCAGTGATATATTCAACCCTATCAATTTATATTTACCAAAAACCACGGGTCCACCTATTTATAGGACTTACAAGAATTTAGCTTTAGTATGTGTGTGTGTGTGTGTGTGTGTGTGTGTGTGTATGAATTTAATTGCGAATTCCAATAAAGGCAAATTTGCCCCTGTTACATTATTTTACCTGTCCAACATTCCCTTAAAACTTATATTTAAAAGAAACGGAGGACATGACATAGGTTACATTATGTTTAACAAAAAAATAATACATCATTCACACTGCGGCCACGCACAGTAGTTCGGCTCTCTCCGTCGTCGCTTGGGACTTGAAGCAGTTACCAGCACGGTTGCGCTTGATTTCCGTTCTCCGTGTACGGGCAAGTTATGGTAGACTGAGCTAAAGATCAGTTACTCTGTAGACAGAATGACGTCAATGGACAAAGATTATTTGCATTATAAGAAAGCTACCATTGTTTACATTACTCCACCCGTATTAATTACTGCACTTTGATTATGCATAAACATTACCGCCTTCTGCTCAGGAGCAGATATTTTCATAGCTTTTATTTGATCTTCGCTTGTCCTTATTTTTGATTGGCTAATACTTACCTTTGCGTCTTTCATTGTGATGCCTACAATCTATTAAGTTAACGTGTTATGTCTAATTTTATTTTGTTTACGTTTAATTTCCATTGTGAATGGGGCCTTATACTTCAAATAATGTCCTAAAGTTTGCGCTTTTTTGTTACATTACAGTAACAATATAATCAACTTTGTGAAAAGTTTAAGCTAACAGCTGATAGTAAAAGACATGTATGCGCTTCAGTGATAACAGCGACATGATACGGATAGATTGCTGAGTACTCACATTTTGCAGCGCATTTTATGAGGACCATCGTAAAAGTTGTCCCATGAGTATATACTGTTACAGGGAAAGAAAACGTACTTGCTATGTTTAAGAACACTAAAAGATATTTTGTAAATTGATGCTGAAATATTTTAAACGTTTGTTTCCTTCCTCACACTTTTTTGGAATACAAATTCTGAAAATATTTGTATAAAAATAAATTATTACACTAGAGAAACAATTAATAAAATGTTCAGATAAAAGAATACACAATGTTCCAACACTAGCTATCGCTTTGTCTGTTTAAAATTTTAGAAAAAACAAAAACAAAACTCTGTGTAAGTATAAGTAAAGGGGGATTTTAATTACATATTCTGTAGTAAAACTGTATTACAGACTTCGTTTTTATGTGTTACTCAATATTTCATGTGGTACATAAGGTAACATACATCTAATTCGTGCAGCATAACAGTTGGAGAACCCCACTGCAAAGAACGCACGTGTTTCATGATTACTTTCTGCTTCCATTTCGAAAATAAGACTATAAAATTACACATTCATTGAAAAACTTAAACCGTACCTTTCATAAAATGCAGACTTAATTAAAGTAGCAGAGTATTTAAGGAACACTCCAGTTTCGGATTACATCGCAAGCTGACGAAGATGAACTTCCTTGCAGGACTGGCATCCATTCTTCCGCTGATATGGAGTTTATCAGGTGAGTACAGAATGCACTTACATAGTTTTCCCGGCTTACTTTCAGAGATGGAAGAAAATCAGGTATCTTTGTTACATAATGTGTTTTCATTATAACACACTTTCCAAAATGAAGTTAAAAGACTTGAAAATAGTAAGAATATTTGCCTGCAAATGTTTTTAAACACAATGTCAAATCACAATTTTTTCCTTATAGACTATTTGTAATTCCATAAATAGTTAATTAATAGTTGGGGATTACATCTTTGCTGAACCGACAGATTTTCACAGCATTCATTGCAATTTGGGTACAAGGAGAACAGCTTACCTCAGCATTATCGTCTTTTTTCTTTAATTGGCAATTGCAGTTTATGTAGAACTGAGCAGTAAGAGGTTCTATTGACACTGGGGTTTGTTTCTTTAATGTCAACTAACAGATAACCCTGCAATATCAGAAACCATGTCCATTACATTTCTCCTTCACTGTACAACCCTATCTTGGGGTGCATTAACATGTTCACCCCACTAAATGCACTCCCTCTCTGACAGTGAATCATGGTAGAGAAACAAAGTTACATCCTCTGTCACAAATGTTTCCAGAACTTACTCCTGCATTTAGTAGTGTTGGAAATCCTTTCACAATACTCGACTCGATATTGTGTTTGACCTGCTAAGAGAGATTGCGCACCATTTTATGTTGATATCTTTACATGCAAGATCCTAATGACGATTAAGTCTGAAGAAATGTCTTTCAGTTTTAGTTTTTTGTCACTTAATACCTCGTTTATTAATATCCGGTTTTAGCGTTCGTTTGATAATGAGATTCATCTTCAATGTTTGTTCATCCGAATACAATTGTTTACCCATTCTTTTGCCGAAAGTTCCAAAAATAATTCCATTTCTCTTAGAACTTTACTCCTTGTTATATTGACATTACTGAATCATCAACAACTTTTTCAATTGTTCGCATGGGTGTAATGTTAGTCTTTGGACATATTTTCCATTACATTTATAAATTGTTCATTTCACATCTTTCCTAAGTTCTAAAAGATAGAAATTTTTGTAAATGGAAACGTTTTTGTAAATCTAAACAAGGCTGCAGGTTACAAAAATATAAACGTTCATTTATATACAAGCATTATATAGTTCAATGGGCCCAAATAAACAGAATATCACACCTTCCAGAATAAGGTGGGTTCGGGTCATTTACATGCTGTATGCTTTAAATTTTAAAAACCTTAAAAAAGAAGCACTGAAACGCTGAAATTGGCGAAAAAATATTATAACGGTTATACATAAATAAATAATGCAGTATTTTAACCTTATTCTAATTCATACCATTAAAAACAGCTTTGTAGGCCTCGAGGCGCTTTCAAAGACCAATAAAATACGTTCCACGGCCGAAATAAAAGATTAGGCTTATATATAAATAAAACATTGTGTTTAAAATGTATTTGTGAATGTTACCAGTAAATTTAATACATGCCCTCATTTTTACTGTTCGTGATTTAAATGAAGTATTGTTCGGTTTCAATGATGAGTTATATTTTACAACATATTCCTATTTTTTTATTCCCAGTTAGTCTATAGTCAAATACAGGTAGTCTGTTCTCTGCATATTATGAAAATATATACCAATATTCTTCTTTCGAAAACATTTAAGAGTACACATCTAATAAACGATCATTGTAATATATCCCCGATTAGTTTTGATGACCTATTCCATTTAAGGACACCATATTTTCTTTCCATTTTGTTCTTATTCGGTTCTAAGTTACTTTTCACTTTTGTTTATATTTAAAAAGTGACTTAGGAAAGTTGTTTTCAACCGTCGTATGAATGTGATTTCACCACTTAAATCTTCCTTTTTTGCTACAAATTGAGCCAAGGGCAAGTTTTAAAACCACGTCTCGGTATTTCTTTTGTCACTTCTGTATAATGTCCAACTTTCGCCGCTGTAGGTGTAACTATAACTGTCATCACGTTATAAAACTTGAATTTAGTGTTCCTGTTGTTCTGATTCTTCAGTACTCTGTTAGTTCTTAAAATTTTCAATTTGCATTTGTTCACTTTGTTTTACATGGCTGATGGGATATCCTGAAAAATTAATACTAGTAAACTGGCAAATATTAAATTCGGCTCTATTTTACACCGTAGATGATTTATTGCAAACACTCAATTGTCTTATTATTTTAAAATAAGACGGTTTAAGTAGCTTCTATAGTACATACGCATCTTTCTGTACTTGTTTTAGAATAGTTCCCAAGTTGTCTATAAGTAATACTACTTTATATCTTAATAATCATATCTTAATATTTAATATTAAGTAAATATCCCAAACTAACAATTTAATTTTAATAATAATTAGCAGATTTTTATACTTTTGCATCTGTGAACTATAATCATTATCTCAATTAGCTCTTTCAAAATGTCAACCCATTTGTGTCGAAAATGTTGTAATTTTGAAGTGTTCATAGTCCAACTCTAATGTTCTAATGACACAATATAAAACAGTTTTCTAGGTGTTTGTATACATGGTCAAAATTGAAGCTGTTTATATAGAAATATTTACTTTTATTTTTTACAGGTCATCATGCGGAGGGCATGAGAGACGACGGCGTGCTCCCGTTTTACAGTCGTTTCCAGAGACCGTCGCTAGACCTTATGCAATATCCTGCTCATGATCTCCCACGAGGGCAATACTTTGGAAATCTCCCAAGAACACCTTACGACACGCTAGCACATGAAGGATTAGATGATTTTCGCAGATATGAACAATTAATTCCACATGGGCGAGATGACACGGCTTTCCTGGGACATACTTGGCCAAGTCATCCTAAAGATATCTCTCACGGAAAACACCTTCGCTCAGACATAGAGCGAAAGAAAAAGTTAAAGGGTATAGGTTCAAGCATCATACATGGTGCTGCTGAAGCTGCTGGCCAGGCAGCAGCCCAGGCAGCAATTGAGGCCATGAAACCTAACGAGCGTATGACACCTTGGGTCCCAAATCTTGAAAAATATGGACTAACATACCCTAGCGACAGTCGAGGAAGAACTCTCCGTATAGAAAACACCAGCTTTGGAAAAGACATGGGAGATGCAATTGAAATTTATAGCTCAAATGAAGTACAGGATCAGTTGAAAATTCCTTTAGGCATTAGCAGACTTAAGTATGATGCTGAAGCGCTTGGAGAATATGCAGCACCTCACAATATCTTCAGCTCTAGCCGTAGCAATTTCAACACTTTTAAAGAGGTTGTGAAGCAACTACTAAATATATCCATAGATGAGCACAAGCCTATATTCGATGTAAACCTACTTGTACCTTTCCTGGAAACTTATCAAGCCGTATTTGACATATACTGCAAAGCTAAAGCAAGTGGTAGTATCAAAGTATCCAAGGAAGATCTCTCCAGATACCAAAAACTAATTAATAGAAATCAGCAACTTGCAAGAGACTGGAGGAAAGGAATTAATGAGAAAATTAATTACAGGCCGATTTTAGAAATATTCGATTGGGAAACCGCCAAAACATCCTAAACCTCCCAACATTCTAAGCGAAATTGTGAAGACCGTCAACACCATCCTTGATACCGCTGCTAATACCGACCCCGAAGTTCTGCTGATAGAGATGGATAGCATCATGTATTCTTATTATTATGTATTGAAACAATTGAAAATCAATCTGATGTAATGTTTAAATGATAAAAATAAAGATACAGGCATATAAAAGTATCCTATCTGTAGCATAAATAATATCAACTTTATTTACCAAACCCAGAGCTGTAAATCCTTAAAATAGGCAGAATAAACCGCTGAAATAGGTAAAATAAAAGCAACACAGGAATATAAAGTTCAATGTAGCATTTAACTGAGGAAGTGCGGCCTTTCAACCAGAAAAATGAGAATCGCCATCCGTAAAGTTATCAGCTATATTTCTGGTGTTTTAAACCATAAATTGACAATATATTCAAAACTGATATTAATAGAGGAAAAACTTGTGTTATGAGGAAACAACGGAAATTTATATGTTTATTATTTAAATATTTTTTTATAAACCACGTTTTATTTTCGTAATTATAAATTACCTAAAAATTACAAAATAATTCATACTAGCCAAATACACATTTATAACCCCGTGCAAATTTATAATCCTATAAATGTTTTTAGAAAAAGTGTTGCAAACGAAAAACGTGGGGCGCATTCAATACATTGTCTGAACTTTTTGTATGATTAATTTAAACTATATAAATACCCTTAACAGTTATTAATTTTATTTACTGCATGCACCCCACGTTTTTCGTATGGAAAACTTTTTTTAAATTTTTGAGATTATAAATTTGCATTTGGCTAGGATGAATTTTTTATATTTTTTAGTTAATTTATAATTAAGTAAATAAAAACTGGCTTTTTTAAAAAATATATAAATTAATTTCTACTTTTTTAGTATTGTGTGCACGTAATTTTGCAATCAGTATTAGACATCTCGATTAAATAATTACAAAAATTCAGCAACTTTTAGATTTGGTTCATTTTGTTTCTCTTGATCACATCTAAAACTGAAAATCGTTTTATCTACTCCATTGATATATCCACACAGTTGATTAATTACTGCTTTTAATTAAAAACAAAATACAGAAACACATGTACCAGATTCTCAATATAGAAATCAAAATCTTTGATAATGTGTGTAACTCATTATATTATATTAAATATGATACTCATTCAATACTTATTTACACAGTCGAACTAATTAATACATTATTAATACACATGCTACACGTTAATACACTTTAGCGCAATTGAATATATGTAATGGAAATCAGATTATTAATGTTATTTGTAAAGATTCAATTGTTAGAATTTAAATTTAATGTTTTTATTTGAAAAGTTGCTATGACGACTGTATTGTTATCAAAATATTTAGCATGTCGTTGCGTGTCATTAGCGAGTCGAGAAGAACGTTTTTCCATCGTCTCAGTTGATCCATGCGTTTCTTGGAATTTACGCGTTCAATACGCCGCCGTTTATTTGAATAGTTGCCATGGCGACTGTATTGTTATCAAAAAATAACTAAAAGAATTCTAATCATTTTAGATTCAAATTAAACGTTGAAATGAAATATAAATCAAGCTACATTATAATTTATTAATTGTATTGATAAATGTAATACAGTCATCATAGCAACTGCTCTTATTTTCAATAAAGATTTTTATAATTTTTATATTTTTGTGCGTTATTAACGAAACTGCACAAATGTGTTACTGTTCAATTTTACATTTTTTAAAACTTTCGTGTTTGATATTGCGCCGCTTTACTTTCAAAACTGCGGTACCGTTGTTTTTAACCGTGGAACCATTATACCCTGATAATTACCGTATTATATTGTCATACAATTATGACCTATTTTCAAATTTCGAAGTCTCTGTCTCATTTAGAAGTGCATGAATAATTAACTTAAAATTCCACCCGAACAGACAAACAAGCGAGTTAATAAAAACGTTTGAAGAAAAAGGTCTTTGGCACCAAAAATAAGCTCATAATGTACAAAATGCTTACTAAAAAAAGAAAATAGGTATTTTAAGTATATGACAAAATTCTCTTTTTAATATTCACAAACGCATAATTACTGACTTAAGTCATTACATACACACACTCACTCAAATAGCTTCAGCTAAGTTCAATAAACTACAATGTAAAAGATAACAATGAATAAAGAATTAACTTAATTTTTAACACATCATTACCCATCCTCATTATTATGTATCATTTCTGCCACACATTCTGGAAATCGTTTTTGACACGTTTTCAGAATCGCCTCAACCATCACAGGCTCCCACGATGGTGTTTTTACCAATTTGGGGAAATGAAAAATAGCAACACTCTTATAAAGCAGAGTATTTGGGAGACCTTCAGTAGTTTCATTTAAGCGGCCGTGCATTATTATATATAGTATCGCATGTAAATATGTCCTTTTGTGTGTGATAAGGTCTTACTGCATTATCATGACATCTCTGCAGTACTAACGTTTTCATTTGTTATGCCATGTTAAGCATTTCTTCAATATCAAAAAATTACATTGTCATAAGTTTCAAAGAAGAAAAAATTAATTTTGCCTCCTTTTTTTTGTTTTTTGGGTGTGTGTTGGTGACAATGGAAATTTCCCTACAAAGTTTCGCTGTTTGCTTTCAGGATCGAAATGATGTAGTCAAGTTTTATTAGCAAGGATTACATTTGAAAGGAAATCCACATATTCCTGAAACATGAAATTTACCTGCATGCAAATCTGAACACAAATGTAATTTTGTTCGGGAATTAGCGGTCTTAGAACCTACCGTGCAAAAACACGTCTCATATGCATATTGTGGCAATTGCCAGTATTAATATTAATTTGTAGCATATTATTAATTGCGTCAATAATTATTAGGACCTTAGCAGTCAGCATGGTGTCATTGAGCGAGGTTACATTATAGGAAGTGTGAAAGTACACTAAATCTCAGGTTATCTATTTTGGGTGAACATAAGAGGAAGTACAGATATACTGAGCAAACAACTCGGGGAAATGACAGACTAGATAGACAGGGACGGAGTGGGGGAATGGAAATGCACCGGCGTTGGGAAGCTAAAACATTCAGAATAAGATTTGTGTTGAAAACAAAGGAAAGGAAGAAGCAGAAAGTTCAGTTAGCGGCCAGGCCTGCCTCCAGCCCTAACAATGGACCAAGGAAATCATAATTTTTTTTTATTTTTGATTTGGGCTATTTACGAACCCTCTTAATATCTCAGGTCGTCAGCGTCCCATTCAATTCAGGGCGAGAAGCAATCCACAAATTTTGCGCAGAGGCATCTTTTTTCAGGCTATCGTGCGATAAATGTACGAAACGGGACCCGCGGCTTTACTTCTCTTCCGAAGGAAGCCATAATTAGGATTTTTACGGCCGAAAAAATCCATTGGTCCTGGCCGGGTTTGAACCCGGATCTTAGGTTTAGAAACCAAGTATGGTTACCACTACACCACCAGGACCGACATACAAAGACAACTAGAGACTTCTCTTATAAAAAAGACAAATGATAGATGTAAATTCTTAACGGAAGGATGACATTCTGACACTAAGGTTAAAAGCGATGCGCTTCATGCATAAACATTCGGATTTCGGGAACACAGGGCCAATCTTACATTTAGATGAAATTTGTGTTAATGAAAACCACACTGAAAAATCCATTTGGCAAAACTCGTTTAGCTATTAGCATAAAGGCAACACACCCTACATTTGTGATGGAGGAGCATCGAAGTAGAGAATAAATGGGTATTTCTTTGCAAATTAACTTATAGCATGAGGAAAGGACGGCTTGAACATATAAAGAGTGATTTTTAATGATTTCCTAAAGTATTTCCAAGAGAGGATTGTAGTAATAACGCATAATGTTCTCCATTAATTTCATTACTATAAAAAAATTACCAATAAATGAAATAAATACAGTAGAAAAGGGGATACCTTTCAGTTTCTTAAAACAGGTTTTTGGAAAACCAAACAAAAACTTGTATTAGGAATATATTTTAAGGTTCAAGAATAAACAAACCAGCCGATATAGCCCGAAATATATCCACTGGCTAATGAAATAAGGATTGAATTCAGGATGTGTGCTCTCAAATAAAGAGGGGTTTATTTAAAAAAAAATGGAACTTCTAAAGTAAAAAACTTTACAGATTCGAAATAGAGAACACATAACGCAGAAAGAATGAAAAACATCATTACACTTATTAAAATATAAAAAAAAAAAGAGAATTTTCAAAAAGGAATAGAATGCAAGGGAAAATTATGAATAGTAATAATAATAATAATAATAATAATAATAATAATAATAATAATAATAATAATGAAAATACAAGTTTCAAATGACAGCAGCGATGATAATGATGCAAATGATGCAGGGATAACGGAACCGACAGCGGGCCTCTAGTCCAGACATCCATTGGCATAAATATCAGGAGAACAATAGGATTTATTTTGAAAGTGCATATGTAACTGTTAAACAGAAATGATAAGCTTGTGTAAGTGCGACAGAGAGAGATACAATAAGTGAAAGTGATAACTTTGAGAAAGTATTTGCGTTTATTCGCCTCAACCGAATCCCTTTCCCGTTTTCAAAGCACGAACACTTGGAATTAAGCTAATAAAATATTGTAAACTAAGTTTTAACGCGACACGTAATAACATATAATCATTCTTTATGCAAGCACTCCTATAAACACGTTATTTGATAAATTCAAGTTACCGATTTATATACGTGTATCTCATGTTTACATTTATTCAGATATTTAAAATTGGAATTAGTACATAAACTGAATTTCCTTTGTTTCTGTACATCACAAATGTTCAAAGAGAGTACTAGCGGTAGAGCGTCATACATTTTGCCTGTAGCAAAGTTGTAATAAATTGACATTGCGGAGGGAAATAACGTTGGGCGTCATATGCGGAGGGAAATAAGGAGTTGGTTTAAGATGGTAGTCGGCTAGTAGAAATCTTCTCATCGTCGTCCTTTCACCCTGCCTCCGTCTGCTCCGGCTATATATGAATCTTTTAGATGGGAATGTTTTGGAATGGTGGGATAAACCAATTCTTGGGTGGAAGAAATTTGTGAATAGGGCCAAATCCTGTAGACGAGTGTGAAGAATAAGAAACAATCAGTTCATTGTACAAAATAAAGTATTTAATAACTGTTCGTCCTATTCTAGAGTTCTGCTATATTACTTGCACTATTCTCAACTTGTAATATGAACACAGAATTTTACGCCACTTCACTAACTCGAAACTGTTCCCTTACTCACTCCGACCGCTCTCCGACTGAACATCTACTTCCCATCAACTGCCCCGATTCTCCGTAATCCGGGAGTTTTGTGTCTAGGCGGTCAGTCGGTTTGTGCCTATGCTTCCAAAGTTTTAAAATATCATGCCATGTTGCTATTGGCTATTGCGTTTGAATTTTGTGTTACGCAATCTTCTGGTCGGTATATTTTTCGCGGTCCCTCTGGCTGGAGGTGGGGTGATAGCTTCTATTTGCGCAAATAACATATCTCAAAGGTTTTCCGTTTCTTGTTTACCAGAAGTTTGCGTAACAGCATTCCTTGGGGGTGAAAATGAAAGTTTCTATTGTTCGAATTATGTCTAACGGTACCTCGCTACTATTAGTTTCATGGTCACAAGGGCTGTTGCAAGAAAGAGGGAAGTCTACACTTTATGGTTCTCTTCCGCCCTTTCTGCAGCTGAAAGATTTTGTTGCTCGCCAAACAGATGGCCTTTTATAATATCTAGAAGCAGCTGATATTTCACTACTTACTTAAAATATTAAGTTAACCAATTTTAATTTACTTTAATATGCAAACAGTATTCTCTTCACCTTAAGGTGACTACCTGGGGATTTGCATTGTGTAGAAATCTACCGTTTCAACATCATCGAATGATGCAATAATATTCTCTGGCATATCAGTCATGGCCTATGCTAGTGATGACACTTAGACTCTGTCTGATATCGCCACGGGTGGCCGAGGACGTTAAGGGGCGGATTCGTGAGCGAGAGAAGCCCACCAGGACCGTCCTCCCTGACTGAGGTTTTTTCCAGGTTTTTCTCAGTCCTCGTGACTGGCGAATGCCGGGGAGGTACCCTAAACTTAGGCCTGGAACGTTTCCTACCATAAAAAACCCTTTCCCAATTTATCATTTCACTCATATATCACCAGTGTCACAGCCTGTGGTGCCGTAGTAGTCCGGCCCATCTGTCCAGCTCATCATGCCCTTCTCTCGGAGAGGAGTACACACAAAAGTGTCGAAATACACCCCCCCCCCACATTCCCATCCTACAACTCCATTTCATCCAATCCAACATGTACAGTATCACGTCACTGACAATGAGGACTACACAAAACTATCATTAGGTTGGTACAATCTGGATAATTTTAATTAGTCGTTGTAAATAGTTGCTAGGATTTGGGGAATGCAGCAATTGTAATAGATAAGGACCATATCTTAGCAGTTTTTGGAGAATCTTCCACATAACTTTTGCAGGATTCCCAGTTACTTGCTGCCTATGATGGTGCATTTCTGTAAATTACTTGTTAGCTTCACTGAACATTACATTTTTATACACCACAAAATGCTTCAATTTTTAAAACACTCTAATTTCTCTCATTTCGCCTCTAACATATTGACAAAGTATATACAATAGGGACGGCGTTGGTATTTCGCTTTATTAAATTTTGATTGTAAAAATCACTAAATTGGGTTTACTACCTGTATTCTTCTTCTTAACACTGTTTAAATAAAGCTATGACATGATTGAATACTGACCCACATTTCTTAATACGTCTTTCTTATAAGTTTAACATATATCAACATCGTGCAAGTCATAAATACCCTAACAATAATTACTGAATTTTGAAAAAGTATTAATTTAACCTAAAGTTTAACACGTGGTTTGCCATATGTTGGTATTACAAGCTAGCGAGTAATTTTTTGATTGCGCGAGTTAGGACTAGAATATAAAATCTGATGCTTATACGAAACCCGGTGAATATTTCTGACCAAATGACCCAAGATGTTCCAAGTAAAACTAATGGTAAGTCTTTAAAACAATAAATAATTACACCAAAAATAATTGATATTGGTATCAATATGCTAACATCAAAGGGGACTCCATTGTACATAATAATAATCTCAGTTTATGTAGGACTAATTTTATATGTTTGTGCAATGCAATAGCGAAATGGTTTATTTTCTTTGCAATTTTGCAGAACAAAACTAACACCTCCTTTAAAATATCCTTGAATCTTTGACCCACTATAATTATGAGAATAGAAATCATAACGTAAACGTGTTGTAAACCAAGGAAATAAAAATAAACGTTTTTCAAAAATTAAATATGCATGTAATCTATATCGCCAGTTTAATAATAAGAATTTATCTCAGTAAAATTTAGAAACGTTACACCTAAATTGAGTATTTAGGTAAAATTCATTATATAAATGTCTATAATACCTACAATAATTGCCATAATGCATAAACCCCCAATAAGCAAGTAACACCGAAAACAAGCGTAAAAGAAAATCAGTTTGTCCACCCAAATTAATGAGCTGTTCGACAAAATTGTCTTAGGCCTCGTTCACATTGAAAAGTAAAGGTAACGTAAACTTAAAAATAAAATGCTTAATGCGGTATACAGTAAACCTAAAATAAACGTAAAATCAAACTTAAAGTTTGAAGCTTGCAAGGATCAAGGTTTTTCTCAAACTTAGGAAATCAGCAATTCAGAACACAGCTGCTCCGTTTTAGAGCTCAATGGTAAAATTTAGTCATACACGGAGAACGGAAATCTAATGCATCTCTTGCTGCTTGCTGCTGCAAGTCCCGAGCGACGGCGGAGAGGGCATTTAAACTTAGCGAATAGTAACGTTCAGAATGCGCTATAAATGGATGTTCATGATTTTTTCTGCTGCAATCAATGAAGATTTTCCAATATTACAGTGATATATCCAACCCTATCAATTTATATTTACCAAAAACCACGGGTTCATCTATTTATAGGATATACCACAAGCTAGCTTTACTATGTGTGTGTGTGTGTGTGTGCGCGCGCCTATGTGTGTGTGTGTGTGTGTGTGTATGTGTGTGAATTTAATTGCGAATTCTAATAAAGGCAAATTTCCCACCGTTACATTATTTTACCTGTGCAACATTCCCTTAAAATGTATATTTAAAAGAAACAAAGGACAAGGCATATACATTATGTTTAACAAAAAAATAATACATCATTCACACTGCGGCCAGTCGGTCCTGGTGGTGTAGTGGTTACCATGCTTGCCTTCTAAACCCAAGATCGCGGGTTCGAACCCGGCCAGGAGCGATGGATTTTTACGGGCGTAAAAATCCTAAGTATGGCTTCCTTCGGAAGAGAAGTGAAGCAGTGGGTCCTGTGTCGTACATTTACGGCACGAAAAAGAACCTCAAGCCTGAAAGCGAGGCCTCTGAGCAAAATTTGTCGACCGTTTCACGCCCTGAGTTGAATGGGACGCTGATGACCTGAGATGTTAAAGAGCGTCCATAAATAAACCATCAATCAATCAACACTGCGGCCACGCACCGTAGTTCGGCTCTCTCCGCTGTCACTCGGGACTTGAAGCAGTTACCAGCAGTGTTGCGCTTGATTTCCGTTCTCCGTGTACGGGCAGGTTATGGTAGACAAAGCTAAAGATCAGTGATTCCGTAGACAGAATGATGTCAATGGTCAAAGATTAATTGCATTATAAGAAAACTACCATTGTTCACATTACTCCAACCAAATTAATTACTGCACTTTGATTATGCTAAACATTACCGCCTTCTGCTCAGGAGCAGACATTTTCATAGCTTTTATTTGGTCTTCGCTTGTCCTTATTTTGATTGGCTAATACTTACGTTTGCGTCTTTCATTGTGATGCCTACATGCTATTAAGTTAAGGTGTTATATCTTATTTTATTATGTTTACGTTTAATTTCCATTGTGATCGCATTGTGATAAGGTCCTAAAGTTTGCGCTTTCTTTGTTACGTTACAGTTAACAATATAATCAACTTTGTGAAACGTTTAGGTTAACAGCTGTTAGTAAAAGACAGGTATGCGCTTCAGTGATAACAGCAACATGATAAGAATAGATTGCTGAGTATTCACATCTTGCAGCGCATTTTATGAGGACTATCGTAAAAGTTATCCCATGTGTACATTCTGTTACAGGGAAAGAAAACGTACTTGCCTTGTTTAAGAACACTAAAAGATATTTTGTAAATTGATGCTGAAATATTTTAAACGTTTGTTTCCTTCTGCACTCTTTTGGAATACAAATTCAGAAAATATTTGCATAAAAATAAACTATTGCACTAGAGAAACAATTAATAAAACGTTCAGGTAAAAGAATACACAATGTTCCCACACTAGTTCACGCTTTGTCTGTTTAAAATTTTAGAAAAAACAAAAACAAAACGCTGTGTAAGCATAAATAAAGGGGGATTTTAATTACATATTCTGTAGTAAAACTGTATTACAGACTTCGTTTTTATGTGTTACTCAATATTTCATGTAGTATATAAGGTAACATACATCTAATTCGTGCAGCATTAACAGTTGGAGAACCCCACTGCAAAGAACGCACGTGTTTCATGATTACTTTCTGTTTCCATTTCGAAAATAAGACTATAAAATTACACATTCATTGAAAAACTTAAACCGTTCCTTTCATAAAATGCAGACTTAATTAAAGCAGCAGAGTATTTAAGGAACACTCCAATTTCGGATTGCATCGCACGCTGACGAAGATGAACTTCCTTGCAGGACTGGCATCCATTCTTCCGCTGATATGGAATTTATCAGGTGAGTACAGAATGCACTTACATATTTTTCCCGGCTTACTTACTTTCAGAGATGGAAGAAAATCCGGTCTCTTTGTTACATAATGTGTTTTCATTATAACACATTTTCCAAAATGAAGTTAAAAGACTTGAAAATAGTCAGAATATTTGCCTGCAAATGTTTTTAAACATCAATATCAAATCACAATTGTTTCCTTGTAGACTATTTTTAATTACGTAAATAGTTAATTAATAGTTGGAAATTACATCTTTGCTGAACTGAATTTGTGAATATTACCAGTATATTTAACAAATGCTCCCATTTTTAATGTTCGTGATTTAAATGAAGTATCTGTTTCGGTTTCAATGGTCGAGTTATATTTTACAACATATTCCTATATCTTTTATGCCAGTTAGTCTAAAGTAAAACATTGGTGGTCTGTTCTCTGCATATTATAACAAGATGTACCATTTAAGAGTACACACCTAATAAACGCTCAGTGTAATAAATCCCGGATTAGTTTTATAGACCTGTTCCATTTAAGGAGATGATCATTTCTTCCCATTTTGTTCTTGTTCAGTTCTAAGTTACTTTTCACTTTTGTTTATATTTAAAAAGTGCGTTAGGAAGTTTGTTTTCAACCGTCATATGGATGTGATTTCACTCATTAAATGTTCCTTTTTTTGCTACAACATAATTTAAAGCATATATATATATAAATTAACACTAATAATAAAAGTAGATAAAGATAAAACACTGAGAAAGAGTTACATTTGAAATATAATAATTTCAAATGTGACTCTTTCTCAGTGTTTTATCTTTATCTACTTTTATTATTAGTGTTAATTTGTTACATTGTTAATAGTGTTTCTTTATTTTTATTTTTCATTAATATATATATTATTTGTTTAATATAGTTACTTCTTAACTGAATTAATACAGTGAGTCAAGTACAGGTTTTAACACATCTTCTCTCTGTTTCTTTTGTCACTTCTGTATAAAATCCGACTTTCGCCGCTACAGGTGTAAGTATAACTGTCATCACGTTATAAAACATTAATTGAGAGTTCCTGTTTTGACTGCTCAGCATTCTGCTAACAATTCCAATTTGCATTTTAAATGAGTTCACTCTGTTATTTTTTTTTTTTTTTTTTGTCTACTTGTTTTATATGGGTGATGGAATATCCTGAAAAATTAATATTCGTATCCTGCCCATATATTTTATTTGGTAGAAGATTTATTGCAAAAGCGCAATTGTATTAATATTTTAAAATTAGACGATTTAAGTAGCTTCTCTAGTACATAGAAATCTCTCTGTACTCGTTATAGATTCGTTTCCAAGTTGCTGGTCGTCTATAATTAATATTATTATTAAATTTTAGATTTTAATGCATTTTTCAATAGTTTTCGTTTTAATTTACATTTTGATAGCGTCGCACTAGTGAAAACGTGCTGATGATTAGGGGCATGGTTTATAATCCCATTAATATTTTTAAAACATACGAAGTTCATTCGTAACACCTTCTTAATAATAAGCAAATATCCCAAACTGAAACTTTAAAATTAATAATAATTAGCAGGTTTTAACTTTTGTATATGCAACCTATAATCATTATTTCAGCAAGCTCTTTCAAAATGTCTTAGTCTGTCGGATATTAACAAGAAGGGATCTTTTTAAAGCGCTTATGTTCTTCATTTCGTGGTATCGATGTGGCTGATTTTTATACCGGCAGATCTCATTTGTGTCGAAAATGTTGCAATTTTAAAAATTTGAATTGTAAATATTTCACATCCGACTTTAATGTTCTAACGACATAATATATACTCTTTCATAAAATAGTTTTCTAGGTGTTTGTATAGATGATCAAAACTTTATCTGTTTATAAAGAAATGTTTACTTTTATTTTCAGTTCATCATGCGGAGGGCATGAGAGACGACGGTCTTCCTCCTCTTGTTTCCCCAGGACGGCAATACTTTGAAAATCTCCCAAGAACGCCCTACGACACGCTAACACATAAAGAATTAGATTATCTCCGCAGATATGAACAATTAATTCCACATGGGGGAGATGACACGGCTTTCCTGGGACATACCTGGCCAAGTCATCCTAAAGATATCTCTCACGGAAAACACCTTCGCTCAGACATAGAACGAAAGGAAAAGTTACCGGATATAGCTTCTGGCACCATACATGATACTACCAAAGCTGGTTTCTTAGGTACTGGCAAATTTATTGCCAAAACTATTCCCAAAGCTGCTAAATACCTTACTAAAGCTGTTGGCAAAGGTGCTAAATATGCTGTCGAAGCTGCTGGCCAAAGTGCTGCAGAAATTGCTGCCCAGATGGCAATTGAGACCTTGAAACCTAAACCACGTTTAGCACCTTGGTTACCAAATCGTGAACAATTAGAACTAACCTACCCTAGCTACAATCGAGGAAGAACTTTCCGCATTGAAAACACCCGTTTTGGAAAAGACAGGGGACATGCAGTTGAAACTTTTAGCTCAAAAGCAGTACACGATCTGTTAACAATTCCTTTGGGAAGTAACAGACTTAAGTACGATGTTGAAAAAGCTTTGGAAATTGCTTCCAATCTTGTTGAACAGGCAATTAGAAAAGCTAAAGAAGGAATAGACGAGGGCATTAAAACAGCATCAAGTAACACAAACATGCACCAGGAATTGGAACACCCTATGCAACAACAGGTGTCCCCATACCGGGATAATTCCAACAACTTAATGTCACCTGTAACACGAGGAACTTTCTTCAGAGAAAATCAACTAAGGCCGGAAGACTTATCTGCCATGCCTGTTCCTATAAGGAGGGATATTAGTAAAACTCTTGAAGCTGCGAAAACAATTGCTGCAGCGATTATCAAGGGCGGTTCTGAAGCGCTTGGAGAATATGCAGCATCTCACAATATCTTCAGCTCTAGCCGTAGCAAACTAAACGCATTTATAGAGGTTATGAGTCAAATATACAAGTATGAACCCAAGACGGACAAAGAAAAAAGGGTCCATGATTTATTGATGGAAGTTTGTCAAGCTTTTGCAGACATATACTGCAAAGCTAAATCAAGTGGTCGTATAAAATTATCAGAGGAAAATGTCTCTAGTTTCCAAAACCTATTGAATAGAAATGCACAAAGTATAAGAGACCTGTTGATACAAACTAAAGAGCGAAGTTATTACAGGCCTTCTTTTAGAAGGGGTTCATTTGGAAAACCTGGAAAGGTAAAACCTCCGAAACCTCCCTCCATTAGCGGGAGTGATATCGTCGACACCATCGTTGGTGCCATCCCCAATGACTCAGAAGATAGAGATGGTTAGCATCATGTATTGTTCTTAATATTACGTATTGAAACAATGGAAATGCAATCTTATGTAAAATTTAAATGATATAAATAAAGATACGAGCATATAAAAGTACTCTATCTATTACATAAATAACATCAACTTTCTTTACCAACCCACAAACTTAATAAGAACTGTAAATCCTTAAAATAGGCAAACAAAACCAACACAGACGCAGATACGTTGAGGATTGGGATTGTTGCAGTCACTTTAAAAAATGGTACTATTAACCAATCCCATGTCCAATTAGGGTCAACGGACATTTATTTAAGTGCAAAAAGGTATTGGAACCTAAAATGTTCTCCAAAAATCTACAAAATATTAACCCGATATATACAATGTGAGCTAAATTATAAAAATACAACATAAAATGGAACATCCATAAAGAATTAGAGTAACTTTTAACGTACCCTTACCCCTCCTCATTCCCAAAAGAAGTTACTGCTGAATGCAATGCACCTGTCCCAGCATTTCTGACACACATTCTGGAAACCATTTTTGAATGAGCTTCAGGATCATTGCTCCTCATTGTTAAGGATGTTTCTTCAATATGGTGGAAAGGAAAATCTAACTCTGGTATAAACCTGGATATTTGGGAGACATTCTGCAATGTTCCCTTTATGCAGTCGTGCAATATTGTGTATAGTATCCAGCTTTTTGCACGAGTGTGTGATAAGGACATACAGAATTATTCTATAACACTGCCCATTGTTATTTGTGCGCGCAATGAAGCCATGCTAGTTAACCATTTTTTCAATTGCGAAAAAATGACATATGGTCATAAGTTTCTCAGCAGAGGCAATTTTTTTTTTTTGGTGCTGGTGGTAGCCAAGTTTAAATTAGCAGTAAATACCTTTAAAATATTTCCGCATAATTCTGTTACATCAACTTTAGCTGTATGCAGACCTGCAGTATACAATCAATAGATTAAACTCCTATGACGTGTAATACTTTCATATTTTAGTGTCAAAGGAAATGTGTATTTTGCCAAAACATCTTACAATTTCAGATTGTCCATACATGCACTTCTTCTTTACGTTTCGGCAGAATAAGGGCGGATGTGGTCCGATAATAAGAATGAGGGATTTTCTGACCAACCCAGTAATACAACCCTGCAAAACCCTTTTCTTAAAAGTAATACATTAAAAAGAAAACCTCTTTTACTTTTAAAAGTGTAATCCACCACTTCTATTGTTTGTGCCCAGAGCGACTGAAAATGTTCCCAGCAGAAAAACATGTCATCTCTTTTCGGTAACTAATAAATGTGTGGAACTTTTGTTTTGAGTTCAGGTTACGTGAGGGAAAAGTATTTTTTCACAAGTAGGTAGGGACAGGAACCTTCTCTTGGCTATGCCTGATTGCCTTTATCAAGGCAAGCAAGGCACCAACTGCTAAATCCCGTAAAGCATGTATCATATAGCCAATGAGGAACGCGTGCATTTAATACCAATATTTAAATTACTAAGATCTAAGACACTCGTGTGTGGATCTAAACCATGGTAGACCTAACGCCCAGAGAGTTGTGAAGAGTCGTTGAGTGAAACAAGTCGACCTGCAGTATAAGTGTCTCGCTTCAATAGCTGTAGCCTTCGTAGAGACGAGTGTCGTTAAGTTTGTCGCGAGTATTAGACAGTTTCTCAAAGAGTGATATTAAATTATTTATCATTGTTCGCGTACACCAGCAACTGACTTAGGAAACTGTCATTAATATTCCGCAGCTGTAGTGCAGATATATGCTGAATTAAAGACGTATATCATACCCATTTTCGTCTAAGGTCCTAAATTGTGAGGTCTACTCATACTTGTAATGGCACTGTAATACCTCGGCTTAAAATAGTGTCCCATTGTCGAACTCTGAACCAGAAAATTCCCTACCTCCAAAACATTCAAGGCTCCTGACTGAAGCAATATTAATGAGATGCCGTCCCCAGTTAAAATATAATACAATGTTAGCATAATCAATTATATATATAAGAAAATCTGACGGACAGAAACTTTAGAAGTAAGCCAGAATATGCAGATAGTAAATGTGTTAGGCTGGACCATGAACAGAAGGCCAGTCATCCCTTTGTGTTTTGTTCCAAGATTCTTTGTGTTCAAAATGGGTCGCCTCTTAGGTTTCTGGTAATATTCCGTTTTGTTACACTCCGAAGACAAGCATGAAATATAAAAGACAAAAGAATTCAAATCATGAGAGTGAAATAAACCAGATATCTTGGCTTGTTGGAACCAAAAGGGAGCAAAAAAGGACATACTGTTCCAATTAAAGACCTATGAATGGTCCAATCAGGAATCTTGGAATATGTATATGCACGCCCCTCGGCGAATAGAGAGAGAGTTTTAAGAGGAATAATAGTCGAAGTGGTGGGAGATGGTCTAAAGACCGGATGAGGAGATTTTTTATAAAAGCGAGGAATTTCGAGCCCCGGGGGGGGGGGTAGAAAACAGAATTACTAGGAGAAAGAGTTGAGCCATCAGGAAGACAGTGGTGAGTTATCGTGGGAGTGTAAGCTTAGCCATCAGTGGTGTGTGAATTTAGTGCAGATAAGGTGAGCTTAACCATCGGACAGAATGAGTTATAGCGATCAAGAGAAAAGTTATTTGAGCTATAGAAAGTGAAAGTAGAAAAATAAAGGGGAAATGTTTTGATAGACAAATTCGATTAGTGCAAGTCTGATTTAAGAACCGCTCAACAGAACTGAAAAAGGCGACCCTTAATATGGAATAAATGACAAGAGCAAATAAATAGCATCATCTCCAACTTATGTTTGCTTTTATTCATTTTCTAGTTCCCGACTATTTCCCCCGACCTGAAAAGGTAGCAAAATTCCAGCGCTTTACCGAACCTACTAGCTGTGGCATCGACATACCGAGACTGGGGCGGGAGAGCAGAAGAAGAAGAATTTACTTGTTTCTACAAAACACTATGGGTATTTTGATCAATTAAAACACATTTTTTTCTTCCTTCTCCCCTCCCCCTATAAAACCGTCGCATGTCTACGATAACTAGTCATTAATCTCTGGCCCCTAAGTGTGAATTAGTGAAAATAAACAGTATATCTTGGATTCCATGAGAATTGTTATCGAAATCAACGAACCCTTTCCAATCACTTTTCCCTAGAAAAGTCTAAACAAAAGCTCCAGGAGCTCCACAACACACTGATATAGTATCTAGAGCAGGAGGAAAGAAGATAATCAACTCAGTCTATCTATAAATGAGTCGGAAGGGGTGAGACGGAGAAAATGGTGAGCAGATATAAAAGCGTGAAACGACTGAGCCACTTCCGGTCCAAAGTCTACAGTCTTCCGCATCCTCTGTCCTCCACAAGATCGGTGCCAAAGGGAATGTGATTTTCCCTCCTCATCCACGACTTTTATCCTATTACTTAAAACTAAATTAAATTAATTAATCAAATCAAATTTAATACAAATTCAAAATCCCGCTTCAATTTTGTTCGGACATCAATAGTATTGGAACCAACTCTATACAAACTAGAATTTTGTGCATACTTTTAGTTGCTAAAGTGTGGGTGGCACCGATTGAAAATTGAACATTTTGTTAATTTTATTCGACGATCCCCTCACACAATGACAGCAGCGATAACAATGTTTACTTTCGATACAGCATAAACTGAAAATCCCTAGGCCACTTTTCTTCAATATTGTTTGTCTGTTTATAAGCATTTTAAATTACCCTCGAGATGAACAATAGGGAAGAACAAACTCTACTTAGACTTCCTATAACATTTCACAGGTCTCAAGAAAGGCGATAGCGGAATTTCAGACCAGCATATTGTTGGTCGTATGTCTCCTCCATTTTGCTGTACGCGGAACTGAACATGTTTCAAATTGCACACCTCTCACACGTAGGACCAGCAAGGGACAACAAAGATATGTAACATTTTTCAAATGGGAAGTGGATTGGCGTTCTTAGGGTATAACCTTTGGCCAACATACGGCCTACAGTGTTGCAATATTGTTCCTGCTGTCGAAGAGGATGCACATCATTAGTATGGTTTCCCCGAGTTATAACTAGTTCTATATAAAATAAGTTATCTAGCAAGAATAGAGGAGGACATTTCTATGGGTATATATGTCTAAGCAACATAGTTTTATATTTAATAGATCCCACTTTATCACCATTTTTTCCACTGGTACAATTGCTAGTGTTTAGATAATACTGTCCAGTATATACCCGAAGATAACAAGTTCATATTATTCAGGGCATGAATATGCCGTGTCTGTATAGATGTAAACACAATAACAGCAATGTAAGTAACATTTGAAAGTAATAGGCTTGTGAGGACAGAACATACCACTGTAACAAGCATATATTTCATTCTGCTTAATTCCTATTAAGTCCATTTGCTAGTAGCGTGTCTGACACTTGAAGTGCTTAATCATGTAGTACATTAAAGAAAATACTCCTGGTTCGTAAGATGCAAGTGCGCAAGATCATTTTAAGGTATACAAATATTTTAAATATATATTCAGAAGAATAACACAGACAAAAGAATGGTTTTAAAGTGTCAGAGCCTAACAGTAGGGTCCTCTGGAGCAAATAAATTACTTAGTTGTGCACAAGTGTTGAGGTGAAATGCTCTGACTCTGTTTGTGCTCTGATGTTGTGTCACGGGGAAAAATTAAAGGACTTCCTAAGAGAGTTACACATTTAAATGGTTTCGGCAAGAACGTTGTACGAAGGACATTTTGAGGCATTTACGAGGAAGGTGAATTTACAAAAATACATAATATTAGCAAAATTTTAATATCCAAAGCATTATAAAAGGTCATAATTCCCCCGCAAACACAATATAGAGCGGTTCACACTTCAAATATAAAATAGTCAAATAATAGATATAAATTCTTAACGCTGAAGCAGTAAATGTCTCAAATTTCATATTTAATTATAATAGCTTCTGATGACTTCTATATTAATAATAATAATAATAATAATAATAATAATAATAATAATAATAATAATCGTATTTTGCTTCATGTAATCAAAGGTATTAATATTAAAATTAAAAGTAGGACCCCAGTATTATATGTATTAGTGTATATATATGTATGTATTGATATGTCTTTTTGATTAGTAAACGATATTCAAGTTATCTTTCTGTAATACCATGCCTTTATTATGTATTTGTAAAGGTAATGGAAATGCTGACTTTGTCGGAGGACATTAGCTTTACCTGAGAAAAGGTTAAGCATTTCTCTTTTAAACCCATGGACAATTACCAGTCCCAAGGCGCCAGATGACATTAAACTATATACCCCTAGGTATATAACTGTACTTGCAGTCAAAGGAAATACCGCATACAGAAACACGCGTTTTCACAGTAACCAAGGTATTAGCTGTTTCAAAGGGGATCCGCATATATTGCAGAATCGTGGTCTATCGCAAGAATCAAGTGAAATGCAAATGGATGTCTCCGATTTTTCCTTACCTTGGGAATAGGAAATGATTCCTGGTAAAACACAGAATCTTCAACCAATAAACAGGTTTAAAATCTCGACAAATAAAAGCAGTAATAAATCATGCACTTGTGTGATCCAATAATATTCTAGAAAGAGCCAAATTCAATCTATTTAAAGGAATTAAATTTTCGCTAGGGAGGAGCGATTTTGCATAAGGGATTTAATATTATCTATAAGAAGTTTACTTTTGGAAGCATTCGCGAGGGGAAGCAGTCGTAACAGAAAGAGTAGTAATAGCAGTAATGGTAGCACCAAGAGTGACAATTAGTCACTGTATGCATTATTCAGCGTCATAACAGAATAGTTCAATCGTCGCCAAGAGTCAAAGTAAATCGTTCGGTCAGTGAGAGTCAGTCACGCAGTGCATCATGATAGTAAAAATAGTCACAATTGTGTTAAAGTAAATAAACACGTTGGTGAATACAGCGAATTATAATCCGAAGAAGCACATAATATCCCAGAACCTTCCAAGCTGTCTAATAAAAAAAAAATTGCCAACCAGTGCGAATTTTATTATTACAGTTAACAATCTCCTTCCCCCTAATGACTTTAAGTAATTAAAACAGTACAAAATTACCCTGATATCCCTATCCTCTGCATTGAAACCAGATATTTAGGAAACATCGAACTCATGACTCTAAGGGCAGAGGGAAAGCATCCAATTATACGATTAAAATAATAATAATAATAATAATAATAATAATAGTTCACCAATCCATATACCAAAAATCACCAGCACACAATAATTCCGGTTAAAACGCAGAGAGTGACATTCTGGCACCAAGGTGAAAATTGATGCGCTTAATACATAAACATTCGAATTTCTAGAACAGAAGGCCATCTTACATTTAGATGAAATTTGTGTTAGTGTAAACCACACCGAAAAATCCATTTGGCAGCACTCGTTTAGCTATTAGCATAAAGGCAACACACCCTACATTTGTGATGGAGAAGCATCGAAGTGGTGAAGAAATGGGTATTTCGCTGCAAATCAACTTATATCATGAGGAAATGACGGCTTCAACATGTAAAGAGTGATTTTTAATGATTTTCTAAAATATTTACAAGAGGGGATTGTAGTAATAATGCATAATGTCCCCCATTAATTCCATCACTATTAACAAAATTCCCAATAAATGAAATAAATCCAGTAGAAAAGGGTATACCGTTCAGTTTCTTAAAACAAGTTTTTGACAAACTAAGCAAAAAATTGTATTAGGAATATATTTTAAGGTTCAAGAATAAACAAACCAGCCGTAATAGCCCGAAATAGATCCACTGGCTAATGAAATAAGGATCCAATTAAGGAGGTATGCTCTCAAATAAAGAAGGGTTTATTTAAAAAAATGGAACTTCTAAAGTATAAAAGGTTACAGATTCCAAATAGAGAACACATAATGCAGAAAGAATGAAAAACATCATTACACTTATTAAAATATGCAAAAAAAGAGAATTTTCAAAAAGGAATAGAATGTAACGGAAAATTGTGAATAATAATAATAATAATAATAATAATAATAATAATAATAATAATAATAATAATAATAATGATGATGATGAATGCACAAGGTTCATATGACAACAGTGATGATGATAATGATGCAAATGATGCAGCGATAACGGAACCGACAGTGGGCCTCTAGTCCAGACTTCCATTGGCATAAATATCAGGTGAATAATATGATTTATTTTGAAAGTGCATATGTAACTGTTAAACAGAAATGATAAGCTTGTGTAAGTGCGACAGAGAGAGAGACTATAAGTGATAGCGATATCTTTGAGAAAGTATTTGCGTTTATTCGCCTCAACAGAATCCCTTTCCCGTTTTCAAAGCACGAACACTTTGAATTAAGCTAATAAAATATTGTAAACTTAAGTTTTAACGCGACATGTAATACATATAATCATTCTTTATGCAAGCACTCCTATAAACACGTTATTTCATAAATTCGTGTTACCGGTTTAAATACATGTATCTCATGTTTACAATTGTTCAGATATTTAAAACTGGAATTAGTGCATAAACTGAATTTGCTTTGTTTCTGTACATCACAAATGTTCAAAGAGAGTACTAGCGGTAGAGCGTCATACATTTTGCCTGTAGCAAAGTTGTAATAAAATGACATCATCGAATGATGCAATAATATTCTCTTGCAGATCAATCATGGCCTGTGCAATTGGTGACACCTAGACTCTGTCTGATTCTTAGATCCAGAATACTGCCGGTCCATGTGTACTTCTCATCATGCCCTCCTCTCGGAGAGGAGTATTCACAAAAGGCTGAAATGCCGAAATTTCCCCCTCCGATCCTACAATCCCATGTTACAACATCCAGATGTAAAGTATCAATTCACTGAGCACTGAGAACGACACAAAATCACCATTAGGGTTGGCACAATCTCGAGAAGGCATGTCGTTGTAATTAGTAGCTAGGATTTTTCTTAACAGTTATTAACGCCCGTTATACTACAGAGGCACCACAGGCGCTGACACTGATGATACATGAGATGAAATCTTATATTGGGAAAGGATTTTTAAAGGAAGGAAACGTTCAAAGTTTAGGGTACCTCCCGGCATTTGCCACTTATGAGGACTGAGGAAATCCTGGAAAAAAAAATCAGTCAGGGAAGACGGTCCTGCGGGATTCGAACCACAGACCTCCCGCTCACGAGTCCGCGCCTTAACGACTTAGGCCACCCGTAGCGGTCGCTAGGATTTAGGGAATGCAGCAATTGTATTAGGTAAGGACGTCACCATAGCAGTTTTTGCAGAATCTTCCACATAGTTTGTGCAGGAATCCCAGTTACTTGCTGCCTATGACGGTGCATTTCTGTAAATTATTTGTTAGCATGAGTGAACATTGCATTTTTACACAACCCAAAATGATTTTAATTTTTAAAACGCACTATTTTCTCTCAGGTCGCATCTAGCGTATTGACAAAGTATATACAATAGGGACAGCTTTGATATTTCACTTGAGGGAATTTTCATTGTAAATGTCACTAATTGTCAGTCATTAAGACTGTTTAAATAAAGATATGTCATGAATGATTACTGAACTAGATTGCCTAAAGTTTATGCAATGGTTTGCAATATGTTGGTACTACAAGCCAGTGAGCAATTTTTTGTTGTAAGAGTTACGACAATAATATAACATCTGATGCGTTTTCTATTTCCGCTGAATAATTCTGACCAAATAATCAACATGTTCCAAGTAACCAATGGTAAATCTTTAAAACAATGAATAATTATACCAAAATAATGAATATAATGAATATGCTGACATCAAAAGGGGACATCCATTGGTTGTGATAATAATCTTATGTTACCTATGACCAATTCTATGTAGTAAAATAATGTATTTGTACACAGAATACTGTAATTTAATATTGGTTATTTTTCTTAGTAATTTTCTTAGTAAATCAGTCATTCAGGTAAATATAAATGTGTCTAGCTCGCAAGCTTCTTAATAAAAATTAATACCGGTAAAATTTAGAAGCGTTACGCCTAAATTAAGAGTTTAGTAAAATATTTAAATAAATATCTAAAAACCTATAACAATTGGCTAATTCATAAACAATAAATAAGCAAATAACACGGAAAACAAGCGTAAATGAAAATCAGTTTATCCATCCAATTTAATGAGCTATTTTACAAAATGGACTTACACCCGTTCACAATGATAATTAAACGTAAAGTAAACTTAAACGTAAAACCTAGATGATATGTACTGTATTGGAACCCTGCACAATGAATCACGTGAACATAAAAATAAACAAACAATTAGATGTAAAATTAGAAACTTGCAAGTTCAAAGGTTTTGCGCTTACTTCTAACTGAAACTTAAGAAATCAGCCGATCAGATAACAGCTGCTCTGTTTTAGAACTCTGTGGTACAATTTGGCCATGCACGGAGAACGGAAATCAAATGCACCTCTTGCTGCTTGCTGCTACAAGTCCCGAGCAACGTCGGAAAGAGCCGAAGGTAGTGACTACCACATATAACTAGATAATAATACTTTCAAGAGAACAGTACCAAGCACAGAATACGCAATAAATTGGGGTTTATTGCGCAATAAATTGGTGTTTATGAATTTTTCTCCGCTGTCGCTTGAGACTGGCAGCAGCTACCAGCTAGAGTTTCCCTTGATTTTCGTTCTCCGTGTAAAGAGCAAATTATGATAGAGAAAGCTAAAGATCAGTGACACTGTAGACAGAATGGTGTCAAGGGATAAAAGATTAATTGCATTATAAGAAAACTATTCTTGCACATATTACTCCAACCAAATTAATTACTGCACTTTGCATATGCTAAACATTACCGCCTTCTACTCAGGAGCACCCATTTTCAATTAGCTTTTTTTTTTATCTTCGCTTTTGATTGGCTAATACTTACGTTTGCGTCTTTCATTGTGATGCCTACATACTATTAAGTTAGCGTGTTATGTCTTATTTTATTCTATTTACGTTTAATTTCTATTGTGAATGGGGCCTTACACTTCAAAGATAAGGTCCTAAAGTTTGCGCTTTGTTTGTTACATTACAGTTAACAATATAATCAACTTTGTGAAAATTTTAGGTTAACAGCTGTTATTAAAAGACATGTATGCGCTTCAGTGATAACAGCGACATGATACGGATGGATTGCTGAGTTTTCACATCTTGCAGCACATTTCAGGAGGACCAAAGTCAAAGTTGTCCCATGTGTACCTACTGTTACAGGGAAATAAAACGTACTTGCATTTTTTAAGAACATTAAAAGATATTTTGTAAATTGATACTGAAATATTTTAAACGTATGTTTCCTTCTGCACTCTTTTGGAATACGAATTCAGAAAAGATTTACATAAAAATAAATTATTGCACTAGAGAAACAATTAATAAAATGTTCAGCTAAAAGAATACACAATGTTCCAACACTAGTTGTCGCTTTGTGTGTTTAAAATTTTAGAAAAAAATGAAAAAAAAAAACTCTCTGTTAGCCTAAGTAAAGGGGGGTTTTAATTACATATTCTGTAGTAAAACTATATTAGATCTGACATTTATATGCATTACTCAATATTTCATATTGTACATAAGGGAAAACGCACATAATACGTGCAGCATAACAGTTGCAAAACCCCACTGCAAAGAACGCACGTGTTTCATGATTACTTTCTGCTGCCATTTCGAGAATAAGACTATAAAATTACATATTCATTGAAAAACTTAAACCGTGCCTTTCATAAAATGCAGACTTAATTAAAGCAGCAGAGTATTTAAAGAACACTCCAGTTTCGGATTACATCGCACGCTGACGAAGATGAACTTCCTTGCAGGACTGGCATCGATTCTTCCGCTGATATGGAATTTATCAGGTGAGTACAGAATGCACTTACACAGTTTTTCTCGGCTTACTTACTTTCAGAGATGGAAGAAAATCCGGTCTCTTTGATATATAATGTGTTTCCATTATAACACACTTTCCAAAATGAAGTTGAAAGACTTGAAAATAGTCAGAATATTTGCCTGCAAATGTTTTAAACACAATGTCAAATGAAAAAATTTTCCTTGTAGACTATTTGTAATTCCATAAATAGTTAATTAATAGTTGGGGATTACATATTTGCTGAACCGACAGATTTTCACAGCATTCATTGCAATTTGGGTACAAGGAGAACAGCTTACCTCACCATTATGCGTCTTTTTTCTTTAATTGGCAATTGCAGTTTATGTAGAACTGAGCAGTAGGAGGTTCTATTGACACTGGGGTTTGTTTCTTTAATGTCAACTTACAGATAACCCTGCAATATCAGAAAACCATGTTCATTACATTTCTCTTTCAATGTGCAACCCTGGCCTACCTTGGGGTGCATTATCAAGTTCACCCCACTCAATGCTCTCCCCCTCTGAAAGTGAATCATGGTAGAGAAACAAAGTTACACCCCCTCTCACAAATGTTTCCAGAACTTACTCCTGCATTTAGTAAAGTGGAAATGATTTCACAATACTCGACTCGATATTGTATTTGAACTGCTAAGAGAGATTGCGCACCATTTTATGTTGATATCTTTACATGCAGGATACTAAAGACGATTGTGTCTGAAGAAATGTCTTTCAGTTTTAGTTCTCTGTCACTTAATACCTCGTTTTATAAACATCCGGTTTTAGCGTTCGTTTGATAATGTGATTCATTTTCAATGGTTCTCCATCATAATCGAAATTGTTTACCCATTCTTTTGCTAAAAGTCCAAAAAATGATTTCATTTCTCTTACAAATATGTTCCTTGTTATATTGGTATCACTGAGGCAAGCCATTGTATCATTAACAATTTTTTCTATTGTTCGCTTGTGTGCAAAGTTTGTCTTTGGAACACACACACACACACAAACTTGACTATATATTCACCTACATTTCTGAATAGTTCATTTAAACTTACTTTCTAGTTTCTAAAATATAGAGATTTCTGTAAATGGAAACGTTGTTTTCAACTAAGCAAGGCTCCAGGTTAGACAAAATATTTTTTTTATTTATATAAAGGACTAGAAAAGTAATGGTCCAAATAAATGCAAGTTCAAACCTTGCACAAGAAGGTTTTGCCCTGTGAAAGACTCATTTATGTGCCGTGCGCTTTAATTTTTAAAAAAAAAACTTACAGACGAAATGCACATAGCCTGAATATGGAAGAAAAGCACAATAACGGTTAATAATGAAAAACCTGAAGAATTAAACTTCATTTTGTTATTTGTCATTTATTTCTTATGTTTCATGTGTATGCCTTTAAAATAGCTTTGTACGCCGTGAGAGGTTTTCAATGTTCAATCAGGCAAATTTCTAGAACAAAATCAAGAATTAAGCTTATAAATAGAGAGGGTGCCAAAAACGTATACACACTTCAAGCAAAGAAAAAAGTGTTAACATAATACAACTGAATTCACACAAACAGAAAATGATAAGCACTAATCATCTTAGACTTTTACAGTTACAACAGTTGCTCAAAATACCCACCATCGGCGTTGATACACTTCTGAGTACGTTGAACTATTGATTGAGCAACGTTTGCGAAAGTGTCCTCAGTGATTGCAGTACAAGCCGTTCCAATTTCTTCCCGAAGTGTTGCCGGTGTATCTGGTCTGCCCAGATCTGGCTTTGTGAACATCGCATACGGTACCATGTGTATCAAATTTGTCTCCAATACGTGCAATTGTTACTCGTTTGGCGGTTCTGTTCTGTATACACATCTCCATTGTCTTTAAACGTCAACAACATTCTCGGATTTCCAATACCACTTCAAAATTGCTTTCCGCTGTACAAACGATAATCTTGGCTCCATTTTGTTGTAGGAGTGCTAGCATAAGTAATGTGGGTCACATCTGTTTACAGAACATCATACTTCACATTACTGTTGTTTTTCGGTCCAGCTTTGAAATATATTAAAAATATCTATTATGAACGTGGGTATACATTTGTGGCACCCTCGTTATGTGTGTGTGTGTGTGTGTGTGTGTGTGTGTGTGTGTAATTGAAATATAGATGTTAAATATATTTCTGAATGTTACTCGCAAATTTAATAAAAACTGTGATTTTCTTCTTTCGCGGTTCAAATTAAGTTTCACTGATAAAGTTATACTTTATAACATATTCTTAAGTTTTTATTTCCAGTTGCTATAGTTAAACATATGCTTGGTAGTCTCTGCATATTATTTCTAGTTGTAAAAATAGTCTTATTTAGGGAATTTTAAAGACTATACAACTAAGAAATTCTCACTATAATATATAGCTCCACAACTATCTTGATTTCATATTTATGCCATGTTCCATTACTCTTGTTCACTTCTAAGAAATCTTTTATTCTGGCAAAATTTTAAAAAGTAACTTAGCTAGTCCATTTTCAACCGTTATTTGTACGGTTCTACAAAAATTGTTTTCCTTAACATTACAAAATAAAATAAAGTGTAGACGCTTCTTAATTAATTACATATAGTGAGGGAGGTACGGATCTTAGAAATCGCACTTCTGTCTTTCATTTGTATTAATGACTTCGTCATAATGTCACATTTTCACATCTGTAGGTCGAACTAGTACAGTCATCATGTTATGAAACTTTAATTCCTTCTGTCTCATTCCCCTAATTCTTTTAATTTTAATTTTGAATTTTTTCCAATTTTTTTAATGTCTGTTAGTTTTACATGTGTGATGGAATGTCTGAAACAGTTAATAGTAGTAGCCTGTAAAAATATTTCTATTCAGCTGTATACAACACCGAAGATGATTTATTGCAAAGACTGTTATTAAAATAGATTTTAAAATTATACGGTTTAAGCCAGCTCTCTAGTACATGAACACCTTTCCTAATTCTTCTTCATATTCATTCAAAAATTGCTGATCGCCTATAGTTAATATGTTTATAGATCTTGCTATCCAATACACATTTCCTTAGATTTTGTTTTAACCTGCGTATTGACAGAGTGACACATTGACAAATTAAGGGGCGATAGGGGGCATCCGTGATTATTTCCTTGAGTATTTTTAAAACTATTCAAAGCTGAAATGTGACACTACCTTAACCCTCAGAAATTCATTTTAAGCTTAAAAAATAATTAGTACACTTTGATATTTTTACTTCCACAAACTATAAGCATTATTTCACCAATCTTTCTCCAAAAATTTAGTGTATCGAATGTTAACGGGAGTATATCTAATTTAAAATGATAATGCACTTTATTTCCAGGTAGCTTTCCGTTATTATTGTGGCTGATTTTTGAACTAGCAGAGCGCATCTGTGTCGGGAATATTATAATTTTAAAAATCTGATGAGTTCAGAGAGATATAATTTGAATTCCACATTTTTAATACATGTACAAACTATTGAAACAAAATATATACTGTATACAATATATTTATAGGTGTTTGTATAGAGTGTCTAACTTGCCTACACAGAAGTAATTACTTTTATTTTTTACAGTTCATTATGCGCAGGACATGGGAGACGATGATGAACGCCCGTTTCCTCGCCAGTTCAAGGATAGCTTTGAGAGAACGCCGCCAGAAGACCATTATCAAATTGCTGATCATCTTCTCCCACAAGAGCACTACTTTGGAAATCTCCCAAGAACACCCTACGACACGCTAACACATGAAGGATTAGATGATCTTCGCAGATACGAACAATTAATTCCACGTGGAGGAGATGACAGGACTTTCCTGGGACATACATGGACAAGTCATCCTAAAGATATCTCTCAAGGAAAACACCTTCGCTCGGACATAGAACGAAAGAAAAAGTTATCGGGTATAGGTTCAAGCATCATACATGGTGCTGCTGAAGCTGCTGCCCAGGCAGCAACTCAGGCAGCAATTGAGGCCATGAAACCTAACGAGCGTATGGCACCGTGGGTTCCAAATCTTGAACAATTAGAACTAACATACCCTAGCCTCAGTCGAGGAAGAACTCTCCGTATAGAAAACACGAGCTTTGGAAAAGACATGGGACATGCAGTTGAAACTTTTAGCTCAAAAGCAGTACAGGATCTGTTGAAAATTCCTTTAGGCATTAGCAGACTTAAGTATGATGCAGAAAAAGCATTGGACATTGCCTATGGTCTTGGTCAACAAGCTGTTAGAAAAGCTAAACAAGGAATAGACGAGGGAATTAAGGCAGCATCAAGTAACACAAACATGCACCAGGAAAATGAACACCCTACGCAGCAACAGGTGTCCCCTAACCGGAATAATTCCAACAACTTAATGTCACCTGTAACACGAGGAACTTCCTTTAGAGAAAAACAAACAAGGCCGGAAGACTGGTCTGCCATGCCTGTTCCTATTTGGAGGGATATTAGTAAAACTCTTGAAGCTGCGAATACAATTGCTGCAGCGATTATCAAGGGGAGTGCTGAAGCGCTTGGAGAATATGCAGCACAGAAAATGTCATCTCACAACAGATTCAGCTCTAGCCGTAGCAATTTCAACACTTTTAAAGAGGTTGTGAAGCAACTACTAAATATATCCATAGATGAGCACAAGCCTATATTCGATGTAAACCTACTTGTACCTTTCCTGGAAACTTATCAAGCCGTATTTGACATATACTGCAAAGCTAAAGCAAGTGGCAGCATCAAAGTATCCAAGGAAGATCTCTCTAGATACCAAAAACTAATTAATAGAAATCAACAACTTGCAAGAGACTGGAGGAATGGAATTAATGAGAAACTTAATTAATACACGCCGATTGTTCGAAATATTCGATTGCGGAATCGTCAAAACGTCCGAAACTTCCCAACATTTTAAGCAAAATTTGAAGAAAACCGTCTACACCATCCTTGATGCTGCTGCTAATACCGACCCCGAAGTTCTGCTGATACACATATTTAGCATCATGTATTCTTATTATTATGTAATGAAACAATTGAAAATCAATCTGATGTAATGTTTAAATGAGGAAAAAAAAAATATACAAGCATATAAAACTACCCTATCTGTAGCATAAATAATATCCACTTTATATACCAAACCCAGAGCTACAAATCCTTAAATTAGGCAGGATAAACAGCTGAAATAGGTAAAATAGAACCAACACAGGAACACAACGTTGAGTATGGCATTTAACTGAGAAAGTGCAGGCGCTTCAACCAGAAAAATGAGAATCGCCACCCGTAAAGTTATCACCTATATTTCTGGTGTTTTAAACCATAAATTGACACTTTATTTAAAACTGGTATTAATAAATCATTTACTTGTATTATGAGGAAACAACGAAAAGTTATATGCTTATAATTTAAATATTTTTTTATAAACCACGTTTTATTTTCGTAATTATAAATGACCTAAAAAGCACAAAATAATTCATCCTAGCCAAATACACATTTATAACCCCATGCAAATTAATAATCGTATAAATGTTTTTAGAAAAAGTGTTCCAAACGAAAAACGTGGGGCGTGTTCAATAGTTTGGCTTATGCTTTTGCGTGAATAATTTCAACTATAAATACCCTTAACAGTTATTAATTTTATCTATTGCATGCACCCCACGCCTTTCGTTTGGAAAAATTTTTCCAATAAATTTTATGAGATTATGAATTTGCATGGGGTTATAAATTTGTATTTGGCTAGGATGAATTTTTTATAGTTTTAGTTAATTTATAATTAAGTAAATAAAAACGTGCTTTATTAAAAATATATATAAATTAATTTGTACTTTTTTGTCTTGTGTGCACGTAATTTTGCAATCAGTATTAGACATCTCGATTAAATAATTACAAAAATTCAGCAACTTTTATATTTGGTTCATTTTGTTTTCTCTTGATCACATCTAAAACTGAAAATCATTTTATCTACTCCATTGATATATCCAAACAGTTTAATAATTACTGGTTTTAATTAAAAACAAAATACAGAAACTCATGTACCAGATCCTCAATATAGAAGTCAAAATCTTTCATAATGTGTGTAACTCATTATATTATATTAAATATGATACTCACTCAATACTTATTTACACAGTTAAACTAATTAATACATTATTAATACACATGCCACACGTTAATACACTTTAGCGCAATTGAATATATGTAATTGAAATCAGATTATTAATGTTATTTGTAAGGATTCAATTGTTAGAATTTAAATTTAATGTTTTTATTTGAAAAGTTGCTATGACGACTGTATTGTTATCAAAATATTTAGCATGTCATTGCGTGTCATTAGCGAGTCGAGAAGAACCCTTTTCCATCGTCTCAGTTGATCGCGCTTGAGCTATGGGTTTCTTGGAATTTCGCGTTCAATATCGTGCTGTTTATTTGAATAGTTGCCATGGCGACTGTATTGTTATCAAAAAATAACTAAAAAATTCTAATCATTTTAGATTCAAATTAAACGTTGAAATGAAATATAAATCAAGCTACACTATAATATATTAATTGTATTGATAAATATAATACAGTCATCATAGCAACTGTTCTTATTTTCATTAAAGATTATTATAATTTTTATATTTTTCTGCATTATTAACGAAAATACAGAAATGTGTTCTTACTATTCAATCTTACATTTTTTAAAACTTTCGTGTTTGATATTGCGCTGTTTTTCTTTCAAAACTGCGGAACCGTTTTTTTTTTAACTCTGGAACCACTGAACAATGATAATTACCGTATTATATTGTCATCCAATTATGACCTATTTCCAAATTTTCAAGTCTCTATCTCGTTCAGAAAGGTATGAATAATTAATTGCAAAATTCCACCCGAACAGACAAAAAAGGGAGTTAATAAAAACGTTTGAAGATACAGGTCTTTGGCACAAAAATAAGTTAAAAATGTACAAAATGCTCACTAAAAAAAGAAAATAGGTATTTTAAGTATATGACAAAATTCTCTTTTTAATATTCACAAACGCATAATTAATGCCTTAAGTCATTACATACACACATTCACTCAAATACCTTCAGCTAAGTTCAATAAACTACAATGTAAAAGATAACAATGAATAAAGAATTAATTTAATTTTTAACCCATCATTACCCATCCTCATTATTATGTATCATTTCTGCCACACATTCTGGAAATCGTTTTTGGCACGTTTTCAAAATCGCCTCAACCATCACAGGCTCCCACGATGGTGTTTTTACCAATTGGGGAAATAAAAAAAAAGCAACACTCTTATAAATCAGAGTATTTGGGAGACCTTCAGTAGTTTCATTTAAGCGGCCGTGCATTATTATATATATATATCCTCTATGTAAATATGTCCTTTTGTGTGTGATAAGGCCTTACAGCATTATCATGACATCTCTGCAGTACTAACGTTTTCATTTGTTATGCCCTGTTAAGCATTTCTTCAATTTCAAAAAATTACATTGTCATAAGTTTCAAAGAAGAAAAAATTAATTTTGCCTCCATTTTTCTTTTTTGTTATTTTGTTTTTAAGGTGTGTGGAAATTTCGCAAAAAGTTTCGCTGTTTGCTTTCAGGATCGAAATGATGTAGTCAAGTTTTATTAGCAGGGATTACATTTGAAAGCAAATCAGCATATTCCTGAAACATGAAATTTTACTGCATGCAAATCTGAACGCAAATGTAATTTTGTTCGGGAATTAGCGGTCTTAGAACCTACCGTGCACAAACACGTCTCATGTGCATATTGTGGCAAATGCCAGTATTAGTATTAATTGGTAGCATATTATTAATTGAGTCATTAATTATTAGGACCTTAGCAGTCAGCATGGTGTCATTGAGCGAGGTTACATTATAGGAAGTGTGAAAGTACACTAAATCTCAGGTTATCTATTTTGGGTGAACATAAGAGGAAGTACAGATATACTGAGCAAACAACTCGGGGAAATGACAGACTAGATAGACAGGTACGGAGTGGGGGAACGGAAATGCACCGGCGTTGGGAAGCTAAAACATTCTGAATAAGATTTGTATTGAAAACAAAGGAAAGGAAGAAGCAGAAAGTTCAGTTAGCGGCCATCCCTAACAATGGACCAAGGAAATCATAATTTTTTTTTATTTTTGATTTGGGCTATTTACGAACCCTCTTCATATCTCAGGTCGTCAGCGTCCCATTCAATTCAGGGCGAGAAACAATCCACAAATTTTGCGCAGAGGCCTCTTTTTCAGGCTATCGTGCGATAAATGTACGAAACAGGACTCGCGGCTTTACTTCTCTTCCGAAGGAAGCCATAATTAGGATTTTTACGGCCGAAAAAATCCATTGGTCCTGGCCGGGTTTGAACCCGAATCTTAGGTTTAGAAGCCAAGTATGGTTACCACTACACCACCAGGACCGACATACAAAGACAAGTAGAGACTTCTCTTATAAAAAAGACAAATGATAGATGTAAATTCTTAACGGAAGGATGACATTCTGGCACTAAGGTTAAAAGCGATGCGCTTCATGCATAAACATTCGGATTTCGGGAACACAGGGCCAATATTACATTTAGATGAAATTTGTGTTAATGAAAACCACACTGAAAAATCCATTTGGCAAAACTCGTTTAGCTATTAGCATAAAGGCAACACACCCTACATTTGTGATGGAGGAGCATCGAAGTGGAGAATAAATGGGTATTTCTCTGCAAATTAACTTATAGCATGAGGAAATGAGGCTTCAACATATCAAAAGAGATTTTTAATGATTTCCTAAAGTATTTCCAAGAGAGGATTGTAGTAATAACGCATAATGCCCTCCATTAATTTCATTACTATAAAAAAATTACCAATAAATGAAATAAATACAGTAGAAAAGGGGATACCTTTCAGTTTCTTAAAACAGGTTTTTGGAAAACCAAACAAAAACTTGTATTAGGAATATATTTTAAGGTTCAAGAATAAACAAACCAGCCGATATAGCCCGAAATATATCCACTGGCTAATGAAATAAGGATCCAATTCAGGATGTGTGCTCTCAAATAAAGAGGGGTTTATTTAAAAAAAAATGGAACTTCTAAAGTAAAAAACTTTACAGATTCGAAATAGAGAACACATAACGCAGAAAGAATGAAAAACATCATTACACTTATTAAAATATAAAAAAAAAGAGAATATTCAAAAAAGGAATAGAATGCAAGGGAATATTATGAACAATAGGAATAATAATAATAATAATAATAATAATAATAATAATAATAATAATGAAAATACAAGTTTCAAATGACAACAGTGATGATGATAATAATGCAAATGATGCAGGGATAACGGAACCGACAGCGGGCCTCTAGGCCAGACATCCATTGGCATAAATATCAGGAAAATAATATGATTTATTTTGAAAGTGCATATGTAACTGTTAAACAGAAATGATAAGCTTGTGTAAGTGCAACAGAGAGAGAGAGAGACTATAAGTGATAGCGATATCTTTGAGAAAGTATTTGCGTTTATTCGCCTCAACAGAATCCCTTTCCCGTTTTCAAAGCACGAACACTTTGAATTAAGCTAATAAAATATTGTAAACTTAAGTTTTAACGCGACATGTAATACATATAATCATTCTTTATGCAAGCACTCCTATAAACACGTTATTTCACAAATTCAAGTTAACGATTTAAATACATGTATTTCATGTTTACAATTGTTCAGATATTTAAAACTGGAATTAGTGCATAAACTGAATTTGCTTTGTTTCTGTACATCACAAATGTTCAAAGAGAGTACTAGCGGTAGAGCGTCATACATTTTGCCTGTAGCAAAGTTGTAATAAATTGACATCATCGAATGATGCAATAATATTCTCTTGCAGAACAATCATGGCCTGTGCAATTGGTGACACCTAGACTCTGTCTGATTCTTAGATCCAGAATACTGCCGGTCCATGTGTACTTCTCATCATGCCCTCCTCTCGGAGAGGAGTATTCACAAAAGGCTGAAATCCGAAATTTCCCCCTCCGATCCTACAATCCCATGTTACAACATCCAGATGTAAAGTATCAATTCACTGAGCACTGAGAACGACACAAAATCACCATTAGGGTTGGCACAATCTCGAGAAGGCATGTCGTTGTAATTAGTAGCTAGGATTTTTCTTAACAGTTATTAACGCCCGTTTTACTACTGAGGCACCACAGGCGCTGACACTGATGATACATGACATGAAATCTTATATTGGGAAAGGATTTTTAAAGCAAGGAAACGTTCAAAGTTTAGGGTACCTCCCGGCATTTGCCACTTATGAGGACTGAGGAAATCCTGGAAAAAAAATTCAGTCAGGGAAGACGGTCCTGCGGGATTCGAACCACAGACCTCCCGCTCACGAGCCCGCGCCTTAACGACTTAGGCCACCCGTAGCGGTCGCTAGGATTTAGGGAATGCAGCAATTGTGTTAGGTAAGGACGTCACCATAGCAGTTTTTGCAGAATCTTCCACATAGTTTGTGCAGGATTCCCAGTTACTTGCTGCCTATGACGGTGCATTTCTGTAAATTATTTGTTAGCATGAGTGAACATTACATTTTTACACAACCCAAAATGATTTTAATTTTTAAAACGCACTATTTTCTCTCAGGTCGCATCTAGCGCATTGACAAAGTATATACAATAGGGACAGCTTTGATATTTCACTTGAGGGAATTTTCATTGTAAATGTTACTAATTGTCAGTCATTAAGACAGTTTAAATAAAGATATGTCATGAATGATTACTGAACTAGATTGCCTAAAGTTTATGTAATGGTTTGCAATATGTTGGTACTACAAGCCAGTGAGCAATATTTTGTTGTAAGAGTTACGACAATAATATAACATCTGATGCGTATTCTATTTCCGCTGAATAAATCTGACCAAATGATCAAGATGTTCCAAGTAACCAATGGTAAATCTTTAAAACAATGAATAATTATACCAAAATAATGTATATAATGAATATGCTGACATCAAAAGGGGACATCCATTGGTTGTGATAATAATCTTATGTTACCTATGACCAATTTTATGTAGTAAAATAATGTATTTGTACACAGAATACTGTAATTTAATATTGGTTATTTTTCTTAGTAATTTTCTTAGTAAATCAGTCATTCAGGTAAATATAAATGTGTCTAGCTCGCAAGCTTCTTAATAAAAATTTATACCGGTAAAATTTAGAAGCGTTACGCCTAAATTAAGAGTTTAGTAAAATATTTAAATACATATCTAAAAACCTATAACAATTGACTAATTCATAAACAATAAATAAGCAAATAACACGGAAAACAAGCGTAAATGAAAATCAGTTTATCCATCCAATTTAATGAGCTATTCTACAAAATGGTCTTACACCCGTTCACAATGATAATTAAACGTAACGCATACTTAAACATAAAACCTAGATGCTATATTCTGTATTGGAACCATGCACAATGAATCACGAGAACATAAAATAAACGAACAATTAGATGTAAAATTAGAAACTTGCAAGTTCAAAGGTTTTGCGCTTACTTCTAACTGAAACTTAAGAAATCAGCCGATCAGATAACAGCTGCTCTGTTTTAGAACTCTGTGGTACAATTTGGCCATGCACGGAGAACGGAAATCAAATGCACCTCTTGCTGCTTGCTGCTACAAGTCCCGAGCAACGTCGGAGAGAGTCGAAGGTAGTGACTACCGCATATAACTAGATAATAATACTTTCAAGAGAACAGTACCAAGCACAGAATACGCAATAAATTGGGGTTTATTGCGCAATAAATTGCTGTTATGAATTTTTCTCCGCTGTCGCTTGAGACTGGCAGCAGCTACCAGCTAGAGTTTCGCTTGATTTTCGTTCTCCGTGTAAAGAGCAAATTATGATAGAGAAAGCTAAAGATCAGTGACTCTGTAGACAGAATGGTGTCAAGGGATAAAAGATTAATTGCATTATAAGAAAACTACCCTTGCACATATTACTCCAACCAAATTAATTACTGCACTTTGCATATGCTAAACATTACCGCCTTCTACTCAGGAGCACCCATTTTCAATTAGCTTTTTTTTTTTATCTTCGCTTTTGATTGGCTAATACTTACGTTTGCGTCTTTCATTGTGATGCCTACATACTATTAAGTTAGCGTGTTATGTCTTATTTTATTCTGTTTACGTTTAATTTCTATTGTGAATGGGGCCTTACACTTCAAAGATAAGTTCCTAAAGTTTGCGCTTTGTTTGTTACATTACAGTTAACAATATAATCAACTTTGTGAAAATTTTAGGTTAACAGCTGTTATTAAAAGACATGTATGCGCTTCAGTGATAACAGCGACATGATACGGATGGATTGCTGAGCATTCACATCTTGCAGCACATTTCAGGAGGACCAAAGTCAAAGTTGTCCCATGTGTACCTACTGTTACAGGGAAATAAAACGTACTTGCATTTTTTAAGAACACTAAAAGATATTTTGTAAATTGATGCTGAAATATTTTAAACGTATGTTTCTTTCTGCACTCTTTTGGAATACGAATTCAGAAAAGATTTACATAAAAATAAATTATTGCACTAGAGAAACAATTAATAAAATGTTCAGCTAAAAGAATACACGTTGTTACAACAGAAGCTCTCGCTTTGTCTGTTTAAAATTTTAGAAAAAGTGAAAAAAAAACTCTCTGTTAGCCTAAGTAAAGGAGGATTTTAATAACATATTCTGCAGTAAAGCTGTATTAGATCTGACATTTATATGCATTACTCAATATTTCATGTTGTACATAAGGGAAAACACACATAATACATGCAGCATAACAGTTGGAGAACCCACTGCAAAGAACGCACGTGTTTGATGATTACTTTCTGCTTCCATTTCGAGAATAAGACTATAAAATTACACATTCATTGAAAAACTTAAACCGTACCATTCATAAAATGCAGACTTAATTAAAGTAGCAGAGTATTTAAGGAACACTCCAGTTTCGGATTACATCGCACGCTGACGAAGATGAACTTCCTTGCAGGACTGGCTTCGATTCTTCCGCTGATATGGAATTTATCAGGTGAGTACAGAATGCACTTACATAGTTTTCCCGGCTTACTTACTTTCAGAGATGGAAGAAAATCAGGTCTCTTTGTTACATAATGTGTTTTCATTATAACACACTTTCCAAAGAAAGTTGAAAGACTTGAAAATAGTCAGCATATTTGCCTGCAAATGTTTTAAACACAATGTCAAATGAAAAAAATTTCCTTGGAGACTGTTTGTAATTCCATAAATAGTTAATTAATAGTTGGGGATTACATATTTGCTGAACCGACAGATTTTCACAGCATTCATTGCAATTTGGGTACAAGGAGAACAGCTTACCTCACCATTATGCGTCTTTTTTCTTTAATTGCAGTTTATATAGAACTGAGCAGTAGGAGGTTCTATTGACACTGGGGTTTGTTTCTTTAATGTCAACTAACAGATAACCCTGCAATATCAGAAAACCATGTTCATTACATTTCTCTTTCAATGTGCAACCCTGGCCTACCTTGGGGTGCATTATCAAGTTCACCCCACTAAATGCACTCCCTCTCTGAAAGTGAATCGTGGTAGAGAAACAAAGTTACACCCCCTCTCACAAATGTTTCCAGAACTTACTCCTGCATTTAGTAAGGTGGAAATCCTTTCACAATACTCGACTCGATATTGTGTTAGAACTGCTAAGAGAGATTGCGCACCATTTTATGTTGATATCTTTACATGCAGGATCCTAAAGACGATTGTGTCTGAAGAAATGTCTTTCAGCTTTAGTTCTCTGTCACTTAATACCTCGTTTATAAACATCCGGTTTTTGCGTTCGTTTGATAATGTGATTGATCTTCAATATTTCTTCATCTTAATGGAAATGTTTACCCATTCTTTTGCCGAAAGTGTCAAAAATGAATTCATTTCTCTTACAAATTTATTCTTTGTTATATTGACATTACTAAATCATCAACAACTTTTTCTATTGTTCGCATGGGTGTAATGTTAGTCTTTGGGCATATTTTCCATTACATTTCTGAATTGTACCTTTAATATCTTTCCTAAGTTCTAAAATATAGAACATTTTGTAAATGGAAACGTTGTTTTCAATCTAGACAAAGCCGCAGGTTATACAACATAATAACATTCATTCATATAAAAGCACTATTTAGTTAAATAGGCCCAAATAAACAGAATATCACACCTTCCAGAATAAGCTGGGTTAGGGTCATTTACATGCTGTATGCTTTAAATTTTAAAAATCTTAAAAAAGAAGCATTGAAACGCTGAAATTGGCGAAAAAAATATTATAACGGTTATACATAAATAAATAATGCTGTACTTTAACCTTATTCTAGTTCATACCTTTAAAAACAGCTTTGTAGGCCTCGAGGCGCTTTCAAAGATCAATAAAATACCTTTCAAGGCCGAAATAAAAGAATGGGCTTATATATAAATAAAACATTGTTTTTAAAATGTATTTGTGAATGTTACCAGTAAATCTAATACATGCCCTCATTTTTACTGTTCGTGATTTAAATGAAGTATTGTTCGGTTTCAATGATGAGTTATATTTTACAACATATTCCTATTTTTTTATTCCCAGTTAGTCTATAGTCAAATATAGGTAGTCTGTTCTCTGCAAATTATGAAAATATATACCAATATTTTTCTTTCGAAAACATTTAAGAGTACACACCTAATAAACGCTCTGTGTAATATATCCCAGATTAGTTTTGATGACCTATTCCATTTAAGGACACCATACTTTCTTTCCATTTTGTTCTTGTTCAGTTCTAAGTTACTTTTCACTTTTGTTTATTTTTAAAAAGTGACTTAGGATGATGAAGATGATGATGATGATGATGATGATGATTGCTTAAGGGCGCAAAACAGCTATGGTCATTACTGCCCATAGGGACTTAGGAAGTTTTTTTCAACCGTCATTTGGATGTGATTTCACCAATTAAATCTTATTTTTTTATTACAAATTGAGCCAAGTACAGGTTTCAAGACATCATCTCGGTATTTATTTTGTCACTTCTGTATAATGTCCAACTTTCGCCGCTACAGGTGTAACTATAACTGTCATCACGTTCTGCTAATTCTTCCAATTTTCAACTTCCATTTCCTCACTTTGTTTTTTGTCTAATAGTTTTACATGGGTGATGGGCTATCCTGAAAAATTAATATTCGTATCCTGCCCAAATATTTTTATTCCGCTCTATTTTACTTCGTAGATAATTTATTGCAAACACACAATTGTATTAATATTTTAAAATTAGACGATTCAAGTAGATTCTCTATACATGCACATCATTCTGTACTCCTTTTAGATTCGTTTCCAAGTTTTTGGTTGTCTATAATTAATATTATTTTTAGATTTTTAAAGCTATTTTTCTACAGTTTCTGTTTTAATTTACATGTTGATAGCGTCCTACAAGTTAAAAGGTTCTGGTGATTAGGGGCATAGTATATAATCCCATTAATATTTTGGAAAACATACGAAGTTCATATGTAACACCTTCTTAATAATAAGTAAATATCCCAAAATGAAACTTTAAAATTAATAATAATTAGCCGATTTTTATACTTTTGTATCTGCAACCTATAAGCATTATTTCAGACAGCTCTTTCAAAATGTCTTAATCTGTCGGATATTAACAAGAGGGCATGTTTTTAAAGCGTTTACGTACTTCATTTCCTGATATCAATGTGGCTAATTTTTATACTAGCAGAACCCATTTGTGTCGAAAATGATGCAATTTTAAAAATCTTAATAATCCAACTTTAATGTTCAAACGACACAATATATAAATTTCATAAAAAGTTTTCTAGATGTTTGTATAGATGGTCAAAGTTGAAGATTTTATATAGAAATATTTACTTTTATTTTTTACAGTTCATCATGCGGAGGGCATGAGAGACGACGGTGTGCTCCCGTTTTACGGTCGTTCCAAGAGAACGCCGCTGGGCCATATGCGAGATCCTCCTCATGTTCTCCCACGATGGCAGTACTTTGGAAATCTCCCGAGAACACTCCACGACACGCTAACACATGAAGGATTAGATTATCTCCGCAGATATGAACAATTAATTCCACATGGGGGAGATGACACGGCTTTCCTGGGACATACCTGGGCAAGTCATCCTAAAGATATCTCTCACGGAAAACACCTTCGCTCAGACATAGAACGAAAAAAAAAGGTACCGAGTATAGTTTCAAGCGTCATACATGGTGCTGCTGAAGCTGCTGCTCAGGCAGCAATTGAGGCCATGAAACCTAAAGAGCGTTTAGCACCTTGGTTACCAAATCGTGAACAATTAGGACTAACCTACCCTAGCAATAGTCGAGGAAGAACTTTCCGCATAGAAAACACCCGTTTTGGAAAAGACATGGGAGATGCAATTGAATATTATAGCTCAAATGAAGTACAGGATCAGTTGAAAATTCCTTTAGGAATTAGCAGACTTAAGTATGATGCAGAAAAAGCATTGGACATTGCCTCTGGTGTTGGTCAACAAGCTGTTAGAAAAGCTAAACAAGGAATAGACGAGGGAATTAAGGCAGCATCAAGTAACACAAACATGCACCAGGAAAATGAACACCCTACGCAGCAACAGGTGTCCCCTAACCGGAATAATTCCAACAACTTAATGTCACCTGTTACACGAGGAACTTCCTTTAGAGAAAAACAAACAAGGCCGGAAGACTGGTCTGCCATGCCTGTTCCTATAAGGAGGGATATTAGTAAAACTCTTGAAGCTGCGAATACAATTGCTGCAGCGATTATCAAGGGGAGTGCTGAAGCGCTTGGAGAATATGCAGTACAGAAAATGTCATCTCACAACAGATTCAGCTCTAGCCGTAGCAATTTCAACACTTTTAAAGAGGTTGTGAAGCAACTACTAAATATATCCATAGATGAGCACAAGCCTATATTCGATGTAAACCTACTTGTACCTTTCCTGGAAACTTATCAAGCCGTATTTGACATATACTGCAAAGCTAAAGCAAGTGGTAGTATCAAAGTATCCAAGGAAGATCTCTCCAGATACCAAAAACTAATTAATAGAAATCAGCAACTTGCAAGAGACTGGAGGAATGGAATTAATGAGAAACTTAATTACAGGCCGATTTTAGAAATATTCGATTGGGAAACCGCCAAAACATCCTAAACCTCCCAACATTCTAAGCGAAATTGTGAAGACCGTCTACACCATCCTTAATACCGCTGCTAATACCGACCCCGAAGTTCTGCTGATACACATAGTTAGCATCATGTATTCTTATTATTATGTATTGAAACAATTGAAAATCAATCTGATGTAATGTTTAAATGATAAAAATAAAGATACAGGCATATAAAAGTATCCTATCTGTAGCATAAATAATATCAACTTTATTTACCAAACCCAGAGCTGTAAATCCTTAAATTAGGCAGAATAAACACCTGAAATAGGTAAAATAAATGCAACACAGGAACACATAGTTCAGTGTAGCATTTAACTGAGGAAGTGTGGCCTTTCAACCAGAAAAATGAGTAGCGCCATCCGTAAAGTTATCAGCTATATTTCTGGTGTTTTTAAACCATAAATTGACAATATATTTAAAACTGATATTAATAAAGCAATAACTTGTGTTATGAGGAAACAACGGAAATTTGTGTGTTAATAATTTAAATATTTTTATAAACCACGTTTTTATTTTCGTAATTATAAATAACCTAAAAACTACAAAATAATTCATCCTAGTCAAATACACATTTATAACCCCATGCAAATTAATAATCCTATAAATATTTTTAGAAATTTAGAAAAACGTGGGGCGCATTCAATAGTTTGCTTGAACCTTTTGCGTGATTAATTTAAACTATAAATACCCTTAACAGTTATTAATTTTATCTATTGCGTGCACCCCACGTTTTTCATTTGGAAAAATTTTTCCAATAAAGTTTATGAGAATATGAATTTGCATGGGGATATAAATTTGCATTTGGCTAGGATGAATTTTTATATTTTTTAGTTAATTTATCATTAAGAAAATAAAAACATGATTTTTAAAATAATATTTAAATTAATTTCTATATTTTAGTCCTGTGTGCACGCAATTTTGTAATCAGTATTAGACATCTGGATTAAATAATGACAAAAATTCAGCAACTTTTAGATTTGGTTCATTTGTTTTCTCTTGATCACATTTAAAATAGAAAATCGTTTTATCTACTCCATTGATATATCCAAACAGTAGATTAATTAAAAACTAATACAGAAACACATGTACCAGAGCCTCAATATAGAAGTCAAAATCTTTAATAATGTGTGTAACTCATTATATTATATTAAATATGATACTCATTCAATATTGTTTACACAGTTGAAATTATTAATACATTATAAATACACATGCTACACGTTATTACTACACGTTATACTAGCGCAATTGAATATATGTAATAGAAATCAGACTTATTAAATGTTATTTGTAAGAATTTAATTGTGAGGGTTTAAATTTAATGTTTTTATTTGAAAAGCTGCATGTCGACTGTATTGGTTATTAAAATATTTAGCATGTCGTTGCGTGTCATTAGCGAGTCGAGAAGAACGTTTTTCCATCGTCTTAGTAGATCGCGCTTGAGCCATGCGTTTCTTGGAATTTGCGCATTCGACATCGCGCTGTTTATTTGAATAGTTGCCATGGCGACTGTATTATATCAAAATATAACAAAAAGAATTCTAATCATTTTAGATTCAAATTAAAAGTTGAAATGAAATATAAATCAAGTTACACTATAATTTATTAATTGTATTGATAAATATAATACAGTCATCATAGCAACTGCTCTGAATTTCAATAAAGATTTTTATAAATTTTATATTTTTATGTGTTATTAACGAAACAACAGAAATGTGTTACTGTTCAATCTTACATTTTTTAAAACTTTCGAGTCTGACATTGCACTGCTTTTCTTTCAAAACTGCGGAACCGTTTTTTTGAACCGTGGAACCACTGAACCATGACAATTACCCTATTATATTGTCATCCAATTATGACCTATTTTCAAATTTCGAAGTCTCTGTCTCATTTAGAAGTGCATGAATAATTAACTTAAAATTCCATCCGAACAGACAAACAAGCGAGTTAATAAAAACGTTTGAAGAAAAAGGTCTTTGGCACCAAAAATAAGCTCACAATGTACAAAATGCTTAGTAAATAAAGAAAATAGGTATTTCAAGTATATGATAAAACTCTCTTTTTAATATTCACAAACGCATAATTACTGACTTAAGTCATTACATACACACACTCACTCAAATAGCTTCAGCTAAGTTCAATAAACTACAATGTAAAAGATAACAATGAATAAAGAATTAACTTAATTTTTAACACATCATTACCCATCCTCATTATTATGTATCATTTCTGCCACACATTCCGGAAATCGTTTTTGGCACGTTTTCAGAATCGCCTCAACCATCACAGGCTCCCACGATGGTGTTTTTACCAATTTGGGGAAATGAAAAATAGCAACACTCTTATAAAGCAGAGTATTTGGGAGACCTTCAGTAGTTTCATTTAAGCGGCCGTGCATTATTATATATAGTATCGCATGTAAATATGTCCTTTTGTGTGTGATAAGGTCTTACTGCATTATCATGACATCTCTGCAGTACTAACGTTTTCATTTGTTATGCCATGTTAAGCATTTCTTCAATATCAAAAAATTACATTGTCATAAGTTTCAAAGAAGAAAAAATTAATTTTGCCTCCTTTTTTTGTTTTTTGGGTGTGTGTTGGTGACAATGGAAATTTCCCTACAAAGTTTCGCTGTTTGCTTTCAGGACCGAAATGATGTAGTCAAGTTTTATTAGCAAGGATTACCTTTGAAAGGAAATCCACATATTCCTGAAACATAAATTTACCTGCATGCAAATCTGAACGCAAATGTAATTTTGTTCGGGAATTAGCGGTCTTAGAACCTACCGTGCAAAAACACGTCTCATATGCATGTTGTGGCAATTGCCAGTATTAATATTAATTTGTAGCATATTATTAATTGCGTCAATAATTATTAGGACCTTAGCAGTCAGCATGGTGTCATTGAGCGAGGTTACATTATAGGAAGTGTGAAAGTACACTAAATCTCAGGTTATCTATTTTGGGTGAACATAACAGGAAGTACAGATATACTGAGCAAACAACTCGGGGAAATGACAGACTAGATAGACAGGGACGTAGTGGGGGAATGGAAATGCACGGGCGTTGGGAAGCTAAAACGTTCTGAATAAGATTTGTGTTGAAAACAAAGGAAAGGAAGAAGCAGAAAGTTCAGTTAGCGGCCAGGCTTGCCCCCAGCTCTAATAATGGACCAAGGAAATCAAAACTTTTTTTATTTTTGATTTGGTTTATTTACGGACCCTCTTTAACATCTCAAGTCATCAGTGTCCCATATAATTCAGGGCGAGATACGGCCGACAAATTTTGCCATGAGGCCTCTTTTTTCATGCTTGAGGTCCATTATCGTGCCGTAAATGTACGAAACGGTACCCACGGCTTTGCTTCTCTTCCGAAGGAAGCCATACTTGGGATTTTTACGCCCGAAAAAATCAATCGTCCTGATCGGAATCGAATCCGCGATCTGGGAGGCAAGTATTGTTACTACTACAGCACCAGTACCGACATTTCGTATGTTAGCAATTGTTATATGAGTTATATGTGTTATAATCAATAGAGAATTGGTTGAATTTATGTGTTTTTAAATTAACTACGCTATCTGCCCTTCCCATCCCTAGAACTACAACACGTTCTGCTAGGCGATTCAATTGCTTTGAATGTCACGAACAAGCGTTGACTGCATTGTATTCTTTACAATGACCTAAAATGGCATCCGTATAAAATTCAAATGGTGCATCGACTAAAGACACTGATAAACCTGCTCGATTAACATTTTTAGGCAGCTCCTTGCTATGATAATTGACAATCCAGATATTCTGACAAGCTGATTATGTCAAACGAGGCTCATTTCCATTTGTCTGGATTCGTAAATAAAAAGAACTTTCGTTACTGGAGTGACGAACAATTCATGGAAGTGCATGAAACGTTGCATTCACAGAAAGTAACAGTGTAGTGTGGCGTTTCTGTCGATTGAATCATCGGTCGATTCTTTTTTGAGAAGGAAACCGTACAGTGACCTTCAAAGCACATCGATATACAAATGTCTGGCAACCCTAGACTTTCAGATGAGTGATGATGATGAAACTGAGTTTTGATTCTCGCAGGGTGGCGCCCAGCTCACACTGCTTGTGAAATAATGGATACTCTGCGGATCTTGTTAGCGTGAATGCCAGATCTGGGGATTTTATGGGGATACTTAAAAAGTGTACTGCAACAACCACGTATCATCATGCAGTTAAAAGAAAACATAACTCGTGAAATTAGGGACATTGATCGCGTTTTTTTTTTTTTTTTTTTTTTTTTTTTTTTTTTTTTTTTTTTGCAGCGAGCTATGGTAAACTTTCAGAGCCGATTACACAAATGTGAGGTGAAATTTATGAGCTGCCACTCCCAATTAAATTAGAGTCATAATAATTAATTTTATGTAATTTCCTTATTACAGCCATGGGTGTAATGTCATTTTTTCATTTTTATCTTCCGTATATGTGTTGAAATGTTGTGTATGATGTAATTTTCTTACTAGGGTTTAAATACTCCCTATTTTCTGTTCTTGATCTGAAAACAGGAGCAGAGAAACTTATTTCCCATCATAAACAATACTTGTATAGACCCAGGCAAAACGGCAAACTGAAATTTCCTGAAGAAATACTAAAATTAGAGTCCGCGGAAAAGACGATTCTTTGTATATTGTCTGGAAGCCTTGTTGTTATTATATGAGGCAAGGATAGGCGTAATAAAACATGTTGCTAGGCTATGGAGATAAAATGACAATCGGATAACCTGTTGAAAGGTAGAAACTGACTGTACGAGGTGTGTGACATGCTGAGAGTCACGTAGACATTGTTAGCCAATCAGGAAAATAATAAAAAACGGGGGGATATTATCCAATAGTAATAATAATAGTAATAGTAACGCGAGGTTGAGTAATGATATTATAGATTTTTATTAAATAATATTTTGAAAGAATAAAGGGAGCGTCAGACTGGCCGACCTCCCGTTTACTTAAGCTTACTATTTTGGGGCTCAGGACCATTTTTTCACTAATCTTTCACCATTTTTCGCGGTTCTCAGCTCAGCTCTTGGTTAGCAGTAGCCAGTTTGAAGTTAGCGATTGTTTGTTATTACGGAACTAGTTGCGTGTTATAAATTTGATCAGTCTTGTCAAGCTTAGCATTGCATTAATATTAGTTTTATTGCGTTAACAGCAGGAAGTCATCGGAGTTGTCAAAGGGCGTAAGGGCTTCAGTGTATGATCGTCAGAGTTAGTGAAAAATGGCACATATAGCACTAGCATTTCTCCAAGTAATAACGGTTTCTCATTAATGTTTGATAACAAATTGTACTGCATATAATAACACTACACTTCTTGTTAACCACCTGGTTCATTTCCTCACTCCTTCCCCTGTGGTATCAAGAAAACCATAAAAACACCCAGCAGAAGTCTCAGCCGAGGCAAAAGTATAAGTCAGGGGTAACAGTATCGTCCGGAAAGGAAAAGCATTGTCCTTGAGGACCATTAAATTATATTAATTCCGTTTCCATAAAGCATCTTCATCATACATATCTCATTAATTCCGGTGCAATGTGTTCGTTGTCATGGAGCCCAGTTAAAATGTGTACTTTTTAAATAATAAGTTCAGATTAATAAATTGCATTGTGCTACTTGTTCATTGAAAAATTATTTTTATTTCGTTTTATACAAATGTCTCACAAGAAGGTCCTGAAAATTGTCATATTCCATTGGAGCACCTTTAGTAACCTGTCACACTTACAGCATATAGTCAAATTGTTATGCAGATAAAACATGGCTTGTGCTACGGGTGGCACCTAGACTCTATCTTTAACAAACTCCCACTAGGCGTCATTGGGAAATGGGGAAATGAAGGGTTTGTGCTCCGACATAAGTTATGTAAGCATTTCTGAGGGGGTCGAAAAATCCTAGAAGATAGCGAAGAATTCTTCCGAAGTCAAATTGTTCTATCCAAAAACAAAGTAATGATTGGTTTATAACTAGAAAAAGATGTGTTTTATGATTACAGTAATTAAAATTTTACGTTTAATTCTTATATTGATGTTATAGTGAGAGATGAAAATGGGCGTTATACACCATTAAAATGGTGAAAGTTATCCTCATTTTGAAACATCAAAATAGGCAAATCTAACACTATGTGTAATTTCCTTTAGAACGTTCTGAATAATAAAAGTTCGTCATGCAGGAGCTGCTCAAACTAAGCGAATTCCGCAACAAGGCAAATAATTTTTAATAAAAAGAACATAAATTCCAAATTGGTCCTTATTAATTAGCAAAATGAGATTATGGCATTACTTTGTGGTATGATGAAAACAAAATTGAATTTTCTTGCGACATATAAGTATTACAAAGAGAAATTGCATTTTATAATTATTATTAATTTTATTATTATTATTATTATTATTATTATTGTTGTTGAGATTAAACCACAAAAATTAATGGTATACTATAGTTAAATTAGATTGATAAAGCTATGTTGTGTATTTTTAAACATTTGTAAATGTAATCATGTTTATGAACTGGGCCCTTGATGTTTTTATATTAACTAAAATGGAGAAAAATAACAGAAAGCTTAGAGTTACATTGTGTATTTAAGAACAACATGTTCATATGTTGCATTAAAACAAACACATGCTATTATTCAAATACAACAACAATATATTAAGCAAATATACACAATAAATAATAGAAATTTCCATCGATTTTTCAATTGTTTTGAAATTCAATTTAAATGTTATTGTAGTAAAAGCACACAACGCAAATGATTTCTGAAGTTTATTACAGAGCGCTCTTACATACAAACATAATTCTCAAACACACATTAGATTTTCATTTCACATTTGCTATCTTCACGACGATGCTTTTGTTAAATTTAAAACACATGTACCGTTATAAATACACTTTATATGTTGAATTAATTTGTCTTGTTATTTTAGAACAATATAGGGAATATTAAATGCAAAAACGCTTTTAAAATTTCCATGTTAAAGTATGCCTCTTTCCTAATAGTCTAATTTCCATAACTTTCAAAAACTGATTGCCCTTGTTTTATTTAAATGGTAAATACCAAATTTATGTGTAGAAACAAATATTGGTGCAGCTAGAGCGATTTTTAAATTGGGGTTTCTAGTAAGTCCCCAATCCTATTGACCCGATTTCCCCGATTTTCAGAACTGTTAAGTCTTCTTTTATATAAATGGCATATACGGAGTTTGGTTGTAAAAAAACAAAAATATAGAGTGATATTTAAGTTTGTGTTTCGGATAAACCCCCCCCCCCCCTGGTAATAGTTCGATTTTACTGATTTTCAGAGACTATTTTTCTTATTTTATTTCAATGAAACATATCCAATTTCCTTTAAAAACATTTAAAATTGCGACCGCTAGAGTGATTTTTAAGTTTCGCTTTAACCCCACTCGTTTTTTCAGGTATACTCCCAATTCTAATGACTTGATTGCCCTGACTTTCGGGGAGGGGGGGATATGAATTTATTTTAAAGAAATCTATAAGATTTTAGTTGAGATAAAGGAAAAATTACGGCAGCTAGAGTGATTTTTCACTTTTTTAAAAAATGTTCGTTTTAGGTTAACCTCCACCCCCAATGGTCTAATCTTGCTAGTTAATTAATTCTTTTCTCTTGTTGGACACTTTTATTGCTCCAAGTTTTGCCTTTATAACACCTTGTACATCAGTTTGTTTTTGTTATTTTTTACACTTGAAGTTCCATAAATATTTGCATTTTTTTAAAAACTTCAATTGTTGTTATATTCCCATCACGGAAGAAATATACTGCCTCGTCGACAGGTGTTTCTGCTATTCGCTTGGATGTAACATTTGATTTAGGGCATATGTTCTATTACATTTTGAATTTGTTCAAATAAACTTATTTTAAGAGCTCTGGGTTATTAAGATATCTATTAATGGGTCAATTGTTTCAAGTTAAGCAAATCACCAAGTAAATCACAAAATATTAATTTAACCCCTAAAAAGCCGCTAGAAAATAATCCTAAATACAAAATTTCAAGCCTTGCAGAAGTGTGGGATGGAGCTGCAGATCAAAATAGGGGCCAGACTCATTAAACAGGGACACGCGTGGTTTAGACTTGGAGCATAGGTGCAAATCAGAATCTCAGGTGAAAATGGACTAAGAATTTGCACTGAGGTGTTGAGAAAAAAGTAGTTACTGCCTTTCTTTACTGACTCTTAACAGAGGGCAAGGGGCATGCAGGGCTCTGCTGACAGACAAGAATGAGAAGGAGTTAGGCAAATTCATTTCGAAGGTGAGACAGCTCAGGTGAAAACCGGCGGAGACGGACGGGGCGAACTAACTGAATTAAAAATGTAAGTATGGATGATATTGTGTTTACTTGTTCTACTGACAAGGGAGAAGGGGTTCTATGTTCTGGAAGTTTACATTACTTGACGTTACACTCTGAACAGAGACGCATGGAATCTGGTAACCTGGCACCTGGCTGCAGTCCCGAGCGACAGCGGAGAGAACCGAACTCCTTAGTCCCGAACGCGACGACCAGAGATAAGTGATCTATATTTTCACCTCTCTGCTTGGATTTCAATAAAGGAAACGCCAACAATGAATGGCACGTAGATAGATCCTGGAGAAAAAAATATAAAAAAGTCAAAAGCCAAGAAAAACAAGCATATAGGATTGTAAGAACATTACTGGAAGAGAGAGATGCTATCGCATTTGAGATAATGCTTCCTACTGCAGTAGATAAATTCAAATGTGACCCTGACACCGCCCGCCGAGATTGTTTTATACTTCCAGGAAAACTACGGGAGTAATCCAGAATGCTGAGCGTGTTGTCACAGGTTGCGTGCTGGATTGAATACCAACATGCATGTCGAGCGAATGCATCGCACGCTTCAATACGAGGGTAATCCCAAAAGTAAAGTCTCTTATTTTTTTAAAAAATACAGATAAACGTTTATTTTCAATACAATGTACATAGTTTTAAAGCTTGAACATTCTTCTACTTTTCTACATATTCGCCATTTCGGTCGATGCATTTTTGTAAGCGCTGTGGCAGTTTTTGTATGCCGATGTCATACCAGCTCGCCGGCATGCTATTGAGAAAGCGTTGAACCTGAACTTTCACCTCGTCATGGTCGTTAAAGCGCCTTCCAGTCAAATGTTTTTTCAGATTGGGAAACAAGCGGCTATCGCTGGGTGCTAAGTCCGGACTATAGGGTGGATGGGTGATGATGTTCCATCCAAACTGTTGCATAAGATCCACGGGCGGCGTGGGGGCGAACGTTGTCGTGGAAAAGGCTTATGCCCTTGCTCTTTTCCGTTTCGTAATCGCCCGTCTGAGTGTCTCACAAAACCTGTCAGCGTTAATTGTGGTTCCAGGAGTCATGAAATTAACCGTCAATATCCCCTTTCGATCCCAAAACAAGGTTGCCATGACTTTACCGGCAGACTGTGCTCTTTTGAACTTTCAGACTTGGGTGAGAGGAATGCCGCCACTCAAGTGATCTTTGTTTAGTCTCAGGTGAGAAGTGGAAAGCCCAGGTATCATCATCACCTGTGACAATTGAATCCAAGAGGTTGTCCTTTTCATCTTCATAGCACCGAAGAATTTGGCGGGAAGTTTCAACACGTTGCCGTTTGTGGTCTTCTGTCGGCATTCTTGGGACCCATATTGCTCACACCTTCGGAAATTTCAACATATCAAATAAAGCCCTATGAATAACACTTCGAGAAACCTCAGGAATAACAAAGCAGAATTCATCGAGAGTGGCCCTCTGATCTTGAAGCACGCACGATTTGTTCAACCTTTGCGATTGTCTCGTCGCAAATTGGCGGTCTCCCGCTTCTTTCTTCGTCGTGCAATTCAGTACGACCAGCTGCCGCCTCTTTACACCATTTGTGGACGTTTTTGACATTCATACACGACTTTCCATACACTTCCATCAACTGTCGATGAATTTCGATTGATTTAATGCCTTTTGCATTCAAAAACCGAATAACTGGCGAACTTTGCACTTGGTAGTAGCGTTAAACCAAATCTCCATTATAACTGGCTGTCAAGCCAAGATTGAGCGCCCCAGCGGCTGTGTGATGCATTCTGTAGCGAGTTGGGGAAGCATCAAACACAACAGAGTGGCCAATAGTCGCGCAAAATGTTTCCCTGCAGCCCCAGTGCTTTGGAGACCTTACTTTTAGGATTACTCTCGTACCTGCATGGAAAATGCGTGAAACATCTGGACTAAGCAATAATTACTATAATGTCTTTAGTTAAAGCCTAGTTGTTTGACAGGCTCATTGAGTTTACAAAAGGAAAGATGGCAAGCAAAATAAAAGAAATTCGTCGTAGGCAGAAAGCAAAAAGGAAAATGATGGTTGGAAGATGCCTTCCTCATCGACAGCGGCTGAGATATATTTTGCGCAAGATAATGATCTGCACTGTACATGCAAATTAATCTGCAGTGATTGAAATACATGCCTACACAGATACTCTGGCACGTATGTTAATTCCAGCATTAAATGGAATGTCAATTTCAGGACCGCATTGAATAACCTATAGGAAGCTATTAATGACTTGATAATAGATACTGAAGATGTTTCTGTTCTCAGAGAAAATACTAGCCAACTGTTCTGTGCTCCTATCAGACGAAAGAGAAAAGTTTGTTGCGTGATTTTTTTTTTTTTTCGGATGCCATTATGGGCACTTCCAAAACAATGGAACTTGAAGTTGCGAGGAAAGACACGACATCCTTAGAGCCGCTGTTCGCAACCAAAATGAACAAGTACTCTCATGCCCAAAACTAAAGAAATGTCCTAAAAGAGGAGCATTGCTCCAAAGGAAGACGTCGGTCCTGGCGATCTAGTGGTAACTATACTAGTCTCCTTAACCCAAGATCGCGGGTTAAAGCCGTGGGTCCCCTGTCGTACATTTACGGTCCGAAAAATAACATCAAACCTCAAAGAAGAGGCCTCTGATCAAATTTTATCGGTCCTTTTCATGCCCTGAATAGAATGAGACGCTAATGACTTGAGATGTTAAAGGATGTTCGTAAATAAACCAAATCAGCAACAATAGAGTCAATTGGCTATAACTTAACGTCATCAAATGTTGCAATGACTTCTGTAATGCGCTCTTGCCAGTAGTGAGATCAGCAAACCCCGACAGCGTCAATTCTGGGGAACATGGAACGAAGGATTTCTGTCCCTGGGATAGAAGCAGCAGGTGGGTGGGGCCTCAGTCAGGTGTTGGTATGTTCTATCCTGAAACAATATTAGGGATGTCTCATCGCCCTGAAACCTGGCCACCCGGTGTTTCCCTTACAGATGCCCTTCCTCTTGGGGTGGCGTAGACATAAAAGACTGAAGTACCGAAATATCCTCCTCTGTCTGTAACAACCCATTTTAATCCAATCCAAGATGAAAAGTGCCTTCGTCACCACAAACCAGCATTAGAGTTGGCGTAATGTTCAGGAAGTACGACGTTGCAAGTAGTTGTTCGGTTTTAGGATGTGCAACAATTGCAGTGCGTAAGGACGATACCACAACGGTTTTTGCAGAATCTTCCACATAGCATGCGGTATTTCCAGTTACTTGCTGCCTATGACGGTGGATGTCTGTAAATTGCATGCCTGGGTGAGTCGATCAACATCAAACGTTTTATAGTACCCAAAATGGTTTCAGAATTTCAAAGACAAAAAGTATCACAAGTAATATTACAAGAGGAAATGAAATTCCCTGATCAATTCAGGAACGTAGTTACTTTACCTGCAATTTCAGTACGAATAAAATAAGGATTTAAATATAATTCCCCTAAACTTGCAATAATTGTATATATGTTTTATGAATAGTTAACCTTTTCAAACCGTCACGGGTGGCCGAGGTCGTTAAGACACGGAATCGTGAGCGGGAGTCCGAGGTTCGAATCTCAACAGGACCGTCCTCTCTGACTGACGTTTTTTCCAGGTTTTCCTCAGTCTTCATAAATGGCAAATGCTGGGGAGGTACCCTAAACTTAGGACTAGAACGTTTCCTCCCTTAAAAAATCCTTTTCCAAAATATCATTTCATCTCACGTATCATCAGTGTCCATCGCCTGTGGTACCTCTGTAGCAAAAACGGACGTTAAACACTAATCAAAAGAAAAAATAAAACATTTTCAAGACATCGTGCAATAGATTAATGTCGATTGTCACTAGTACCAATACAGAAGAGTTAAATACGGGTTTAGGACTATTTCATGAATAAAATTAATATATATAAATTCGCGCACAGAACATTAACAATTGTGTAAAATGTTACTACCTACCTATTCAGGAATTGTGAGACAAATAGATGAAGGTTCATTATTACAATCGCCACCGATTTACAAATACCATCTAAAAAAAGAAAAACAGAGACCATTTTACCATTTTGAACAACATGTTTATTAATATTTATGGTTACTTACGCAGATATAGTTACATAATTTACAAAATGACTTAAAACAGTTTTACTGAATACCCAAAATAAACATTAAGTTTTTAAATATACAATTTTAGTGCTAGGGAATCATAGTGGGGAATCTTTCCGGTGGCATGGACTTATCTGGTGAGTACAGAATGCACTTCCGTAATTTTTTCCCGTTTAACAAGCTTTTAGAGATAATATGAATAGCGTTTAACGCCCGTTTTTACTACCGAGGCACGATATGAGATGAAATTAAAAAATGGGGAAAAGATTATTTTTTTTAAAGAAAGGAAACGTTCCAGGCCTAAGTTTAGGGTACCTTCCCGACATTTGCCATTTATGACGACTGAGGAAAAACTGGAAATATCCTCAGTCAGGAAGGACGGTCCTAGCGTGAATCGAACGCCAGACTTCCGCTTACGAGTCCGCGCCTTAACGACCTCGGCCACCCGTGGCCGAGAAAGGAAAAAAGGAAAAAAAGTAGCATGTCGTTTTGTTTGCTACATAATCTACAATACTTTCAACACTCTTTTAATATCTTTCAATTAGCATTTCTAGACCCTTGGAAAAAAGTCTGAATTTTTGTTTCCAAACTCTTTTAAAAATGCTTCTTTCATCTTAATGCCACATAAATTTTTCTTTCTTTTTCTTTCTTTCTTTCTATTAATGAAATAAAATAAAATTGTTTAATCGTTGAGGAATATATTAATGCTTAAATTACTTTGCAGTCTGGGCAAAATGCAGACGGCTAACAGCATTAAGTGTTCCTTTTTTTTTAAATACTGCAGGCAGTTTGTGTAGAAAACTTCAGAAATCGCCTCTTTTGACACTTCCAGCTAACAGAGAACTGTGTATTGCCAGAAAAATGTGGCCATGATGCTTCCCTTGAATTGAATAACTCTGGCTTTACTTGGCGGAGTCTTGACATTATCATAATGCATGGAAAGTGGGTCATGGTAGAGGACCACAGCTTTATCCTCTGATTTCAGAACGTTCTTCTTGTTTGTTTGACAACGAACAGTGAACAGTGCTCGATATTGTTGTTGAACTGCCGGAAGAAACCGCGGCACTCTTCTTACATTAGGATATTATTGCAGAACCGTAAAGATGCTATTTTTGAAAGACCCAACCTCGCAGCAACATCTCTCAGTTTTAGTTTCCTGTCACTAATACCTTTTTTTTTCTTCAAAAACCACGATGCACTTCTATATCGGAACCAGGCCATGTGGTTCATCTTCAATGTTTTCTGGCCTTAATCAAAACTGTTTAGCACATTCTTTTACCGCTTAATATAAAGAAAAAGTTTTACCATACTTTGTATCTAAGCGGTTTTTAATTTCTGCACTTTCCTTGTAATAAATTTGACTACCTTACTCAATGTTCAAAATTACTAACATTCCCACGCCTCCAGTAATTCATATGACTCTATTCAAGACAGTGTAAGAAATGAACACTGTGGAAATGCTGAATAATAACAAGCAAGGATAAGACCCTTTCCTTTGCTCTTTTCTTATCTTTATATTTTAATTTTTTCGTTTCTTACAACTTCCGGAGTCTATAAAATAACCTAGAAAAATCACAATGATTTTAATTTAAATTCATAAATAAAATTTTATTATTGGATTCACAAAATTTCGTAGAAATGCGTATTAAAACATATGTTTCAAAATCTATTAAATAAATGTCCGTTTTGACTATCCTTATTAAACTGTGTTGTTATAAATATCTACACTGAAAGCTCCCAGGTTATTGTAAGCATTACCAGGAGTTCGACACAAAATATGAAATTTTTTTATTTCAATTAAAATTGTTTTTATGTATTAATTTGATCCTTTTTCACTATCTCTCATTCTTATTCCATTATTATGCTAATTGCTAGGACGATCAATGAGCAGAGATGGTTTAATAAGATCTGAATTCTTGTGGCATAGGATTAAATACCTTTTTTCATCTATCTTAATTTAACTTATCAGCTGACCTTTATTTTATATTTCTCATTATCTTTATGTGACCAGTTATCAAATGCTTCAGCAAGCAGGATTGAACGATTTATTAACTTTAATGGTCTTAGTTTACTGCTGGAATTGATTACAAAAATGATTAAAGAACAGAAAGAATAAGCCACGCGTAATATCATTATATAGGATGCCGTGGCCGAGGGTTATGCTGTTCGCCTCTTAGCGACCGTTAAAGCCCTCTATTACACAAGTATGGACACTTTGCGGCGGAATTTGCCGTCAACCGAACTCCGTGATTGGCTCGCCAGCATCAGCTGCCATTTTGGGCCTGATGCCTGTGTGTTGTGCCATATGCTTATATGAGGATATTTTAAAATTTTATTTTATTTTAGTTAATATGCCTGGGTGTTGTGAATTTGGTTATACAACTCCAGGAAAGAAAGGCGTTACGTTATATCGATTCTCGGTTTGAGATGCAAATTGCATTGAAATAACTTATGTAATGTAATAAAATATTTGTCAACATGGCTACGTTGTATTTAGCAGTGACTATTATAAGTGTATTATACTTACAACATTATTACTTACTGGTGGTGTAGTGGTTACCATACTTATCTCCTAAACCCAAGATCGCCGGTTCGAACCCGGTCAGGACCGAAGGATTTTTTCGGGCGTAAAAATCCTAAGTATGGCTTCCTTTGGAAGGGAAGTAAAGCCTTGGGTCCCATGTCGTACATTTACGGCACGAAAAAGAACCTCAAGCCTGAAAGAAAGGCCTCTGAGCAAAATTTGTCGGCCGTTTCACGCCCTGAGTTGAATCGGACGCTGATGACCTGAGGTGTTAAAGAGCGTCCGTAAATAAATCAATCAAAAAAAAACATTATTACTGTATTACATTGTACTCTGCCCTTATTCTGGAATACATTTGCCATAGCTTTAAAAAATTAAATGAGTGTATATAATTTGTGAAGGTTTTTTGAATTTTCTTTTACATAAAAATAATTTGCCACAGTCATGTAGTTCATTTTCAATGTCACTATTGCAGAAAAAAATAATTTAAAAAATGCAATATGCTACTATAAGATATCTAAATGTACGTTTATAATTAGAAGAAAAGAAATAGAAAATTCAAATCTATGGGTTATGAAAAGTTTAAATTTTCAGGCATATCATTTAGTTTGTTTATCTCTTGTTTTCACACACCAATTAAAAATATAGATTTTTGGTAGTCATAGCCATTCTCATTGGATCAATTTATAGCTAAGAAATGTGAAACTACATAAAGTTTTTGTTCTAAATTGACTTTGGTAGGAAGCCCTCTAAGTCCTATAATTCTTATAATTCATTATTAATTGACAGGTTAACTGTAGGCCTTATACAGTTTATGTCAACACTGATATAATAAATGCATCACAACAAATGATTTAAATAGTAAATAGCAAAATAAAATAATAAATTCTTATTTTAAGTTTCAAATGTTAAAAGGATGTAATTAATAAGGCCTACATTATTAATATTGTGATTTTTGTTTTAACCGATAACAACCTTTTCCTCTGCCGGCAAATGATCCGTTATTGGCCGCTGAGTTTGGATGCGGTACTATGCGAAAGTGCCGTAACTATAACTGACATGCTCTCAAAGCATGCATTTTCTGTTTGACCTAGACCTACTAATGCAAAAAGAAGAACATGACCAAACACAGAGGGTTCAACAGTGTAACACAAATGTTTTGGGAATTAACTGTATGATAGTCGAGTAAAACGACAGAAACTTAACACGTAGTCTTATGGGAGTTAGAGACGGTTAGGCCCAACATGGAGCGTGTCCACACTGTATAATAGAGGACTTTAAAAGTGCGGTGCCTGAGCAGGTTTTCTCCAGGTACTCCAGTTTCCCCAGAAATTAATCCATCAATATCCTACCCCCATCTTCACCTTCATCATTCAGCGTAATGCAGCTCGCCGATTCTTGGTGCGCGCATTTCAAATAGACTACGCTTCTGTTCTCTGCGCCCGTGTGCTGGCGAACAAGTGAGTTTGCATTAGAACTCGCTCATTCAGTTTCATGGAAACCTCATTGCTTTTATTTGTTTATTTATTCTATATTAACTTCTTGTTTCCCTGTTTTTTATCTTCATGCACCGTCATTATTCCTTGAAGTTACATATAATGCACATTTCTCATTTCAGGCACCAAAACATATTTCTAAAATGTATGATTAAATACGTTAGTAAGGTTTACAATGTCAGAATGTCTTTTTGTTTCCCAACCGAAATACTCAAAAGGCAACAATAATCCAAGGCGATATCGACATTTACTGATAATAATAACGAAAGCTTCTATATAACTCACTTGTATTCAGAGTCCAGCAGAAGTCTATGGTATCTCTGATCAGAGCCTCAAGATTCTGAGGGCTTCAAAATTCAAAACAAGATGTTTTAAAAAGTATTTTTTGTAAATTTTAATAGATACCACCTCTGATAACTAGTAAAAGCATTTTAATTTCGGTTTGTATCAGATCTTCGTTTTGTTTTGTTTTTCCCCACACGCAGATCGGGCCGGTAGCAGGGAGTACACAGCTCGCCGCGCGATCAGCAAACGTATTTCACTTTTTCACAGATGGTACCAATGCATGCACTTCAGTAATCTTTAGAAATGAAATATTAGTCATTTTTAGCGTAATGAGATCACTCACGCTTATTGTGATAGTTTTGCAAGATATTTTCAGGGAGATTCTTCCAATCAGCGGCGACATCATTTAAGATATTATTGTTCAACCATATAGCACCTTCTCTCGAAAATAACGAAAAAATATTCACTGTCTCACACTATTTTTCAAAGTATCCATACATCTTCTCCATTGTATCTATCATCTCGTTTTCAAAATCTGTCTTCCTCTCATAATCTTAACACATGTTCTAAATCCCAGCACGTATTATTATTACATTGTACCTAACATCACTTTACTTATCATTCACTGTAACCACCGTCCGTCTCTGGAATACATTGCAACGGAAAGTCAAAGACCGGCACACTTTGGGAGCATTTCATAAGAAATTGTTCAATATTATTAGAAATAATCGATTGCTCTAAATTTAGATTCCTTATGTTACAATACATGTATTTATTTGTTTTATCCTGCTATAGAATTGTTCATTCTAATTATTGTTATTATTATCATAAATATTCCATAGTGTTGTTAGGGTTTTTATTGTTAAGTTTACGCGTATGTATAAATTGTCATTGTTAGTGCTCGTTTTATTATTATTATTTTATTTATGTTTTTCTTAAACTAATATTTTCATTGTTCATTTTTATATATTAGCATACATTTATTTATCTACTTCATGTTTTACATTGGTTTATATGTACACGTGCTCTGTCCTCGTTACTGTCAATGTTGTGATTATAATATTGTCGCTTAAACTTAGTGTTAACTCCTATAGATTGATAAAGCGGAAGAGAAGGCCTAATGGCCTTAGCTCTGCCAGAATAAATAAATAAATATTATCCAATTTTTCTTCTATTGACAAATAGCACCTGTGTCTTATTTTCTTGTCCAGCACTAACACTGTGTTATAAATTTAAGCACTATTTTACAAACAGCAGACTATCAGGTAGATGAACTCCTGGAAGACGTTCTTGAAATTCCTAATCAGCTGATTTGTTTCTTGAAAAGTTGCAATATGTGAAAATGCGTTGTTCTATATTAAATCTTTGAACCGTGGTACTCAATAATAACACATAGTTATTCCTAACTGCTCCAAATCTAAGAAATCACAAACCTATCCTTGTGAGCGGGGGAGGGGAAAACAATGTGAAGATTCGATAGTTTTGAGTGATAAATTGAGTGCAGCATTTAATTTCATTAAATTTTAACAGTTTGCTCCAGTCGTTCTCTGTAATGACTTTTAAACCAAATGTCTAGTGCTTGAGTTTCTTGCAGGAATTTTAGAGGATTAAAATTAGTGTGTAATGGTAGTTTTATAGTGCATTTAAGGGGAATTTTAGCGAATTTTACAATCAGGAGGCGAGAAAACAAAAAGCTATATTCAAATACAAAAAGAAACACTTATGTACGCTAAAGATATACAGGGAGGACAGTGCATCACAGCTACGGATTTACGTATGTAATGTAAAACTGCGGAGAGCAAATACGAGAACTAATCAATTAAGACTAATTTTTTTTTCTTATAAAAAAATATGGACCTAGGTCCGGGCTTTTTGGAGGATGAGGAGCACACATTCGACTTTTTTCTGGCCAAATGTTAAGCAATGCTGCAAACTGAGGGCTTGTATCGTCATGGGCAAGGCGTCATCAGATAGATGCATCTCGGACATATTCGGCCAAGGCGCTCAAAACAGCCCTGTAACACTCCCCATTAACCGTTGTTTGCGGGGGAACTTCAAGTCGATAAACTATCCTATAACAGTCGAAAAATGAAATTACCATAGCCTTTCTTGCCTATCGAACAGTCGGAGAACCAGGTGATTTCCAGACTGAGCTCGCCAGTCGGGATTGTTGTGGTGAAACCAATCTCATCACCTGTAGTGACGAAAGTCAGATATGCCTTGCCTTACCGCGCTACCAGACGCTGAAGCTGCGACATTCGCACCATCATCTGTTCAGACACCAGCAATCAAGGCACGCATCTGGCCTCATGCGTAAGCGATCGTGAAAATGGTGAATGCGCTACCATGGAAAAGCTGTAACTTGTATGCCAGCCAACCCACAGTTTACGATCATCCCGAACAATGACAGGCTGCGCTGTAGGGAACGAGAGTTGCAGTCCTACTTTATGATTGAAATATGGCCCTCCTTAAACTCTTTAAACCACCTAAGTGCGGTTAATTGTTACAAAATACCATCACCCTTTGCTTGCTGTAATAGTGTGTACACTTCCATATCTGCAGACGGAAGCAAAATTTCCAGGCAGGTGTTGCTAGTTACGAAGTGACTACATTTTACGCCCCCTACTGGCAAATCCGCTCTTTGTTGGCTTGCAGTACTAAAACACATGCGCGTACGCGCTTCCAATTTTTTCTACCAATCACATGAGATCTGTTCTAATAAAAAAAATTATCGTTGTATCTACACTGTGTGATTATAATAAAATCATTCTCAGTCCTTTTTTGACTAGCTCTCATATGAATTTAGCAACAATGAACATATTTTATACACTTAAATTCTATCTTGCGAGATGCGATCATGTTCCGCCGCAGCGATTTCTGCTTCCTCTACCTCCGTCTTACGGCTTTATTGACAAAGGGCAATATTGCAGAGGGAAAGAGATCAGCATGCCGGCACAATTTTATCTTGTCGCCAGATTTAATCACCGAAACCTTGTGGAACACTTTTTAGTACACTTTTTAACTAAAAAGTGTTCCCCAATAGAGGTAATTAATTAATACCTCGATGAAAAAATTACAAGTAAAAAAAAAATAGACAGCTAATACCTTATACTACTATAGTACAATGAAAACAGGATGAGCTGCTCAGGAGGAAACAATTGGGACTCGCATTCGAGAGGTTCCGGAGTTAAATTCTTTGGGGTCAACAATCCAAACCTTGGATTTTTTCGTATTTTGTCGTTCAGGTGAATACTGGGATAGCTTTTCCCTTCCATGAATCTCGGCTCTCTCATTTCATCACCCCCAAAATTACCAGGGTGAGGGGGCTGGTGCGGCGTAATAGTAACTTGCGCTATGTAAAGATTTCTGCTATCTGGAAACATTTTAGGAAGCCAGTGCACATGCGTGGATACTGGCCACTCGATTTCTCCCTTACCACACTCCTTCCTCCCGAATATGCCACCATGGAGACGTAGGTTCAAACGGCCAGTCATTGAGCAAGGCTGAGCACCGAAATACCTTCCTCTGTCCTTCACAATTCAACTCAATCAACAGTCCAAGTTAGAGGGATACGAACGCTTTTAGAAACCATTTAACCAACCTTTGCGGGATGAAAAGTTTAATTGATCAAAAAAAATTTCCCTTGCAGAAGGAACCCACTCACTGAAATATGCTTGCTAAACTAAAAACCAATTTTATTGGTTGGTTCTTTTAACTGTCTAGTACCCTTTCTGCCATGAAATTAGTAAATTATGCATTCACAATTGAAGCTTTGTTTGCATTTATGTTGTAAATTGTTGATTTAGAAACCCCAAATTTCTCTGCAATTTTCAACAATAACACCATTAAGGTAAACGACGTAAGCTTCTTTCTCATATAGATCATACAAATTAAATGGTATTACGTCACTCTTTAACAGCAGCCGATGACCACCATGTAGACCGAGAAATAAAATGCAAGCTAGGGATAGTTCTCACCCCCTTCTTGGAAGTGCTAACGTTTAAAGTATCAAATTTAACATCATTCAGTTCCTAAACGGGTAGCAGAACTGTAAACAGTGTTTAAGAGAAGTTCAACATGCTAGATAGAAGGGTGGCCAACATAAATGATAAAATACAGGAATGTGACTGTTTCCAACATTAGATGTCCGGGATGTGCACAAAGTGGTTTGATATTAAAGAGAACAAGTTTATTTTCTGTATGATCCTTCATTTGACTTAAATGTGCGTCCAGCTAGGAAAGTTTCAAGTTTCGACAACAGATGATGATCCGACGGGGTAAAATCAGGTGAATATGGTGGATGCGGAAACATTTCAAACCGTAGTTCCGTATTTTGTCCTGAGCGACGCGGCTTGAATGCACCGGCAAATTGTCATGGTATAACATCTTCTTTTTTCTGTTTTTGTATGTTTGTTTCTTTTTCCAAGTAGTCACTCACAAAAAGCCGGGTGAGCAGACACGGCATCCATCTTCCGCAGTGGTTTCATGTACAATTCATTATACAAAATAAAATGCCTCTCAGTCAAAATTATCAATATCAATTATTTCTGGCCTCACGGCGGATTTTTGAGTTCTAGGACGTAGCGTGTCTTCGACGTTTGTTCTGCCACGCTTGAACTCATTTACCCAAAGTCGAACGGTTTCATAGGAAGGTCACGCGTCATTCAATGTAGGCAAAACCTTCTTGTGATCTCCGTTACGAATCACACCAGAATTCCAATCTTGTCCATTTTTCGCCGCCACTCGAAATGCTTGTGTTTAAATAACTACCAAACAAGGAATTAACATCAGAATGACTTGTTACCATAGTATACATAGAAAACAAACTTTATGGCTACATACACACAAGTTGCTCTTGCCCTCTACCGGGTAGAGCCAAACTTAATCGGTCCTGGGGGTGTAGTGGTTACCATACTTGCCTCCTACACCCAAGATCGCGAGTTCGAACCTGGCCAGGACCGATGAATTTTTTCGGTAAAAATCCTAAGTATGGCTTCCTTCGGAAGGGAAGTAAAGCCGTGGGGCCCGTGTCGTATATTTAGGGCACGAAAAAGAAACTTAAGCCTGAAAGAGAGGCCTCTGAGCAAAATTTGTCGGCCGTTTTACGCCCTGAATTGAATGGGACGCTGATGACCTGAACTGTTAAAGAGCGTCTATAAATCAATCAATCAATCAAAAAAAAACCCGCCAAACTTTCACTACACATTCCACACACGTAAAAGAAGAAAATAGGGTATATGGACACAGGTTCGGAAACAATTCATTTCCATGCTAGAACTCATCGTCTACAACTCTTCATAGTATATTATTCACGGGAAACACGCAGGAACAAAACGTACCAGCATAATTATAAAATGCCCTCCGTTATAATTGACACACATCAACCCGCCGTCGCAGTGAAACCCGGATGCGCTGATGTATCCCTGGAGCATTGTGTATTGTTCCGCAGACTTCCACAATACGAACACAAAGACTCTCTGCATCTTGTACCGGAGTTCGATACACAAGCGCTTTCAAGTGCCCCACAAGTTACAATGAAGTGAGCCGCATGTCAGCATTATCTGCGTTCAAATGGGACACAAAACACTGGCGGTTAACCTAACAATTACAACTTAACAGACGTAACCAAGAGGGCATGTTGAACATTTCATGTAAGAGTTTCATGTGGTGTACTGGTACGTTTTGTTCGTGTATGTTTCCCATAATAAAAAAGAGTTCTAACATGGAAATAAAGCGTTTCCGGACCCATGTTCACAACATATTTTCTTCCTCTACCTGTGAGGAATGTGTTCTGAAAATTTGACCTTACCTTATTATTACACCCGGTTAATACTCTGGGGGAGTCGGTCCTGGTGATGTAGTGGCAACCATACTTCCCTACTAAACCCAATATTGCGGGTTCAAACTCGGTCAGGATCGATAGCTTTTTTCGGGTGTAAAAATCCTAAGTATGACTTCCTTAGGAAGGGAAGTAAAGCCGTGGATCCCGTGTCGTACATTTACGGTAGCAAAAAGAACCTCAAGCCTGAAAAAGAGGCCACCGAGCTATATTTACCGGCCGTTTCACGCCCTGAATAGAATGGGAAGCTGATGTTTTTTGTTTATGTTTTTTTTTTCAGCAGTATTTAACGCCCGTGTTTACGACTGTAGCACCACAGGCGGTGGACACTGATGATACATGAAATGAAATAATATATTGTGAAAGGATATTTTTAAGGAAGGAAGCGTTCCAGAACTAAAATTAGGTATTTCCCCGGTATTTGCCAGTTATGAGGACTGAGGAAAATCTGGGAAAAATCTCAGTCAGGGAGGACGGTCGCGGCGGGATTCGAACCCCAGACCTCCCGCTTACGAGTCCACGCCTAACGACCTCGTCCGTCCGTGGCGATAGGGACGCTGATGTCCTCAGATGTTAAAGAGAGTCCGTAAATAAACCAAATCAACAAAGTTCTCGGGGAAAAAATTTGCCCACTGTGTGGAGAATGCAATACCTGGAGGCATATTCTGGCAGAATGCACGGAAACGGATATTTTAAGAAATGAGCATTTATCACCGCAATTTCTGAATTCCAATGAAAATTTGAGCATTTTCCGGGATGTTTTGGTGCATGCGAGATACTCACAATTTGAGAATATTTCTAGAGAAGACCCGACAAAGATGGTTAATGGCTATAGCGAAGAGAGGGGAGTTGGAGTGGGGTTGTGATTAAATGCAAGGGGGCTCAATAGTAAAGGTTCCATTCATGTTCATGTATTTATGTATAAATACATAAATTGTGTATAAAATGATTGATAGAAAACTTAAATACATCGAAGTGTGTGTGTGTGTGTGTGTGTGTGACCCTTTGGGTGATATAAGGATGATATTAGCATGTACGGCCGTAAGGCCCATGCGATAGTTGTATTTATTTGAATGTATTCAAAACATACTTATCCAACACCTTTATAGGTGTCTAACAAGAGAGATGTTACTACATTTGCTAAATCGTCAATAATAGTGTAATAACTTTAAGTAAAATTTTTACTGTTCAGATTCATTTCATATTTCTTTAAGACTAAAGAAGCATGAAGTTTCTTCCTCTCGCAGACGGCTGTTTTCTGTATTATTATTAGAGCAGAAGGAAAAGGAATAGAACATTAAACTGTGAAAAGAATGAAAATATTGCAGAATTCGAAACCGGATGGATGGATGGATGGATGGATGGATGGATGGAAGAATGGATGGATTAAAATTAAATAAACCATTAAATTGTTTATTGTTGCTATAACTATTCTTCTAATTTTTCAAATCAGTATTATCTTTAAATACCCCCTGCGAAAACAAATTGACACTTGGGAATTATTGGACCCATGTCATTTCGAAAGCTATCTCACTGCTATATTAGAACTGCATTGAGCTATTTCTTAACAGGGTGCACTGCTTTTATTCCTCAAATCCTTTAAACTTTTGTTGAATATACAGAGGAAGTGCAACATCAGCCACAGCTTGTGTGAGACCAGACTCATGTGCCGCCTGGATGAGCGGTTCTGCAATGCTGGTGCCAGTGGCTACAGTTCTGTCAGCGATGACCGCACCTATCTGCGACAGCTTTTTCTTCAAAACATTGGGCATAAACGGTACATAGTCAAGAGCACTTTCTGTCTTTAATTGCACCTGCTGTCCAATTTTTGAAGATAAATCAGAAGTAAACTTGAAAGGATTGATTATTTCGAGCGCTCCGCCCAAGAAATTCATTGGAGCCGAGATGACACCCTGTATTGCCGACTCGGAGACGTGTCCCATAAAACTTCGGCGAGCCACTTCGTCTTCCTTACCTGTTACAATATAATTAATATCCCGAATTATTACACAAATAGAATCCAGATAGATATTCAATTTAAACAGTCTTCTCTAGGCTAATATTACGAGATAAATGCATTTGGCAATATTTAGTGTAGAATTTATAATTATAATACATTACGTTGCTATTTGCCAAAAAACCGAATGTAATAAGCAATTAACATACTCATAATATTTTGGCGTATTCCAAAAGAACGCAGCAATTTAATTTTTTTTTTTTTTTTTTGAAAAATTTTCTTCAGATTTCCATCAATCCTACGCACCAAAAATGACAATGAACCAGTTTATATGTCAGTCTGTTAACGCTCTAGAGGCCGCTATTTTGGTTTTTTCTCAACAAAACTTGGTATATAAGAAGGTAGATCCATAACTTCTCGGCCTAACCATTTTCTAGCTATGATAAAGACAAAAAAAAAACTATATTTCACTTTTCAATATAATTATTCTTTATTGCAATACACTTCTCGCATCTTTGAACTAACATTTCAATCCCCCCCCCTCCCAAAGAGTCAGAAGTCTTGTCGGCAAAATGGGCATAAACAGCATCCGTCACTTCTTCGTTACACTTAGATTTCCTTCTTCCAAGGTCCTTCTTGAGTTTTGAGAAGAGGAAAGAGTCACTGGGAGCTAGATCAGGGCTGTAGGGTGAATGGTCCATCTCCTTGAAGCCACATTTCTTCACAGCTTCCTTTACAACAAGAACTGTGTGCACAAGCGCGTTGTCGTGAAGAAGGCGCACACCACCGCTCAGCTTTCCTCGTCTTTTCTCTTTGATGGAAGCACTTAGTCTGTGCAGAAGGCCAGCATAGTACTCCCCATTTACTGTGTTGTTCCTCTCCTTTAAGTCAATGAACAGTATTCCTTCACAGTTCCAAAAGATTGTGGCCATTATCTTTTTGGTTTAGTGAGTGACCTTGGACTTTAGAGGCGGTGTTTCGCCAGGTTTACGCCACTCTATTGATTCTCTTTTGGAGAAGAGATCGTAGTAGAGGGACACAGTTTCATCTGCTGTAACAATGGTTTGCAGAATTTCTCTCTCGTTGCCACGGCAGAGCTCCAAAAATGCCTGACAGCAGATGACTCGATGCTTTTAGACTGAGGAAAGAAGTCTAGGCACCCATCTTGCACTAACCTTATTCATGTTTAAATGTTCATGAATAATTCGAAGGACTGTTGTTTTAGATAGGCCCAACGTTGCTGCTATTTCTGTAACTTTGAACCGCCGATCTTCCACAATTTCTCCTTCCAAAAGAACGATGTTTTCAGGAGTGAGAACCTCCAAGGGCCGACTTGCACGGTCGTCGTCTTCAATGCTTTCTCGACCCATTGGAAAAAATTTGGCCCATTCTTTTGCGATAGTATATGAGGGGGATGCTTTCCCGTATACACCGTTCAACCATTGTTTCATTTCATTTGGAGTAAGTTCTTCTTTTGTGAAGAACTTAATAACAGCTCGATACTCCCTTTTGTAAATGTCGCGATATTCTGCACATAGCCTTCTTTATGCAACTATAACTGAACAACGAACCACAGCGGACCGGAAGTTGCAGCTGCAATTATTTTCTTAACAGATAAGATATAACACCAGATAAGTATTTGAATGCGATAATACTTATCAGTAAGGCCGGAAATGTATGGACTTACCTTCGTACCCTTTAAATAAAATAAGCAAAATATTTTCTGAAAATAAGGGAAATCATACTATTAGGAGGGGGATTACGTGAAACCCAAAATTTAAAAATTGGTCTAGCAGGACCAATATTTGTTTTTTTCAATACAAAACTCGGCATATAACATTTAAATAAAACAAGAAAAATAGTTTCTGAAATTTAGGGAAATCGGACCATTAGGAGCAGGAATACACTTGAAAACTGAAATTTAAAAAACACTGAGCATTTCATTTTCCCTCTATACTGTTTTAAAATAAAAGGACAAATTAAATCAGCATATAACTGTATTTATAACGATGCATATGTTTTATATTTCATATCGTGAAGTTAGCAAATGTGAAATGTTAATGTAATATGTGTTTGAGAATTATATTTGTATGTAACAGCGCTGTCTAACAACGTTCAGAAAACGTTTACATTACATGTTACTCCAACAATATTTAAATTAAATTTCAAAGCCAGTTAAAATGGATGGAGCTTTCGATTGTTTATTGTTAGTTGTGCATATTTGCTTTGTTCGTTGCAATTATTTTATGAATAGTACCATGTTTTTGTATTATTGAAACATATGAACATCATCTTCTTAAATATACAATGTAACTGGAAACTTTCTGTTATTTCTCTCTATTTTGGAAAATGTAAAGATGATTCTAGGGCTCAGTTCATAAACATGGTTACATTTAATTTTTTTTAAAAAATTCTCACACGGTATATTTTCGTCTATTATTGTTCATATGTTTAATTTAATTAATAGTATATCATTAATTTTGTGGTTTAATCTCAATAATAATAATAAAAATAATAATAATTCTTTAAATGAGGTTTCTCTTTTGTGATACATATAGATTGCAAGAATTTTAATTTTATTTCCCTAATACGACACAGTAATGCAATAACGCATTTCATTTCATTAATTAATAATGCCATAATGTGGACTTTATATTCATTTGTAAAGTTACTCTACTAGGCGAGGAGTTCGCTCGGTTTACGCAGCTCCTGCGTGACGGACTTTTTTCCACTTCCTGAGAAGTCCCATTCTCGTTTCAGTTCTGAAAATGACAGACAATCAATCAAGCATGGCTCCCCGGCTGTAGCCCCGGAAAGAAGCATTTGCTAATTAAACAGTGCGACAAAATTGACTGCATTTTGCAGCAGGGACAGCAAAAATGTGAATGAATTACATTAATGCATTCTCAAAATTTCTACGTTTCGGCTAAAAGCCTTTCTTGGTTAAAAAAAAAAAAAAAAAAAAAAAAAAACACTATGTAGATGCTAGAATGACCTGACCCAAGTTCTATGAGAAATGTAAGAAGGTTATGGAGAATGCAACTGTAAGCAAGAAGCCACCTAATAAATGAGAACTGCACTGGACTATTCTGTGTGTGTATTGTATTTGTTGGGTATAATGAGAAAATGATATGGATGTTAAATTAAGAACGATAATGTTTGGCAACATATCTTTACTTATACACATAACACTGATGATATTTCTCGACCTGTCCCTGTTTTTCTGTCAGGTCCTTAAAAGATATATTGGAAATAATTTTTGACAGGTCCTTCAGAATGACCGCCGCAGTCTTCACCACCGCTTCTGATTGACCTTTAGCATATCATATGTCCTTGAGGAGTTTTCAGAACATCTCTAGCATTGTCCAGTTGCAGTTGTGGGTGCAGGTACGACATGCTAGTGAACCATTTCTTGAATACCGAAAAATGAGATGATCATAACTTTCCCATCAGAAGCAAACACGCAGAGCTTTGCTATTTGCTCTCAGGGTCGAAATGATGTGGTCAAGTTTCATTAGAAGTGATTACCTTTGAAATAATTTCTGCATCTTTCTGTAACATCATCTTCAACTGCATGCAAACCTGCACGTGCAGTTCTTTTGTTCGGGAATCGGCAAGTCTTCTACCCACCATACACAAACACGTCTTATGTGCTGTTTTTATTATTAATGGACAATTCTCTCTCACAATGACAGCAGCGGCGTTAATATTTTCTTCTATTAGAGCACAAAACTGGAACGCCTGTTACACCTTCCTTTGAAATTGATTGCCTTCCCTCTGTGAACATTTTAACCCTTCTTCGAGTGCGCTAGAGCCTCTTGGTTCACCTCCATTTTGCTGTAGGCGGGATTGAACAGGTATCAATTTGCACACTTCTCAAAGTCGGGACCCGGTGACAAGAATGAAATCAATACCACGTGTACATTGCGCATTGAGCTAACAAAATATTGCAAAGTTAAAAATTTAGTGCGAGAAATTATGCATGGTCATTCTTTATTGAACAGCCCTCGTTCATTAACAATTTGATTCTCTAACGCTCAAACGATGCCAAACAGTGAATAAAGCACATGGTGGAGAAGCAACAATGCTTTCATAAGAGAGAGTTCTGTAATTTCAGAAATTGACAACTCGGGTAGGGTAGGTCGTTAAAATACAGACTTATGAGCGCCAGAACCGTCCTTTCTGACTGAGAGTTTTTCTAGGTATTCCTCAGAACTCATAAATGGTAAAAATGGTATTACCCCAAAAAGTAGGCCTGTAGCGTTTCCTTTAAAAATAAAAGTATTTTCCAATTTACCATTTCCTATTATGTGGTATTAGTGTCCACTTACTTCTGTGTCTTAGTAGAAAAAAGGGCGTTAACCGCTATTAAAAAACATTCAGAGGCTAAAAACATAACTATTATTTATTGTGATTGCGTATCCGGCAATATTATATGTAATGTTTTAAAATAATAAATAGATCGTTTCTTTCATGCTCTTACACTGCATTGTTTCAGCAAGTGTTAAAACATAATATTGCATTTATTTAAAAATAAGTAACAGAATAAAGGTAATGCATAAGAATAGTGTCTCAATAAAATGTGAACAAAGGCAAACTAATGTAACTACAATAATTCGGGGACTGAAAAAAAAAAGTTTAAGTAATAGGTCACGCAAAACACTTTTCCACCACTACATGCACTCAGGTCTATAAAACAGCCTATTTACATTATGCTGCTTCATTCTTATCTTCTGAGTCTCTCTGCGGGTAATCAGCCATTGCGTTGTGTACTTCTCCATCAAAAGGAGGTTCTTCGGTATTTGAACTTGCACCAGAAGAAGGGAAAGATGGAACATAATCATACATGATGACACCCATCGTAGCCAAAATGTGAATTAAGCGGTCAGTCGCCACTCTGGATATTTGAGACAGCTTCATCAGTACCGGCCTTGGCATGGGAATGCGACCCCAGAAATTCTGAGCACTCCTAGAAGCTTCTTCTCCAAGAGTTGTGTTGAGATCAGAAGATGTCTTGAAAGGATTAAGAACTTCAACGGAACCCTGTACAGCATGCTTGACTACGGCTGAACTCAAGCCCAGAATATCCGAAAAGACGTTACGGTATCCCATCACATGATTTCCTATGATCAAAGAAATCTTCAGTAAGTAAACGTTCAGCATTCGTTGTAGTCTGCTGTTTGTCTCTCCAAGTTTTAGATATATGTTTTTTAAAATGTAAGGGGTATGAACTACTCGTATGAAGGCTGTTCAATAAAGAATGATTTTTTTAAAAAAAATAACATATCTTACTTATCCTCATAATTTTGATTATCTTTCTCAAAGTAGTCTCTCAGATGCAAATCATCTGTCCCAATGTGTCTGCGAGTCTTCGAAGTCATGCTGAAAATCATTTTTGACAGATCCTTCAGAGTCACCTCCGCAGTCTTCGCCACTGCTTCAGATAATGGAAAATGTCTCCCATGAAGAAGTTTTTTTTTTTTTTTTTTTTCAATTTGGGGAAAAGGAAAAGGGCCAAATCTGAACTATAGGGAGAGTGAGATACACTTCTTGCAGGTTTTTGTGAGATATTCAGTAACAAATGCCATGTCCAGTCGTGTGCAGCATTTAAACTAGGGGAGAAATTACTTTGTGATTAACGTTTTTGCTGTCACGCCAACACGCTGTTGTCACATTCTATCACTCGCTATCCGTCTTCAGGAATGCACTCCAAGAGCATTCCTGTTGCTCTTCACTGTTGATTTCCATTTCTATTTCATTGTGTTCACTATCACCATCATTGGAATCACTGGAGCCACCCAAGTTTATTACAAAACGTTCCACGATGCATTTTGCTTTACACGTGCTCTCTAGCACACCTCTCGAACGTTCAACTTCTTTAATAGTTACGATTGTTAACTCCCTTTGCCTTTACCACACCTATAAGCCATTTGAAAACCAGTAGCTATTTACAATGTATGGTGAATATAAGAAAGTGTTCACGAGAAATACAAAACAACAAAACAGCTAAGTTAAAAACATCTAACATTTTAATTGTGGTTTATCAAAACCCTACAGAATCACTTGTGTACGATGAACGATACAAAGCACAACCACTTAGTAAAATGTTATATACGCACCTGAAAACACGTTACTATTGGGTCCCTTAACTCCGTAAATGTTGCAACGCCGATGATGTCGTGCCTCTGATGATAATGTGTTTTTGTTCCTAATTGGTCAGCGACATAACGAGATTCTCATCAGCTGAGTCCTCTGCATAAGCACGTCCCAAGTGTCAATCACAAAGAAAGTTCTCCCCTACTTTAGCTTGTTCAAAAACTTTTTAAGACATCTCTGCAGTATTGCCCAGTTACAGTCGTGTGTCCAGGTACGACATGCTGGTAAGCCATTCCTTGAATATCGAAAATGAAATGGCCATAACTTTCCCGTCAGAAACAAGTATGTATCCTTCCTTCCTTCCTTCCTTCCTTCCTCCCTCCCTCCCTTCCTCCCGCCCTCCGTTCCTCTCTCCCTCTCTTCCTCTATTTTTCTCTTTTTCTTTCTTTCTTTCTCTCTCTTTCTTTTCTTTCCCTCTTTCTTTTCTTTATTTGTTTTTGTTTTCTGTTTTGTTTTTTGATGGTGGTGGTGGAGATTTCCACACAGAGCTTTGGTGTTTGCTTTCAGAATCGAAATAGTGTGTAGCTAAGCTTCATTGGCAGTGATTATGTTTGAAAGAAAATCCACATATTCTTGTAATATCATTTTCTGCTTCATGTAAACCTGCACGCGAACATCCTTTTGTTTGGGAATCAGCAGTTGGAACCCACCGTGCACAAACACGTCTCATATGCAAATTTTCAGTTATCAACGAGTGGGTAGCATTAAGAAAAATTTTCAGAATTTCTGAACAAAATTATTCGAAGATCACGGTCCTCTCTCACAATGACAGCAGCTGAAGACCCTGGCCCAACTTCCTTTAAAATGCATTGTTTCCTCTCTTTAAACATTTTAAACTATCTTCAAGCTGTACTAATGGAAAAACAAAACTCTCCATATGCCTCCTGTAACATTAAATAATTCTCAGCTGAAGATTTGTTGAGACGAAAGCAGAATTTCAGAGCGGCATATTGTGTCACCTCTATTTTGCTGCAGTCGGAATTTAACACATCCCAATTTGCATATCTATCACAATCCGAAACCGTAAGTGACAACAATGAAAATCGTATCAGGCGCACATTGCTCATTAACCTAACAAAGTATTGCAAAGTTAAATTTAAGAGCAAAAATTATGCCTGTAAAAAGTACATCATTCTTTATAGAACAGCCCTCGTAAACAGCACAACTTCGAGGTCCATGTTTTCGTTCTTAATTAAAAGAGATTATGAGTTTTAAATTAATTTTAAGGGTCTTGATGAAGCAAAACAGCTTAATGCAAGGATAATACAAACGATGTTATCCGTTTATCCGTTTCATGTTTAATGAAATTCAGATATATGAAATTAGCACCAATGGAAGGAGAAGCTCATAAAAAAAAAGTATTCATACTTTAGCAGACTTAAGGCGTTAAATATGCATGGCAATGCTGTCCTATGTTTCAATAGATATCTTTGCGAACGGCTATATAGTGTTTGTTTTTTAATCTCTCCTAATGGTGGTTCGTGCAGACAGGGATTCCCCAGTATAGTGATTTAGGCCCCTTACTGCTTTCACTATATATCACTGACAGTACAGAACTATATGTCACTGATATTGACAGTAAATCTACTTCTATGCTGACGATTTACAGCTTTACATACACTCTCGAACTAACGACATTTGAGACAGTGTTTATAAGCTCCACCAACATATTTAATTTGAGTCATTTTAGCAGTAACTTCTGTATTATAGTCATGAGTTATATGTAATTTTATTTTCTGTACAAGTGTTGAATTATTGTATATAAAATGTTATTTTCTTGCCAGGGTGCAGAAAGCTACCCCAGTCATAAAATCTAACCTGGGAATTTCTGTTGTCTATTGTAACAATATTTGTAAAAATGACCCAAGCAAAACCGGTGTTTTCTGAAGAAATTTCTAAAGGAGAATTTGTATACTGTTAGCGAATTGTAAAGCAAGGAAGATGCATTAAAAATTATGACAAATACGGAGGTGAAAAGACAGACCGATAACCTCTGGAATGGAGATCCTAACGGTTCCATGTAATACGTATGTATGTTACATGCAAAAAGTCACGTAAGCCATTTGACAAATAATATAGCAGAGAAAAAATGGAGGGAACAGGGACACAACATTACACAATAGGGATGCGAAGATGGGAGGAAATTTTCTAAATTTTTCTAAAAACATATTTGAAAGAATAAAGATAGCTTCGTGAGACCGGCAGACTGCCGTGTTTATTTAATCTTGCCATTTTGCGGCCGAGGGACACTCTCCGTTCAGTTCAGTTGGTTTGAAGAAAAGACATTCTCCGTTCCATTCTAAGTAAGTGTGGAAGAGTAGGCACAGGCAGTCCAATTATCTGTTTTAGTTTAGTTCAGTAGAAGAGTGTCGTTTGTGTAAAACTATCAGTGAAGAGTAGGCAGTTGTGTCTCAGAATTAGTTGAGTTTAGCGGAGTTCAAGAGCAGAGTTTTAGAGTTAATAAAGTGCACTAACGTCAGAGTAATTGCAATAGATAATGCGAAAGTGGCACATATTCTCCAGGAAATAACGGTAGTACATTTTATGTGCAATAGTTTATGAACAATAAATTGTGTTAAATTTCCCATAACACCGCCACGGGTGGACGAGGTCATTACGGCGCGGATTCGTTAGCGGAAGGTCTGGGGTTCGAATCCCACTATGACCGTCCTCCCTGACTGAAGTTTTCTTCAGGTTTTCCTCGGAATGGCAAATGCCGGGGAGGTATCCTAAACTTGATTTCTTCCTAAAAATAAATCCTTTCCCAAAATGTATTTCATCTCATGTATCATCAGTGTCCATTTCCTGTGATGCCTCTGTAGCAAAAACGGACGTTAAATACGAGTCATTCCATGTTATTCATCTATTCTCCTATAACGAGAAATCTGATCAATCTCCATATACTCATTCCCCTATGGTCACAGGACCATAAAAATATCAAGCAGTAGAGTCTAAACAGCCGTGGCAAAAATACAAGTCAGCGGAAACCATCATCGGAAAGAAAGAAATTATCATTTGATTGGCTGAGATTCCATATAAACTAAACAATTAATCTGATCCTTCCAAAAGCTTTCCCTTCACTCTATTTTATTAATTAACACTTTCCCTTTTTATTTTAAACCTCTGCACATTCGTGAACTAAAAACGTCACATACTAGGATCATGGCTCAGTTCATTCATGGACGTGAAATCGGAGCCTTGGTCTTAAACTCCATAAAATTTTGAGACATCGGCGATTTCTAAGTGCCATAGGCATAGGTAATATTCCTTCCGTGAAAATAATGGAAATAATTGTCTCTTTTGAGAAAACAATGTTGGTGAAACTTGCAAGAAAACAACAAATGTATCTCTACCTAGAATCTTTCCATAATGTAATTTCTGGTGATGCATCACTTCAACTACTGCGATTTTCTGGCAACAGACTTAAATCTGATGTGATGCAAAATCTACAGCACCGAAAAGTCGCTCCGCAGTCATTGTGTAGTCCAGATTTCACTACGAAAACAAATTCGGGTGACGGTGCTGACCGCACGCCCAGCATATAGTTATTGTATTCATTTTACCTCACCGCCACGGTTGGCTGAAGTCGTTAAGCGCCGACCTGTGAGCGGCGGGTCTGGGGTTCGAATCCCACCAGGACCATCCTCCTAAATGAGGTTTTTTCCAGGTTTTCCTCAGTCCTCATAAATGACAAATGCTGGAGAGGTGCCCTAAACTTAGGCCTAGAATGCTTCCTTCCTTTAAAATAAATAAAAAAAAAATCTTTCCCAATATTACATTTCATCTCATGCATCATAAGTGTCCGCTGTGGTGCCTCAGTAGTAAAAACGGGCTTTAAACACTAATAAAATAATAAAAAGGCAAGCACAACTCCAAAATCCAAATCTTAGCACTGGTGGGTGCATTACTTGCTAAAAATTGGTTTCGAAGGAATGAATGTCAGAAATGTTGGAGTATCAATTTTCTTCTGTGAGGTGCCTCGCCTAAGTGCGGAGGAACTTGTCGATGAATTATGAGTGTAAGTTGTATCTGTGACCTGTGTTTGTTTGACAATGTAACTTCTCCACCCGAATATACTATCTTGTTTCCGCCTGAAAAAACAGAAGAAATATCCATTGTTTCACACTGCTTTTCAAAATTACTATAAAATCTAAAAGCGTAGCCTTTCATGTGAGCCTTTCCTTCCATTCCGTTTTCTATGCATATGCATTAAACACTTTTGAAATGAATTCATGATGTTTCATTAACCATTTTACCGTCCCTTTATGTGTAATTTTAGTAACATAATACCGTGTAGATGCGCTGCTGTTGGAAACTACGTAGAAATGTAGGGAAAAAGATCTATAGGTATATGAATAATTAATATCCTATCATACGGTTCCAGTCCGACATAAATTCAAATAAAATTAACAGAATTTTATGATTTACTTTTAAAAATAATTAGTCATAGAAAATCTTTTACACTTTTAAAATAAAATAAATACAGAATTCCATATTACAAATACAAATATCAAAAAAATTCATTTAAATTGATATCGTCTGCATCCCGGTTCTTCTGTTGCGTTTCAGGTTCTACAAAATGCCAGAAGGCAATCACATGGGCCGCGACCACTTATAGTCTACACCATCAAGAAGTACTCCATTAACAATCCTTTCACATCTCCCTGACAATGACAGGCAACTTGCGTTTGTATAAGGCAGGCTTAACCTTCGATCAAATTATTGGTGATCGTCTATCCACGTCACAGACAGCACACTAATAAAATAAAAAAATTAACACATACTAACCAGCACACTCTTTTGGAAGGGCTCGGCCTTACAGTCTTAATGGATGCTTTGTTCCTGCTGTTTTCTCATTTTCTAAATCTTCCTCTCATAACCTCAAAACCCGCTCGGAAACCCAGCACATATTACACCGAACATCACTTTACTATCCTCTTTTACCATAACTGTCATTTGTCTGTGGAATGCATTGCCAAGGATATGAAAAAGTGACAAACTTTAGAAGAATTCCATATGAAATTATTTCATGTGATTCGAAAGTATGGATTCCCTGGGCATTAGATTACTTATACTATAATGCAGAACCAGCACCACCACTACACCAAAAGAAGACTATACTGTGCGTTTGGTAGACTGTGTAGGGTTAAGTGCTGACACCCGGGCAAACAATTAGCATCATTGCGGACTCTAACCAGCTGGAACACGTCCATTAAAAGATGAAAACTAAGGAGCCTGCACAGGTTATTCTTTTGCATTATAATCAGATATTGCCTAACATATTTTCTTTTTTTGGATAATCACCTCCAAGTACAGCAATTTCAAACATTTGCCAATCTATAAAAGGTATTAAATGGCTTTTGCGGTTGTATGGGTACAACGATTTTTTATAATTTCTTCAAAACTCCGTCTATCCTACCTACTAGACATTGGCAATGAAAAAAGTTATATATATATGCACCATTGGGGATGGGGGTTAGCCTAAGGCGAAAGTGTTTGTTAAAAAAAAGGGTAAAAATCGCTCTAGCAGCCGTCATTTCTGTTTATTCTCAACGAAACTCTGTATATTTCTTTAAAATAAATTGATAAAAGTATTTTCCGAAAACCAGAGCAATTGGGCATTTAGGAGTGGCTGTATACCTGAAAAACGAGTAGGACTTAAAGTAACATTTAAAAATCACTTTAGCGGCGGGAATTTTTAATTTGCTTAAGGAAATTCGATATACTGCACAGAAATAAAATAAAAAAGCCGTTTCTGAAAATCAGTGAAATCGGACTATTAGAGGGAGTTACCTGAAACCCAAAATTTAAAAATTGCTGTAGTGGCATTAATATTTTTTTTGCAAAGAAAACCCTGTAAATGCCGTTTAAGTACGATAAGAAAAACATTTTCTTAAAATCAGAGAAATCGGGTCATTACATGAAACCCAAATTTTAAAAATCGCACTAGCATCACCAATATTTGTTTTTCACAACAAAATCCGAGATTAACCATTTAAATCAAACAATAAAAATAATTTCTAAAAATCAGTGAAATCAAATTATTAGGGATGGGGGTTTACCTGAAATCCAAAATTTAAAAATTACTCAAGCGACACCAATATTTTCTTTTTCTCAACGAAAATAATCAAATATTAAAATATTTCCTGAAAATCAGGGAAATCAGATCATTAGAAGTGGGAGTAGCGGCATTAATATTTGTTTCTCCACAACAAAATTCGATATATGCCTTTTAAATAAAATTAAAAAAAATATTTTCTAAAAATTAGGGAAATTGGACGTATGCTTGAAACCGCAATTTAAAAATCCCTCTCGCATTTAATTTTCTCTATATTGTTTTAAAACAAAAGTATGTATTAATTGCGCATATAAACTGTATTTATAATGATACACATTTTATATTTAACATAAATATCGTCGTGAATATAGAAAATGTGAAATATTAATAAAATATGTATGTGAGATTTTTTTTTTTGTGTGTGTGTGTGTGTGTGTGTGTGTAAGAGCGCTCTGTAATAACCTCCAGAAAACCAGTTTGCTTCACTTGTTTTTACTACAATAAAATTTAAACTAAATTTCAAAGCTATCGAAAATGGATGGAACTTTCGATTGTTTATTGCTGATTATGTATATTGCATAGTACATTGTAAGCGTAAATATTTGGTATTATGAGGCGACTCATGTGATCTCGGTCCAGTGCTTACTGCAATAATCTGCGGACCAGGCTAAAAAAAGTATTAGCTAACCAAAATTGTATTTAATTCTTACCCCCTTTCACCACATCACTCCCAATATGCAACCTAGAAAATTTTGAACATGAGTGTACGTGCGTGTTCTAAAAGGTAAAATATGTACAAGATTCTGGTTGTTAGTCTTGCTAACTGCATTGAAATCTTGGTAACATTGTTAATTACAAGCAGCCGAGGCTACTTTGCAGAATGACATTTTGAAGAGCAAGCGATATGAAAGGGGAATGCTGCATATATGAGAATTTAAAAAAGGAGGTGCCAGAGTTTCCATCATGTTAAACGTTTAACTGAAGCTTCTTCTTCTTCCTTTTCCTCCTCCTCTTCCTTTTCCTCCTCTTCTTCTTCTTCTTCCTATTCTTCTTCTTCCTCTTCTTCTTCCTCTTCTTCTTCTTCCTCTTCTTCTTTTTCCTTTTCCTCTTCCTCTTCCCCTTCTTCTTCCTCTTCTTCTTTTCCTCTTCCTCTTTTTCCTCTTCCTCTTCCTCTTCCCCTTCTTCTGCCCCTTCCTTCTTCTTCCTCTTTTTCCTCTTCCTCTTCCCCTTCTTCTTCGTCTTCTTCTTCTTCTTCTTCTTCTTCTTCTTCTTCTTCTTCTTCTTCTTCTGTAGCTTCACCACAAACCACATTTATCATTTTGTCCCTTGCATTTTCTTAATACGTTTCGTTTTAGCTGCTGAAGCTTCTTTTTAATGTTTAATAATTTTTATTATACTTCTAAATTCCATAAAAAAAAAAGGCTCGATGGAATTATGCATATAAAATAAGCACAATGGCACTATTTTCCCTACGTTTTCAATATTCATTATTTGCTGCTATTCTTAACAAGAGCTGCTTAAAATACAAAGTCACAACTATTGCATGATCATTTTTTGTTTAAAGAATAAACTGTGGCATTTGAGTATGTTAATTTTTTTGCCGGTTTTGCATTAACCAGTCAAGGTAAATCAATACTTTCACTTCCGTTCATTCTTTCTTCTACAGGCTTACAGAATATGTCCTGATCGCTGAGATTTTGTGTAAATACTAAGATTGGTCATCCCTTCCACTCCTGGCCACCTGCTTGCATGCAGTAACATATACATACTAAAACAATGTATTTTCGTATGCAAATGCTAATATAAATACAAATCAGCGCGTCGTATTTGCGAGGAATTTATTCGGAAGTTCCCTGGGCAATTACCTCCTTCCAAAACAGTAATTTACGACTTTGTGAATAAATTTGATATTAATGGTACAGTGCACAGCAAGAAACACGCGTAAAGACGTACGATTTTAACAAAAGACAAATTAGACGAACTTGCATGAACGGTCTCCAACAAAACCACTACAGAAATTAGCACAAGTAAACGCTCCAGTGTCTTGTGAACATACAGCAACAAAATGGTTAAAACCCAACCCTACAAATGTTCGCTGTTGATTGTGTATGTAACACGCGTGCGATTCCTTCATCAGTGACTGAGGGGTTAACTGATCCACAGCTTGTATTCTTTTCGATAAGGCGTGGAAATGGTTTTGTGAATATAACATTGGTGTTTTGAAAATTAAAACTATATACAAAAAAACCCTCTTTATTATAGGAAGATTAGAGTTAACAAAAGACGCATAAGACGCTGCCGGCCGTGGTATGTTTAGCTACCTAGATGCAAAGCCCTGTTAGAGCGGTAAGGACATATTGTGGAAGCCCTGTGGTTCCCTCTCGTATCATGTCAAGTCATGTAAAGCGATCGCTCATTAGCTAATAAACAAACGTCCAGGGGAGCGGGCCTAACTACATATAACTGTAGGGTTGGGGATCCTTCCCCGTACCAGGGGAATATACATAGGCGTCTGTGCAGCACGGTAGTTTTTTTACATTTAGAGTTTAAACCGACCCGCCTTGGGCCGTAGACGATAAGCGCGCTAAGCGAACTTAACTACCTGGTGGATAGGTCACGTCTAACATAAAACTACTCAATTTAAGAGGTGAATCACTCCAGCATTAAGGTAGACACCACTCACCCCACGACAATAGTGATTCAGGTAACACCTGCCCCCAAGGTACACGCCATAGACATTCTTCTAGTACACACTGCTGCCACAGTACTCATTTACCCGTAAGTAACGGAACAACTGCCACGCCTAGTCCAACCCATCCGGACAACTATCCCGACGGGTACTCAAGGTCCGCAGCTAAAGCCCTCTATGGACAAGTATAGACACGCTTTGCGGTGGAAGTTGCCACAACCGAGCTTCTTGATTAGCTCGCCAGCGTCGGCCGCCATTCGCTGTTTGGCGTGTTTTTTCAATAGTGTTTAACGTCCGTTTTTATTACTGATGCAGCACAGGCAGTGGACTAAATGCACGTTCATAATTGGAAGAGATGAAATGGGAAATATGTGGTTCTATGCATAATCCAAATTTTCAGGCATATCATTTACTTTATTTATCTCTTGTTCTCAAGCCAACTAGAACTACAGGATTCTGGTTCTCATATTCGTTCTAAATGAACCAATTTAGAGCAGAGAAACTACTCAAAGTTTTTATTATAAATTCAATTTGGTAGAAAGCCTTCTAAGCCCTATAATTCTTATAATTCATTCTTGAATGAATGAATGAATGAATGAATGAATGAATGAATGAATGAATGAATGTATGAATAAATGAATGGTATTTAAAGCCCCTTTTTTGCTACAGAGGCACCTCAGGCAATGGGTACTGATGATACATGAGATGAAATGATAAATTGGGAAAGAAATTTTATTTTTAAGGAAGAAATCGTTTCAGGCCTTAGTTTAGGGTATATCACCGGCATATATCATTTATTAGGACTCAGTAAACCCTGGAAAAAACCTCAGTCAGAGAGAACGATCCTGGCGAGATTCGAACCCAAGACCTCCCGCCTTAATTCGAACCTCCAGACCGGCCATTCGTGTCGGTCATCATTCTTAACTGACAGGTTAACTGTAGGCCTCATACAGTTTATGTCAACACTAACATAATAAATACATTACCATAAATAATTTAAATAGTGAATAGCAAAACAAAATGATAAATTCTCATTTTAAGTTTCATATGTTAAAAGGATGTAATTAATGAGGCCTGCGTTTGATATTGCGATTTCTGCCTTTTCCTCTGCCGGCAAGTGATCCGTCATTGACCATTGAGTTTGAATGTGGTAGTACGCAAAAGTGCCGTAACTATAACTACATAGTCTTAAAAGTATGCATTTTCTGTCTGATCTAGGTCTTCTAACGCAAAAAGAGGAACATGAGTAGACACAGAATGTATCATTCAACAGTATAATACAAATATTTTAGGAATTAACTGCATGGCAATCAACAGAAACTTAGTCTTATAGGAGTTGGACATGATTAGGCCACATATGGAGCGTGCCCATACTTGTCCATATAGGGATTTACGTATGAACTAGAGAGATACACCTTCTAACTTTCTTCCTGAACAGCCTCCCGCCTGAAACTAGTCTTTCGGTCGAATAATTTGAAACTAGGGTGACCCCAGGTTTCTAAGTTGTAAAAGCAGTAGATTTATAATGCTTTTAGATTTTAGTGGTTCGTAAAGGAGTTTCCTTTGCCAAATTAATTACTGTTTTCTTAGTTTATTTATAGAGCATTTAGTGTTGTTTCAGAGTGTTCTTGCCTTAGCAATTTAATGTACAATGTATTTTTACATTTATTGGAATTTTTTTTTAAGGTATAAAGGTAAGTCGTTAAGGGATATTGTGACCGGAATGTGATACTATATGGTTGTGAAATGAGCACACCTAGTGAGGGCCTTTGTTTAAATCTTTTAGTGTTAATATTTTATAATTTACTACTCATATCAGGACTATTTTAAATATGCTGAATTTTTAACAAATTGGATCTAAAAGCATCCTTAAATTTTACTAAGTTATCCTCTTCTTCCGTCGTATTTCCAATGCACGACTTATTGAATGTAAGTACTTTTCTTTTTGAGTAGTGGTTAACGCCTGTGTTAACTACTGAGGAATCACAGGTGGTGGACACTGATGATACATGAGATGAAATGATATATTGGGAAGGATATTTTTTAAGGAAGGAAGCGTTCCAGGCCTATGTTTAGGGTACCTCCCCGACATTTGCTAGTTATGGGGACTGAGGAAAACCTGGAAAAAACCTCAGCCAGGGAGGACGGTCCTGGTGGGAATCCAACCCCAAACCTCCCGCTCACGAGTACGAGCGTTAACGACCTCGGTCACCCGTGGAGGATATATGTAAGTACACCTCCCAGTACTAACAAATATAAACATTTTTAAGTATTACAAATGCTAGTTAAGTAGTAGCACAGTAACTTGACACGAAAACACAAGGAGTTAAACTTAGTTTTATAAAAGTGTGGTAGTTTATTTCAGACTTTTCTTATCATTATTTTTTCATTAAATCTTGAGTCGGATCTGCTTAAGTAATATTTATTTTCTATTAAAATGTTCTGATGAGCAAGAAACCAGCACAAATAATGTGAATTTATATTTCCATTAAGGATTAAATAAAAAACAGTAACATAAATCTGCAACAAGAGGATAATAATTAATGTAGTAAGAATATTTTACAGGCTAACTGCGAAAGTGACAACAATGTTTAATATTTTACCTGTGTCATTTTTTGACTCTCCGCTGATGGGCAAAGGTACAGGAGGTGAGTCCACCACATGGTCAGCATCCGGTAATTCTTTCAGCTCTTCGTAATGCTCTCTTACTGAAACAACAAAAGAAGCGAATCTTTATCCTAAAACCAAATAAACAAATCAGGTGTTTTAAACCTGATTTAAACCCTTTAAAAATATTTTCTGGTACCTTGAATAATATTAAATATATGCACCGAGAGTGCCATAAACGTATACACGCTTTCGCAGTATATATATGTTCAATATATTTCAAATTGTACCGAAAAACAACAGTAATGTGTAGTATGATGTTCTGCAAACAGATGAGACTCACATACATCATGATAGTGTTGCTACTTGACAGGTAAATCAACAATGAACAAATGAAGTCAAGATTATCGTATGATATTCTGTAAATAAATGTGACTCACATTACGTTATGCTAGCGTTGCTACAACAAAATGGAGCCAAAATTATCGTTTGAACAGCAGAAAGCAATTTTGAAGTGGTACTGGAAAACCGAGAATGCTGTTGAAGTTCAAAGGCAATGAGACGTGTGCACAGAACAGAACTGCCAACTCGAGTAACAGTTGCAAGCATTCGAGACAAATTTGAGATTCATGGTACCGTGTGCGATGTTCATAAGGGCAGGTCTGCGAAACCTAGCACAGCAACAAGCCCCGCGTCCTCGTGAATGGTTTTGGAACGTTTTGAGCACTCACCGCACTAGAAATCTACAAAGCAATGTGCACCTGAGACTGGGATTAACAGAACCAGCGTACGTCGCATTATTAAAACAGAAAGTTGAAAGTTTTCATCCCAAGACTTTTGCATGCATTAAATGAAGATGAACCTGATCGGAGAATGCAGTGCTGTGAGTGGTTTCGGAACGTGGTGCAAGAGGATGAGGCATTTGTAGGGAAAGTTGTTTGGTCCGATGAGGCACAATTTAAGTTGAACGGAACTGTAACGGATATAACTGTGTCTACAGGTGTGCAAACAATCCACGTGTTATTTTGGAAAATGCTGTTAATTTACCGGGAAATAATGTTTCGTGAGGGTTGTCATTGGGGGTCTAATTGGACCGTTCATTTTTGAAGGAACAGTAACTGGCTCCGTGTACCTGAACATGATACGCACATTCGTCTTACTCGCCATTCATATATTTTATGGAAATGAGGAATTTTACATCCAACAGGATGGTGCACCACCACATTACCACTGATATGTGCGTGCGTACCTTGATGAGAATCTTTTAATTACTGGATATGACGAAGAGGTCTGATTGAGTTTTCACTCCGTTCTCCGGATCTAACTCCGTTGGACTTCTATCTATGGGGAACTCTTAAGGATGTTGTATACCGTAGAAAATCAGTTACATTGGCAGCACTTCGGGAAGAAATTAAAACCGTATGCTCTGCAATCGCTGAGGACACTTTCGCAAACGTTACTCAATCAGTAGTTCAACGTACTCAGAAGTGTATCGACGCCGATGGAGGGCATTTTGAGCAACTGTTGTAACTGTAAAAGATGATAGGTGCTCATCATTTTCTGTTTGTGTGAATTCAGTTTTGTTATATTAACTCAGGTTTTTCTTTGCTTGAAGTGTGTGTACATTTTGGCACCCTCCGTATATGTTTATTTTTGCATATAGAAACACAATAATTCCCAGAATAACCATGCACACTTTCAAGCTACACTCTCATGTACTTCATAGCATGCATAACATATTAATTGCGTCTTTCAGGGGTTTTAGGGACGCACAAAATTAGACGGTATGCAAGTTTTTTCCCTTTAATTTTCCCTGTAATATTTTCATTACCGAACAAACTGCAAATCATATTCAATTGAGGCGAAGTGGTTAATAAACCTTCATTTCCTAATCTATTGGTGTATCTACATTAAATACAATATCTTTTAGGTATTTGTGATTCTGATCTGCCGAAATACTGGTAGTTCATGTGGTTATGCAATGATAGTCAGTGAAACAAAAAGAAGAATTTTCAAATACCTGCAATTATATATAATAAAAATGAAAAGTAAATTCAATAGAACATAAAGCTACAATAGTAGGAACAAGAGAAGCAGAAATAGATAAAACACTTAAATACTAACCCCAATATCATTCGCTATATTTCGAACCGTTTGTATCCTTCTTCGAAGGTAGAAGATAGAAAGTGGTAAAAGTAAATACTGAATATCGAAGGTAGCGTAGTGTAGGAAAGAGGTGAAACAAGTACCAAGGGAGGAAAATAAGAAAGAGAAATATATTCAAAATTAAAACATTAAAAACTATAACAAGAAAGTAAAAAAGGGAATATTAACATGTAAGATTTCATTTCAGTGCTGCTATCTCTCTGTTTGTGAGTTAACTATGGTTCGGAAACACATCAATAAATATTAAATTAAATGCATCATCAAAATCCTTACAGTGAGACAAAAAATGTTGGGCAACCCGCATATAGGAAGAATGTTTCTATTGTTGTGTCAATGCAAATGTTTACATTTCTCATAAAATGTTTAAATAACTTAAGAATGTACAAAATGCATGTGAGGGTAACTTGTACTTCTGGTACAGTTCAGTAAACCCAGTTAGGAAACTAACTTGTCAACATTGAATCGAACATTTTACAAAACATAAATTAGGGTAGAAATTTTCGTCATTAAGATATTAAATTTGAAGTCAGGGAAGGACATTAAAATTAGGACAAATGAAAATAAAACTTCTATATACAACTCACAAAGGCGCACTTTATAACTAATGAACATATTGCCGAATTCACTCATTCTGATCAAATAATTTTCTTTTAAATTTGTAATTAAGTAAAAAATATTGTGTTCATTCTTGAAAAAAACTTTATATAATTACAATACTATGCTTGTAAATGTTCCTTATGTGTATTTCTCTTTATAATAAATTGACATTCACTCCCATATCTTCACAAAGATAAAATAAATGTTGGAGATTTTTTCACTTGTTCTAAAATTTAAAAAAAAAATTAAATTATGAAAATATAATTTTTTATGTAATTCTTTCTTGTGTATATATATATATATATAATAAACTGTATTTGTATCAAAAATAAAGTTGCTGACCATAATGGCTTAAGGATAGCAGGATAATTTGTACCGCTTTGAACAATTTTTAGACTGCCACGGAGTCCACGAAGAATTAGCAGCACTTAATACGTATGTATTGTAGCTTCATTTTTTACCAACTGGGAAAACGGAAAATATTATAGTTAAAAAACTATTATGAAAAATACGTGACGATGCAAAGTAGTACAATTTATAATCATGAACTATAAATTGCACCATTACTATTTTGGACCATTACCACAGTACAGGTTATCAACCCAGCACACTTCGATAAAGTAAATAATACTTATTAAGACAAATGTATTGTATAATTAATATGCAATGTTAGGTTATTTTAACATGCTGGACAACCAAGGACCCAGCAAATCAAATAATGTTATGGTATAAAATTGGAAAACTAATATCAATATGTAACAAATTAACATATTAACTCTTTTTATACAGCACTCAATTTCATTTAAGTCCACATTCTCACAGTAAAATGCACTAACTTTAGCACATCTTGCATGGAACCAGACGTCACATTTCAAACACCTAATGTTCTCCTCTTCTCTATCTTCTTCACAGTAGCAAGCAGATAATGTTTGCTCCATTGTAACTCTAGCGGATTTCTTAATACAGCCTTCCACATGGTTATTTTTATCCAAGATAAGTTTTTATAGGACTACTGGTGATTACAGCAGAGAAATTAGATAGATGGGTAGTTGCACGGCTGCTTTTTCTTCTCTCCAAAAGTGGGACAGGCGATAGTTGTTGAGGAACCACTCTTAATTGTTGGCTGCATTCTTTAGAATGTTACACTTGGGTGTGATGGCTAATGCTGTTACTGTCTCTTCTTTCTATACCAGTTGAAGAGTACATAGTACGAATCTTGGACAATATGGGCATTCCTGTTTTAGAAAAGCCGCTAGCTCTACCATAATCTACTATTCATAATTGGGTAATGTTACTCCCCGAATTTGTTCAGGGAGTAACATTGGTAGTGGCTTAAAAAATGCCACATCTGATGTGTGCGGGTGGTGTGTGGTGAATGTCCGTCAAGAATTAAGAGCACCTTTCTACCAGCGTGTAAAATTCTAGTAACAAAACATGATTTACTAACTCATCTTAATCTCCACCGGTGGCCGAAGTCGCTAAGGCGCGGTCTCGTGAGCGGGAGGTCTGGGGTTAGAAACCTGCCAGGACCGTCCACCCTGACTGATGTTTTTTCCAGGTTTTCCCCAGTCCTCATAAATGGCAAATGCCAGGGAGTACCCTAAATTAGGCATTAAAAATCCTTTCCCAATATATCATTTCATTTCATGTATCATCAGTATCCATCGCTGTGGTGCATCTGTAGCAAAACGGGCGTTAAACGCCATTCATTTTTCATTTAATTCATCTTCAAACCCTTTTTCAAGATCTGTGCCACATCCAAAATTCTTGAAACCCTCAATAACTTTCAACATTTTTATTTTCTAATCTTCTCTTCAGTGTTGGTTTTACATATTTCATTAAAGTCTGCATCACTGTTTCTAAAGGCGTACAATGTTCGCTCCAATCTTCTTGACCCCAGAGACCGTACTTTGCTGCTGCCATCTAAAAGCATCATATAAGCAAATGTTAGGCTTCAAATAGGGGGGTTGGTGTGTAGCCAAAATATGCACATTTATTTTACCCTGAATAAATATAACTTGTTTTTGAACATTGCTGAAATCTTATACATTGTTTTAACAATGCATAACAAAGAATCCAGTTAATGTTGTACTATATTGCAACAACAATAGTAATTTGCATCTTTAATGTCACAAAAATTTAATTCGTTTTTTAATTCATATTCCAAACAGAAAATGCTATGGTAACTTGGGTCTATAAATGTTGCAAAGACTTTCCTATAAATTGTACTGGTCCAAAATGTGAGAAAGGCTGCGGTACGATTTACATGACTTGACCAGTTTGTTTGTTTAACGTTACCTTCCCTCCAAAGCAGAAACTATTTCAAGTATTATTACCGGCTATTGTTGAGGTAAGTAACAAGTACAATGTGTGTAATTTCAAAACGAAATCATACATACCTGTAGTTTGTAGAAGCTTAGACGATTATAAAACCAAACAATTGCAACACGGTTTGCGTGGCTGCTACGTCAACCATTTTCGCTACATCTTCTCTTTACTTTTAAATACACATTGTAGCACGACTGCATAAATAGTGTATCAGAAATGTAATCGGTACAATATATAAGACCTGTCCCTACGTATTTAGTTATTGGTAAATGTTGTACAAGCATTAATTTTCCTTTCTCTTTATCATAAATTTAAATATACGTAGATTTTATACGTTAAAATAGGTAAAACGTTAAACTGTGAGTTGGAAAAGTGACAAAATAACTTAAAACATACTGTAAGTCCTTTGTTTCTTAAAATCTGGCGAGATGCAAAAGAACACAGTTCACAAATACCTAAAATATCACTACCAGAAATATACATACTTACCTTATAACACGATAGTTACAATAATAAATCTAATTAGAAACGGCAATGAAAGTAGACTTACCAATATTATTTTCCAAAGAAATAAAATTCTTCAAACTATAAATTTTCCAATTAATGATATTACTATACTGTTTATATTTGCACGAATTTCGTTATCGTTTGCTTAGTGTATATCTTTGGAATTTTAAAAATGTTTCCATTTATAGAAATTTACATGCCTTTCCGGAATCTAACGTTCGAACGATCTATTCCGTACGAATCGAAAGTGGAAAAAATTGTACACCCCAGTGCTACACTGAAATTGTGGTAAGGACGCTGTGCTTGCAAAAAAAAAAAACTCTTGAATTAAAAGGTTAAATTAATGACGCACTTCTATCCAAGAATAGTTTATGAAATGTTTTTGGTGCATAACTGCATATAGTGGCAAAAGGACTGAAGCCATACTTTTCAAAAAAGTACGTCCACTTTTGGAAAATACGAACAACAAATATTCGTCTAGCTTCTTTTACTCAGAAATCAATTCTAATACCAGACTTCCAGCGTACCTGTATCTAACTTCCGGAAATTTTGAAGCATTAAAATCAGTTGCGAACATGTTTAAAAAACACAATAAGATAGGCAATTCTATAAACACCGGGCTTTATTTATAAAACTTGTCCGTTCACAGTCCTCAACTCCACTTTCTAAAGCGTGTACACAATCTTGTGCTGGAAGTATCGTCCTATTTCATCTAAACAGGCATTGTATAGGTAAAATACATTCTGTTTAACAGGTTTAAGTTCGGCCATTGTTGTTTTAAATTTAATTTGCTAATGCAAGTCAGTGGCGGCTCGTGACGTAAAAAGTTCGTATAACTCTGCCTCTACATAAGGAGTTTAATTGCAAAAGAATGCTGTGTATCTACTACACAGTTTGAGTAAAAAGATAAACTGCTACACACAATTAGATCCACTGACCGTTTTAAACTACTTATTACATAACAGAAAGCTCATAAAGTTAAAGTACTATATTTCAACAAACTACAACACATCAGAGATATTACACCTAATGGGCTCATCCTTCATTTAGAGAGATCTTTCTCTTTTCTAAACAAATTTACAATTTGTCATTAGTAATATTACGAGAGGGACTGAGCTCACCGATAAATTCACGAACGTGGAAAGCTCAGACCCTCGAGTAATATTTATTAAGGCTATTTCAGGGATTAAATAAGAATTTAAATATAATTCCTCTAAACTTGACTTACATAATTGTAATAATTGTATATTTATACTTAACCTTTTCAAGCAATCTTGCGACGGAAGAATGCCGATTTCAGTAATGTCATTAGAAAAGAGCAAAATACGGGTTTAGGACTTTTCATGAATAGAGTAAGAATAACAGTGATATATATATATATATATATATATATATATATTTGAAATTTGCGTACAGAATTTAACACTTTTATACTTGTGAATATCTATTCTATTCAGAAACCGCAAGACTGTCGGTCCTGGTGGTGTAGTGGTAACCATACTTGCCTTCTAAACCCAACATCGCGGATTCGAGCCCGGCCAGGATCCATGGATTTTTTCGAGCGTAAAAATACTAAGTATGGCTTCCTTCGGAAGGGAAGTAAAACCGGGGGTCCCGTGTCGTACATTTACGGCACGAAAAAGAACTTCAAGCCTGAAAAAAGAGGCCTCTTTGTCGGCAAAATTTGTCGGTCGTTTCACGCCCTGAATTAAATGGGACCCTGATGACCTGTGATGTTAAATGCGTCCGTAAATAAATCAAATTAAACAAAATAAAAAAACAGTGAGACTGAAATAGACGAAATCCGACTATTACAATCTCCACCGTTCGATTTTGTAATACCAACCGAGAGAAATAAAAGATAACATACAGTGTCTTTATTTTTCTTTGTGTTCTGTGGTTTGGAATTCATAATGATAAGGTCCATTAGCACATTCGACTCATCACCAAAACGCTTTGAAGAACCCTCCATTTTGCGTTATGATTGTCGATTGTCCTTGCTTTTGTTGCTATCAATAGTTCCCCACCACCTCTAGCAAAAGAGATCAGTGATGCGTGTTCAGGAATTATATAGTTGGCTACACTGACCATAAGACAAATGCACCTCGCGTGATAAAACGTATTTGATAATTTTTTTCGATAATTTGACTCCGCAATCCGGCTGTGATTGGTCCAAATTCAAATTTTGGTGGATTTTAAGATGACGTCACATGAGTGAAATAGTCACCTTATTTTTGCAGTCACTCTACTTTGTATTGGGAAAAGAAAATTTTAAAAAAGTATGATGTGCTACACGATTCACTATGCACCGAAGATACAAATAGTAGTACCACACTAATCGCTTTAATATAAGCGACGCTAAATGCAATAGTTATTAAAGTAATCCAAAAAGTATTAATTTTTATAGCTACATACTATAAAACAAAGAAAATCATTATACCAGTAAACTTTAAATTTAAAAAGTATTCTAAGTAAACGAATTCTCAAAAAGACTCAATACATTGGCAATGCTCGCCGGCTCGCGCATCCTTTTGATTTCCAATCAAGGGCTCACATTTCTCGACGCCCTAGATGCTGCTCACTGTCCGATTCTCCTTTTAGACTGTACTTGCTATCTCCACCGTTGCCATGGCAATATCAATGAAGCAGAATACAAGTGCAGCCAAACTCAATCTGACAGTAAACCATGAAATTAATAATTATGTAAATACTGGAGTCGGCCTACGTTTGCTGCACATTCCAAAATCCACTCTAGTGTTGATTTCGGGAGCGAATTTTGTTAGTAAACGTTCAACGCGCCAATTTCATTCAATTTTCCCTCCGTTAAAACTGTGCATTTTTAATTGTGGTTTTTGTTTTGCACTGAACCAGTAGATTCAAAATGTGCGCAATATCGTGAACTGTAGTTCTGAAAAGAGACAATCAATCAGCAAAATAAATGTTTCACGCACATGATAGAGTAATTCGCATTGAAATAATATCTATATATACAAATACGTCCTTCTAGAGTCAAATGTCTAATTATCGAGAATGAGTACATGCCGACAGTTCTGAGGAAACAGATTCAGCAAATGATGTTCAAGGTGATGACAGTGGATAGGAAGGCGGAACTGGACTACGCGCCCCGCCGACTGCGGTATGCTTAGAACACCGCGTGGGCGGACAAGTTGTATAACTAAAGCTTATATTTGCAGAAAATTTTGCTCACTTCCAGACAAATGCTGTTACTTACTAACAATGAGATAAGGAAACCGAGCAAGGTAGTTTAGGCAGTAACGATTGAGACTTGCAATCGAGGCTGACATTGGATTGTTTCGTCATTTCCCCATAAGCTGATGCTGGAATGGATCTTTTCCGTTCTCCCACTAAACCTAATTTCATTTCGTTATTTTTGTTGCACGGTTGATAGGGTCAGGCGAGGTGAGCTGGTGCTCTGTACGGCATTGCAGTGGCTTACGCTTTAGAAAGATTTCTTCCCCGACGTCCTATGTGGAAGCGACCCTTCTGAGGTGCTGTTCCGACATCGGGGTGTTCTATTTAGACACATTGTTAGGGACTGTCTATGTCCGTGCCTCTCGGTATTTCCCTCCTCTCATCTCTTCCTCCCAGAGATGACCAATTGGAGGCACAGGCACAAACAGCCAGCCCTTGAGCAACACTCAAGTACCGAAAATTCTTCCTCTGCACCTATCCATCAAATCAAGGTAGAATTCTATCTGCTCTTCTGATAACTTCGCAGACTTGAGTGATGCAGTGTGGCTGCAGAAAACCGATCACTGTGGAAAAATCGCCACGGATGGCCGGGGTCGTTAAGGCGCGGACTCGTGAGCGGCACGTCTGGGATTCGAATCCCACAGGGACCGTCCTTCCAGACTGAAGTTTTTTTCAGTTTTCCTCAGTCCTCATAAATGGCAAATGCCGGGGAAGTACCCTGAACTTAGGCCTGGAACGTTTCCTTCCTTAAAAAAAATACTTCTTTCCTAATTTATCATTTCATCTCATATATCATCAATGTCACCGCCGGTGGTGCCCCAGTAGTAAAAACGGGCGTTAAATACTATTAAAAAATCGAAACGTGAGGTTCAATCAATGGATGGCAAGGTATAAAAGGCATAGTAAAATACACATTTCCCACATAAACACGCATAAAATATCTAACTGTATAAGGAAATAAAATATACAGCATGTGAATAAAAGCTGGAAACCTGTCTGGGGAAAAGATTATACGTAAATAATCCTGCTAAGAGGGTGTGTGGAAAAACAGAAAAAAATAAGATATACAAAATATTCGTACAACAAAAATGAAAATAGTGCAAATGAAATGGAAGAATATAACGTAACAAGGGAAAGAAAAAAATAAACATATCAGGCCAAATATAAAACTACTTTTGGTTGTAGTATTAACAATAAACATCGTGACGCTGTCTGCCCATGCTTATAAATACAAAATAAAATCTCGAAACCATACAGTGTAATCACACATAGACACGAAACACTTCTGTAAATACACTGAAGAGTATTTCGCAAAAACAGAGTCCATGAATGTCGCGCAAGAAAATAAATATTAACCCGATATTAGTTTTTTCATTACTTTAAGCACACACATGCAAGAGTTAAATTCTTACTTGGCAAACCATACGATAGAGACAAAACTATTGTAAACGTTAAAGCTATTGCCTGCATTTTCACTTCTGATTCGCACAGATCACAGAACTGTAATATTTTCTTAAAACATTAAAAGATATTCTGCGTTCTTTTATAAAATATAAAATTCAATACCCATTCTTATGCATTTTTACTTACTTTATAGTGCTAATAAAGATTGTAAAAAGTAATAATTTTTTATTTCTAGCCATCAGAAAATGTCGGTCTTAGTGTGCTTGTCTTTCGTTCCACTGATCATATTTTTCGAGCGAAAAATATTCCAAAATTGTACATTACGTTCTATTTGCGGGCATCCTTAAGTTAAAATAAAAATTCTTTGGACATGCAAATTTTCCGGGGTTCAATTAACATGATTGTTAGTAATATAAATAGCAAGTGTAATCGACTCCTTCAGTAAGGTAAATATTCAAAAGAAAGAAATTAAAACAATTTAATAAGCAACAAAGTATTTTCACTCTCTTTTTATTCTGATTATCCTTTAAACTTTTTAATTTCATATTTATCAACGCCAACATAAAATTTCGAGATTAAAAGGAGGACCCTACTTAAGCTAATATTTTTTTCTTCTCAAATTTAAAATACGCAACACAAAAACTTTTGAGAATGCTTGTAAACTGTATAATGTTGAAATGTATAATTAAATTGAAATGTATTTAATTATGTTAAAATAAATTAAATTATTGTGAGATGGTTTAAAATGATATTAACATACAGAGGGTGCCAAAAAAAGTATACACACTTCAAGCAAAAAAAAAAAAAAAAAAAAAAAACTTTTTAACATAACAAAACCGAATTCATACAAACAGAAAATGATGAGGACCAATCGTCTTAGACTTTTACAGTTACAACAGTTGCTCAAAATGTCCACCATCGGCGTCGATACACTTCTGAGTACAAAGACCTCATCCTCTTGCACCATGTTCCGAAACCACTCACAGTACCGCATTCTCCGATCAGGTTCATCTTTATTTAATGCATGCAAAAGTCTTTGGATGAAAACTTTCAACTTTGCTGTTTTAATAATATGGCATACGCCGGTTCTGCTAATTCCGATCTCACGTGCACATTGCTTTGTAGATTTCAGCGGTGAGTGTTCAAAACGTTCCATAACCGTAGCCGAGGTCGCGGGGTTTGTTGCTGTGCGGGGACTCCCAGATCAGCCCTTGTGAACATCGCATACAGCACCATGAGTCTCAAATTTGTCTCGAATGCGTGCAATTGTTATTCGCGTGGCGGTTCTGTTCTGTGCACACATCTCCACTGCCTTTGAACTTCAACATGCTCGGTTTTACAACACCGCTTCAAAATTGCTATTCGCTGTTCAAACGATAATCTTGGCTCCATTTTGTTGTAGCAACGCTAGCATAACTTAATATGAGTCATATCTGTTTACAGAACATCATACTACACATTACTGGTGTTTTTAGGTCCAATTTTCAAATATATTAAATAGATATCTACTGTGAGTGTGTGTATACATTTTTGACACGCTTGGTATATTTAGTTTCGTTAAATGTATTCATTTAGGTTTGTATGTATTTACTAGGATATGAATTTAATTATGTTTAAATTCTGTTGACATTACATAATAAGGTTGACATGCATTAATGGTAGAAATGTATACATTTAAGTTAATGTGAATTAATAATAATCCCCCTATTATTACAAAACTTTTAGGGCTAGAGAGGGGAAAATGTACATAAGGAAGGAGAAAAAAGAAAAGAAGGACCATACTATTAGGAACAGAGAGAAGAACTTTTTTTAAATAGTGTTTAAAGCCCATTTTAAATTCTGAGGCATCACATGCGGTGAACATTGATGATGTCTGATTTGTAATGATATATTGGGAAAGGATTTTTAAGGAAGAAAACGTTCCAGGCCTAAGTTTAGGGTACCTCCCCGGCATTTGCCACTTATGAGGACTGAGGAAAACCTGAAAAAAACTTCAGTCAGGGAGGACGGTCCTGGCGGGATTCGAACCCCAGACCTCACCAGTCCGCGCCTTAACGACCTCGGCCACCCTTGGCGGTTGAGAAGACAGAGTTGAGTTTAGAAGTGACTGAAGAAATCCAACGCCTAAAACGCATACGGGATAGAGAATGAAGAATTTAGTTAAACTGGTATAATTTAATTTTTGAAATGTATATAATTAGGCTGAAATGTATTTAATTAGTTTGAGACATGTTTAATTAGGTATTAATTCCCAAAATATATTTAATTAAGATGATATGCGTGCATTGTTCACATGTATGTATTTAGGCAAATGTGCTTTTAATTAGTGAGATGTATTTAGTTAGGTTTAAATGTATTAATACGTTCAGATGTATTTAATAAGGTTTAGCATGTATTTATATGGGTGAAGTATATTTAATTACTTTTTATATGCATTTACTCCGTTGAAATGCATTTAAGTAGGCTGAAAATTCTTTAATTACACATACACACATACGCATATTTAGGTGAAATTTGTTTAGATTGAATGTATATAGTTAGGTCTGCTTGTATTTAATTAGATTTAATTAGTGTGTTTAATATATCAAAATATGTTGATATATATTTTATTAGGTTGACATAATTTAAATAGATTGAAATTTGTTTAATTATGTTGATATGCATTATTTTTGTTACATATATAATTGAAGAGATATGTATTTCATTAACATAACAAGCATTGTTCGCTGACACTATATTATTAGGCTGACATGCACTTAATTAGGTTATAATGTTTTTAAATGCTTTGCATGTGTTTAATTATGTCGATATGTATTTAATTAGATTGACATGTGTATAATTAGATTAACGGGTATTTCGGTTGATATGTATAAAATAGGCTTGACATATATGTAAATAGTTTGAAATGTATTGAATTATGTTTGGCCTGTACTTAAGTGACGTGTATTTAATTAGATTGATATTAATATTTAATTAGGTTGACCCGTATTCAAATACGGTAAAATGTATAATTAGTTTTAAATGTGCTTAATTAGATTGAAATATTTTAAATAAATTTAAATGATTTTAATTAGGTTACATTAATTTAATTATGTTGACATATATTCAATTATATTACTATCCATTTAATTAGTTTGACCTGAACTAAATTATGTTATATATACATATAATGTATGTATATAACATATAATTATGTTCAGGAATTATGTTCATAATGTATATGATTAGATTGATTAGATTGGCATGTATTTAATTACTGTAATGCATTTAATTAGGTTGTCATGTATATATATATATATATATATATATATATATATAAATAATTCATTTAAAATGGCGTCTTTTAATAAGGTTGAGATGTATTTAATAGGTTGAGAGTAATTATATAACATGTAAACATTGTAATTTCATTACTTATGCGCTGTGCAGCTGTATTAACGAAGCGGTAAAGTTGGTAATTAAATATGTATAAGAATGGAGGGAAATATTTGGAAAATGGAAATTAATTTGATTGGTTATGTGGAATCTCAGGAGTAAAAGTTGATTTCTTCCTCTCCGATGATTGGTTTCTTATATTTTTGCCACGGCTGATGAGACTCTGCTGCTGGATACTTTTATGGCCCTGTGACCATAGGGGAAGGAGTATATGGGGATTTATCGTTATGGGAAATGAAACACGATTTATTGTTCATAAACTATTCCATGTACCACCCTCGCACTAACTATGACGATCGCTCTGGCGTTTCTTAATTTGATAAAGACTGATCCTGATATCAAATAACCCTGAGACACATCTGAACTCAACTAATAAAGCTCTCCCACTGAACGGAACTGAACTGACAGTGCCTATCTTCCACACTGATAATGCCTCACACTGAATACTCCTCCAAAACTGACTACACCTTTCCACCACTTGAAATGAACTGAGAAATCCCTTCCACTGATAATGTCCCGCTGAATACTCTTGCAAAACTGACCGTGGGTGACAAAATTGCAAGACTAAATAAACATAACCTATGTGACTTTTTACATGTAGATATCAACTGAAGGTGCTAGCTTCTTCCCTTGAAAAGGTTATTGCCCTGTCTTTTCATCCCTGTAGCTGCCATATGTTTTATTACGCTACTTTACAAGTCTCCAACAGAATATAAAATAAACATCCTTTCCATGGACCATACTTAAGACTTTCCTCCAGAAAATATCGGTTTGCCATGTCCTTGGGCCTTCTATACAAATATTGTTACAATAGGCAATAAAAATTCCCAGGTCATATTTTATGGTAGCTTTCAGCACTATGGCGAGAAAATAACATTTACAAACAATAATCCAACATTCGTACAGGAAATAAAATCACACTGCACTCATGACTATAACAAGGAAGCTAGATAAAATAACTTACTATAATTATTTTAATTGACTTTGGGGGTGGCAGCTTATAAATACTGTTTCAGCTGTCACTGGGTGTACATCTACTTGCAAATAAAATGAACGCACGCACGCACGCACACGCGCACACACACACATACAAATGTTAGTAATTCAGCTCATTTGTGGATAGAGTAATCTAGAACATTGTGAATTACCGTGTTCCATTTATTTTGTGCATTTTTTGTTATTTAGCAGAGTGGCTCAGGCAGTATAATTGTGACTTGCATTCGAGAAGTCCCGAGATCAAATCAGGATATCAGAATTTCAGTTATTTGTCCCATTTTGCTGCTCGACTTCTAAAAATGCGACAAACGTTCAATGCAAATGTGCAATTTTAATAAATTCTTCTTCTCTTGACCCAATCTAATATTCGTACCTAACGCAACGCCTTGAAAACCCATGTCATTCACGCCACACCGTTTATGAAAGATGAAATATGTGATATTTCTTGCAAAAAAAATTCTGTTTGACTTTTCAAATGTCAATTTTGGATATAAAAGTTTTCAAATTTGTAACAATCCTTTATAGCAGAACCAGAGAATGTTCAATTTAAAGCTGGGTCGAGTTATTCCTACAAAAGTCATCAAAGAATTTCAACAAAACAACAGCACAGCTTTTATTGCAGTAAAGACTAGTTGTGAAATCTACTATTTCCATGTCTTCATACAAAGGCTTGTAAATTTAAGCGGACACGAAAGTGAAATTTGGAAATGCTGAATGGTTGAACTTTGAGAGTTCAGATTTTTCATATACTATATTCAATTTTTTATTACTACCTGTACAAAATTTCGGCTTAATTGGTAAAATTTTATTTTTGTTTTGAGCATTTATTCCATTTTTTTGACAATTCAAAGCTGTTGGTAAAAACCTTTCTTCTCCTATAAAAGTTGAACATTTTCCGCAAAGCTTTGTAAATGTGTACTAAATATGGTCTTGCATAAAGGTTAGCGTGGATTTTTAGTTGTGACTGTGGCAAATTTTTTGCAAAAAATAATGAAAATTAGTAATTCACAAAAGTAATTTTTTTGTTAACCTATTTTTGTTTTTACATAAAAATACATTTATGCGGCAAGATATACAGAATGTCTCAAAACGTTTCAGGCATTACATAAATAAATGGAAGAAGGTTCTGAGTGCAGGAAAACTTACTAAAAGTTAAAACCGAGAGAAAGATTTTTGATGTCTAAAAGTTAGTAGCTAAGAAATGGGGATTTAAAGAGCGCAGACATTTGAAAATGTCTGCTAAAACAAATGTTCCAAATGGCATAGGCTTATGAAATATCTCAAGGAGGTTTTTTCTGGTTTAAAGTAATTTTTATGAACAAAAATAAACATTTTAATTTTTTTAACCAAAAATGCCATTTTTTTCCACTTTGGTGTCCTCTTAAATGAAAGACTAGGGGACTTGGCTAAGGTAGATAGTTCTCAATGAATATGTTAGATTACTGCTTTATCACTGCATCTAAATTGTATTTAGCTATCAGCTGTAAATGTGAAAGTAACCCATTTTTTTATTAAAACTATCACGTAATGAAAATGCAGTTTTTCTTTTCTAAATAAATATGCAATTTCCACTTTTATATTAATGCAAAATGCAATTGTGTAGAACACCACACCTTCTTAAGAGGGGCAAATATATATTTTAATTTGACTTTGGTTTTGAATGTTTATTGGTGGTCTCTAAATGACGGTCAAACATTTTGAAGCTTTATTAATATTTTTTTTTTCCTAAATTCCTACTTTATGTTTAACTTAAAAAGTATAATGACATTTTGGTTATATAAATAAAAGTAGGTTAAGGGGCTGGCGAGCTTAACTTATTTTCTTAATTATGGTAAACGACATATCTATGAAAAGCGTATATTTAGTTTTCCTCGCTTTACAACTACATAGAATACTCATTACTCGATAATTAAGTAGGGGAAGGGCAGAAGCATATCGTAAAGAGATACGCGTGGTGTCCTACAAAATTACATATAAAATATGTCGTTATCCAAGAGCAAATTTCACTGCACAAATGTTAGCTATTGGCAGCATTTTACCATATAAGAAAAAGTATCATAAACTAAAAAAACACAATATATTTAACATCAGTGTGACATTCAACTCATGGCGTGAAATGGTCAATAAATCTTGCTCAAAGGTCTCAGGCCTGGGTTTCTTTTACGTCCCTTAGGATGTTAACGCCCGAAATAATTAAATCGGCTCTGGAAGCGAATGAACCCACGAACTTGGGCGTGAAACGACCGATAATTTTGCTCAGAGGTCTCTTCTTTTAGCCTTGAGGTTCTTTTTCGTACCATAAATTTATGGCACGGGAGGACCCATGGTGTTAAATGAACAAGCAATTTGTTTTAGTATCATTATTAATAATTATTCAGTGGAACTTTTTTCAGTGTTGTTGAGATTACCTGCAGTGAAAAATTACGAACTTCTAAGGTTATTTGGCCAGAATTATACACAGGAGTTAGATTCAGTATCAAAATTTGAATTATTGTCGTAACCTATGCAACGAAAAAATTATCGCAGGCGTTAATTTATAAGAGTGCGCTTTGCCAACATAATAGCCAATCGCCCCCAACACTATTAACTTTAGCGTCAGTAGCAAATATTTCGAAATGCTTGTATCTTCATTATGCAATAATTATTATTTGAATTTCGATAGCATACACATGCCTGATAGCTGCTTAATTTATTAAAAAAGTAGGAATATGTTTTCGGTTTGTAATCAACTATGGTGTCCCTTATTTACACAGAGTCATCTAGTGCAGAATATAGGCATGGGACATGCGCACTCAAATTTCGATCTCGTGAAAAACCCAAGCCGTCCGTGCTTCCAAAAACCAAGCAGAATTTTTCGTGACCGTACTTGGTAGAAAAGACCCTTAGAAAGGCAACAAATAACACGTATAACTTTTTTTTGGGGGAGGGGGATATTTTAATTAAAATCTCGTTTGCAATCCTAAATATTCGCTTAAAATAAATGCATAGTAAAGTTGTTTCAACATAAATCAGCAAATATGTTCACATTTATTTACGTAGATAATGAGAATAAATTTCTCCGAACTGTAAATAATATTGGTAATAAAATATATGTTTATAAAAGTTCTTCTCCGACTTATAATTGAGTAAAAATTACTCTCTTGGAAGATTTAAAATGTAAATAATGTGAAAGCTGCAATCCGTTGATTAGATTTCGATTCCCAGAAGTTTCATTATAAAAATACGTTAACTTACCTGTATTGCAGGTTAAATCCCAATTTATATGAATGACATTTACAGCAACGATAACTAAAAGCAAAATCCATATAATATATTACAAAGTAATCTTGAGATAGTAATTAATGCAAAAATATAGGTTAACTTCCCACGTTCAAGACACAATAAAGGTGACATCTAGTGCACAATGTCTGAGCTACTACGTGCAATATACATCAAAGTAACTGTGTGCACTGCTCTCCAGCGGACGAACTTGCAACTACTGCGGATGACATTACAAAGACGCCGCTTGAGGCGCTTCGTGATTTCCAGATAAGCTTATTCAAAACATTGAGCAATAATATATGTACTTTAGGCAAAGAGACTCCCATTTTGTAATTACACAGTAAGAAAATATAAACATGTAGTTGTTACAAAGCGTAGCATCTTCATTGCTTTATTCTTCTTCAGGGCATATTTTGAAATTAAAGAAAGATATCTTTTTAAAAGAAAAACTAAAAAGAAAGTTGGACTAGGTTGTAGAATTTGTGTACTATATACTTTTAACCTATATTTGGACACCGTTATCCGAGAATAGAAAAAATAGTTAATTTTTGTGACAAAATCAATCAAATTAATTTTGTAATTCACATTATGCATTCTATAACAGGTAAGCATTTCAGAAAACGAACACATAATGCAAAACTAACTGAATAAAGTTGTACAAAAATCATAGGAACCGGAGAACTGCCCTTTCCCCCAAAATTTCGCAGAGGGGGCTTAGTTCCCAGTATTTCTGAAGCAAGATGATAATATCAAAATATTTTAATTTTAAGTTTGAACGTTCTAAATAGGACAAAACATCAATTTTTTGTGAGGAATCTAATAGTTAAGTTTTTGAACAAACATGTCGATTTTATTTCAGCTTTCTCCCGGGATTCCAGAATATGTCCTTACCGCCCACAAGGAATTTCAGTCTTGGCCAAGGCCGGCTCCCTTCCCATTCATGGCCGTATATCTACCTAACTGTCTTGAACTTCCGAGCAGTAATCAGTCTACATTCGTTCGCGAAGACTTAGAGCAACGTATTTTTGTGTGTAATTATTATTTAAAATACATGCCAGCTTGTTAAAAGTTCCCTGAGAATTTTCCTCTTTACAATACTGGAATTCACGATATTGTGATTAAAGGTGGTATTACTGGTGCAAAACCAGGCACACGCGCGAAAATGTACAGTTTTAGCAAAAAACAAATTAGACGAAATTGGCACAAATCTTGAACGTTCGCCAACAAAATTACTACCGAAATTAGCTCAGCAATGTAGGGTCTCAGTGTCTTCAGTACATACAGCAACAAAATGTTAAAACTCAAGTCCTACATGTATATACATATCCATTGTCTTACGACAGGCTGATCCCGTAGCAGGTGTGCGTTATTGTAAGTGGTTTCTTTCATCAATGACTGAAGCGTTAATAGACCCACTACTTGTGTTCTTTTCAGACGAAGCTTGGTTTCACCAAAATGGCGAGGCCGGTGGTGCCATGTCCAATTGCCAAGATGCAAAATCTCATGCGAGAGGTAAGGACACACTTTGGAAGCCCCTGTACTTGTTGCTTTATTCTAAATTGTCTGCTTATTAATGCAAGTCGTTAATAGATATAATTTTTAACTGCGTTGGGGTTAAAACGATAGGTTTAATAGTAAAAATCGCTGACAAATTTCCAGAAGGAAGTCTATACATTACAAAAGTCGGCTCTTATGTTGTAAAATTAGATAATTTGAAGATATCTGAAAGCTAAATCTACATTATTGGCATTTACAGGAGTACATACTACAAGATAAACAATTATTTTAAATAATCAAGTAATAAACAAGTAAATAAATTTAGTTTCAAACTGTTTTATTTCATAAACAGAAGAAACGGGAATTAATAATAAAATTAAAAAATATTCATTTTGTGCACGAAGCATAAGTTATTTAAAAACAGAGAAAGTGTGGAAACGAAATTTAAATTTTAAATCAACTGTATTATACTGTAGTGATACATATTTGTGACTAAGCGGCGGATTCATATGCACTATAAACGCCAAGCACTTAAAATCCAGGACATATGCACTAAAATTAACAAAATAAACGCTATTAAAATAGTGGGAAAAAACTATTTTACTTCACGGAGATTACTGCAATTGATATTTTATTAATTACGTGTTATATTTAAATAGTTAAATCTCTTGAAATTAGTTAATTATTATTAAATTGAGGTTTAATAAAACTATGTGATCTATATTTTCAATGCAATAAACCTTTTTCTGTTGTAATGAAGAACAGCTTACTAACTTCTGCAAGAGTTGCAATAACCACGACATGTTTTTCAACTTTTCAGTTTTCTATTCCTCAAGAATGTTTTTAAATATTAAAAACTTCTTTCAGCATCACAGAGTAATACAGAACAATATTTAAGCACTGATATTTGTGATACCAAATAAGCTAATTTTGTTTCCCATTCTCCCCCTTAAGAACCTCAATGACATCATGAAATTTTCCAAATAGGTTGTAAATAAATAACCCATTTTAGCATAAAAGCACATCAAGCAATTGTTATAGGAAATATCAAAAACTAACAATCTCCTATGGAGCTGTGAAAGACTGAAGAAAACGTAGTTGAAATGCTTTATATTTGGAGCAAATGTCTTCAGGATTGTATGGAAAATAGTCTTGGGCTTAGCGTTGTACGATAAAAAAATGACATTATTCTAAATAAGAAATAGAACTAAAAAAACAAAAAAATAAAAAGGAAGACAGAACAACAAAAAAGGTAAATAAAATAAATTTAATATGCGAAGGTTGGGAAAAAAAATAAAAGCATGAGCTAGACTAATTAGAATAATAATTAATATCGATACTAAAAATCTAACAACCAATCGCGTGATCCCTTCCTTTTTGTTATTATTATCAGTTTATATTAGGCTATTCTTGTGTGGTAAAAGGCTGCCAAGAAAATTAATGCAAATAAATTAATAACTCGACGTGGTGTAATAAAATTTACATAATGGTTTATTTTATACAGTAATTTTGCAGAATACCACTCAAATCTCTCTACATTCTTCTCTCGTTCCCCAACTTCGATTATCGGGTATTGATTATATGGTAGAGCTGCTGTAGAGCGCGGAAAATACAATATACATTTTCAGAGATCTGTCATTTACGGTAATTATAAAACTAAGATACACTCGCCAGCACTTAATCTAAATTTTGCATCCGTGTAAAATTCAACAAACGTTACACCTTTTCACATAAAATTATATTTAGGAGAAAAAATAAAATAAGAATTCCCAAAATGCTTCAACACAATTCAATAAACAAGCAAAACTGAACGTTAGAATTTAAAAAAAAAAAATCGTTTATCCACCTAATTGAAATTGCAGTGATTGGCAATGATATTTCGTATTTATTTCAAAAAGAACTATAACGTCCACTTTCAACGCATGTATTGGCTGCAGCGATAGAATCGAAATCCGTAGGATTCATTGAAAACTAAACCCACCTCGGAGATGATTTATTGAATACAACAAAGCAAGATGTCTCTATCTCCTTATACTGTGCCTAGACGCTCTGCGATTGCTTTTAACCAACGACGAAATGCCAACAAAAGGAATACCAGACCTATTCAATACACAAAATTTAGTTTATAGGTAAAATTTCTCGCGCTAAAGTTTAACTTTACTATATTTTATTAACTTAATGTATAATGTATACGCGGTATTAGTTTCATTATTGTCATTTCCGGTTCCCATCTATGAGAGTTGTGCAAGAGAGACAACTTCAGTTCCGCCAACAGTCAAATGGAGATGACAGGTTACGAACAATATGTTGCTCTGAAATTCTGATTTCGTCTCAACAAATCTACAGATGAGATCTTTGCAAGTTACAGGAGGCATATGAAGAGTTTGTTCTTTCTTATAACACAGTTCAAATTTGTTTAAAGAGGGGAGGCAGTCAATTTCAAAGAAATGTGGATCGGCACTTCTGTTTGTACTCTAATATCGCTGCTGTGACAGAAGATCGTCAAACAACACTGCACGTTAGTAACTGAAAAGTTGCACGTGAGACGTGTTTGTGCATGGTGGGTTTCACGACTGCTGATTCATGAACAAAAGTGTGTTAGGGTGCAGCAGTTGAATATGCTGTTACAGGAAGATACGGAGTTATAAAAGTGATCACTTTTTTTTAAATGGTGTTTAACGCCCGTTTCTACCACCGAGGCACCACAGGCGGTGAACACTGGTGATACATGACATGAAATGATATATTGGGAAAGGATTTTTTTTAAGGAAGGAAACGTTTCAGCCCTAAGTTTAGGGTACGTTCCAGGCATTTGCCATTTATGAGGATTGAGGAAAACCTGGAAAAAACCTGTCAGGGAGGACGGTCCTGTGGGAATCGAACCTCAGACCTCCCGCTCACGAGTCTGCGCCTTAACGACCTCGGCCACCCCTGGCAGTAAAAGTAATCGCTGCTGATGAAACCTGACACATTTAATACTGAGAATAAACAGCAAAGGTCTGTGTAGTCACAAAATAATTTAAATATTTTTTTTTTAAAAATACGATTTTAGTTTCTTAATTTTAAATGAACTAAAAAGTATAAAATAATTCATCCTAGCCAAATGCAGATTTATAACCCCATGCAAACTCATAACCATTGTCGTAAAAAACTTATGAGATTATGGTTATGAATTTACATGGGGTTATAAATCTGCATTTGTCTAGGATGAATTATTTTATACTTTTTAGTTCATTTATAATTAAGAAAATAAAAACGTTTTTTTTAAAAAAATGTATTTAAATTATTTTCTACTTTTTAGTCCCGTGTGCATGTAATTTTGCAATCAGTATTAGACATGTCGATTAAATAATGACAAAAAGTGAGCAACTTTTAGATTTAGTTTATTTTGTTTTCTCTCGATCACATCTGAAATAGAAAATTGTTTTATTTACTCCTTTGATATATCGAAACAGTTGATTAATTATTGTTTTTAATTGAAAACAAAATACAGAAACACAAAGCCAATTTTTCATTTTTTTATTTCAGTATTAAATATATTTGTACAGATCCTCAAAATAGAAGTCAAAATCTTTGATAATATGTGTAACTCATTATATTATATTAAATATAAAACTTATTCACTACTTATTTACATAGTTGAAATTATTAATACATTATTAATACACATGCTACACGTTAACACTAGTGCAATTGAATATATGTAATGGAAATCAGATTTATTAAATGTTATTTGTAAGGATTTAAATGTGAGGATTTAAATTTGATGTTTTTATTTGAAAAGTTGCCATGCCGACTGTATTGATTATTAAAATATTTAGCATGTCGTTGCGTGTCATTAGCGAGTCGAGAAGGTTTTTCCATCGTCTCAGTTGATCGCGCTTGAGCAACGCGTTTCTTGGAATATGAGTGTTCGACATCGCGCTGTTTATTTGCATAGCTGCCATGGCGACTGTATTGTTATCAAAATATAACAAAAAGAATTCTAATCCTTTTAGATTTTAATAAAACGTTGAAAATTAAATATAAATCAAGTTACACTACAATTTATTTATTGTAGTAACAAATATAATACAGTCATCATAGCAACTATTCTTATTTTTAAATAAAGATTGTTATAAATTTTATATTTTTATGTGTTATTAACGAAACTACAGAAATGTGTTCTTACTATTTAATCTTACATTTTTTAAAACCTTCATGTTTGATATTGCGCTGCTTTACTTCCAAAACTGCGGAACCATATTTTTGAACCGTGGAACCATTGAACCATGATAATTACCGTATTATATTGTCATCCATTTCTGATCATGTGCTAATTTTCAAGTCTCTCTATCTCATTTAGAAGTGCATGAAAAATTAATTACAAAATTCCACCCGAACAGACGAGAAATCGAGTTAATAAAAATGTTTGTCAAAGGGGTTGCTTCTGCTAGAAAAACTGTGTCGTTTCGTTTTCGTTATTCAAGAAATGGTTTACCAACATGTCGTATCTCTAAACAACTGTAACGGGCGTTAATATAGAAATGTCCTGGAAACTTTGCAAGAGCATATCACATGCAAATAGCCACATTCCGTGCAACGAACTGGAATGACTGCCGCACATCGTAAATGTTGTTGCTGAATATTCCTCGCCCTCCCTAAAGCCCAGATTTGGCCTCGAGTGACTTTTTCTTATCCACAATTTGAAGAAATGCCGTATTGGGAGACATTCCATCATCAGGAGTAAGTAGTACAGGTTTCGGAGGCTATTTTGAAGGACCTGTCAAAAATGATTTCCATGTTTTTGACGATTGGCAAACTCTCGGCAAAATGCATGGCATCCATCCGGGACTACTTTGAAAAAGATCATCGAAATATGAAGATAAGTGAAGGTTGTTGTGAGGAAAAAATGAATGATCATTCTTTATTGAACAGCCCTAGTATTTTGACCCATCTCTAAGTCCAAAGTTCTATAATTGCTTCATAATAGACAGACAGTTCTTCTCATTTGTTTAATCGTCGTGTCAATTATTCAGAAAGCATTGCGGTAGCAATTCTTGTAGAGAGAAATCAGCTTCCATTGACTAACCCTGTGAGCGCAGAACCTCTAAACTTTTAATGCAGTTGTTTTCAGACTTGCAAACTAAACTGGTTTCTTTCATTTTGAGTAAATATTATCTTGATGACCTTGGAGTGGATGGTCACTGGGTGAATATATAAAAACCTGCGAAATTATGTTAGGGACTGCGTCTACATAGCTTTCCTTAAACTTGCCTGTTATAAATTTGTTTTACCGACAGAAAAGACATTACTGCCATTATTTTAGAGCAAGAAAAATGTAAATTACCAACATAACCGGTCACTTAGCCATTAATACTCAGTTAATTAAGAAAACCACTCGAATATTCGAATTCATTATAAAAAATCCAACTTCTAAAGCTGTACATGTGAATTGCGCATGCAATAAACAAACAATGGATAAGTACTAACGTAGATCAATGATAGTGCAGCCACTTTCCAGTTGTGAACAGGTAACGGTCATGTAAGCCAGAACAAATTACTAAATAACATTTATTAGTTTTTCACTATTCTATAAGTATGCATTTAAAGGGTTTGTTGTGCCGGAAATTAAAGATTTATTACTATAAACAGCCTTTTCCCTTCAATACAAACGTCAGCATGCTACCAATAAAGTAAATGTGGTTATTCAATGTCAGGCATACGTTGAATTTGCATTTATTAAGTGATGAAAATGTTTATAAAAGGCCCAGTCATTTTAAATATCGAATTTTTTAACACAAGGACATAAAAGCAAATTGCAAAAGGAAACAAAGTTAATTAATAATTAAAACCCATGAAATCATCATTCTAATTTACGATAATTTAACACACATACCTGAGTGATTAAACATACGATAGAAAGACTGAGAGAAAGAAAGTATCGTAGTAAAGCACGTACTCAAAGAAGTAAATTTATTATTCTAGCTGTCATGGCAACAAATCCTTTGATTAAACTCTGGAATGTGAAGGTTGAAGTATATCGCTACAGACAGCATTTGTATTGTACTGCTATAATTCCTAAGTTTTGAAGTAGATCAACTGGCAAAAAGGCATTGATATGCCTTTGTTGGCCCTGAACACATGGTTGGAATCAGAACACATAGGACTAAGACCCCAGTAAATACATGGATTAGGGAAAACACTAACCTAGAAGGCAAACCTATCTTGAACAAGTAAAGCTAGGAAATTGGTCCTAGATCCTAGCAAAAACTCTTTTCACATGTCTTCTAAAATTGGACAGGAGAGGAATATAGAAAGTAGTTGCGTTAATTACTGAACATGGTCACTTCAGAAAACATATACGTAAAGTGACTCTGCAAAGATAAACTCATTTGCAGAATGTGTATACAGGATTTGGAGACTGACCCCGCATATATCTACTGTTTATTGTCAGTTCCATCACCTGCGAAGACCTGAGAACGGACGCTGACATTGGAACCAAAATACTGCAACTTGTTCAAGGAACAGGTTTTAGGGTAGTAGTAGTAGTAGTAGTAGTAGTAGTAGTAGTAGTAGTAGTAGTAGTAGTAATAGTAGTAATAGTAGTAGTAATAGTAGTAGTAGTAATAGTAGTAATAGTAGTAGTAATAGTAGTACTAGTAGTAGTAATAGTAGTAATAGTAGTAGTAGTAATAGTAGTAGTAGTAATAGTAGTAGTAGTAGTAGTAATAGTAGTAATAGTAGTAGTAGAAGTAGTAATAGTAGTAGTAATAGTAGTAATAGTAGTAGTAGTAATAGTAGTAATAGTAGTAGTAATAGTAGTAATAGTAGTAGTAGTAATAGTAGTAGTAATAGTAGTAGTAGTAATAGTAGTAGTAGTAGTAGTAATAGTAGTAATAGTAGTAGTAGTAGTAATAGTAGTAGTAGTAATAGTAGTAATAGTAGTAGTAGTAGTAATAGTAATAGTAGTAGTAGTAATAGTAGTAGTAGTAATAGTAGTAGTAGTAGTAATAGTAGTAATAGTAGTAGTAGTAGTAATAGTAGTAATAGTAGTAGTAGTAATAGTAGTAGTAGTAATAGTAGTAGTAGTAGTAATAGTAGTAGTAGTAATAGTAGTAGTAGTATAGTAGTAGTAGTAGTAATAGTAGTAGTAGTAATAGTAGTAGTAGTAATAGTAGTAATAGTAGTAATAGTAGTAATAGTAGTAATAATAGTAGTATAGTAGTAATAGTAGTAGTAGTAGTAATAGTAGTAGTAATAGTAGTAGTAGTAATAGTAGTAGTAATAGTAGTAGTAATAGTAGTAATAGTAGTAGTAGAAGTAGTAATAGTAGTAGTAATAGTAGTAATAGTAGTAGTAGTAGTAATAGTAATAGTAGTAGTAGTAGTAATAGTAGTAGTAGTAATAGTAGTAGTAATAGTAGTAATAGTAGTAGTAGTAATAGTAGTAGTAATAGTAGTAGTAGTAGTAATAGTAGTAATAGTAGTAGTAGTAGTAGTAATGGTAGTAATAGTAATAGTAGTAGTAGTAATAGTAGTAGTAGTAATAGTAGTAGTAGTAATAGTAGTAATAGTAGTAATAGTAGTAGTAGTAATAGTAGTAATAGTAGTAGTAATAGTAGTAGTAGTAATAGTAGTAATAGTAGTAGTAGTAATAGTAGTAATAATAGTAGTAGTAGTAATAGTAGTAGTAATAGTAGTAATAGTAGTAGTAATAGTAGTAGTAATAGTAGTAGTAGTAGTAATAGTAGTAGTAGTAGTAGTAGTAGTAATAGTAGTAATAGTAGTAATAGTAGTAGTAATAGTAGTAGTAGTAGTAATAGTAGTAGTAGTAATAGTAGTAATAGTAGTAGTAATAGTAGTAGTAGTAGTAATAGTAATAGTAGTAATAGTAGTAGTAATAGTAATAGTAGTAGTAGTAGTAGTAGTAGTAATAGTAGTAATAGTAGTAGTAATAGTAATAGTAGTAGTAATAGTAATAGTAGTAGTAGTAGTAGTAGTAGTAGTAGTAGTAGTAGTATTTATTATTCCATCTAAACTAGTTATACATATATTGCACATCACAGTGGCGTGGTGTTCATGCTCTTGTAAAATACTTAATTTCTGAAATTAATGAGAAAAAAAGAAACCAACAACATTAATAAGAACGCACATTTCTTCAATTCTAAAGATACAAAATAACACATGTACAAGAATTCTCAGAATATGCTTATTCTAAACTAGATTCTATTTTTTTTTAAACCCCAATCATATACACACGCACATACACAAAACTGGCTAAACATACGTACGTATTCTGGTATTCGTATAATTTTTCTTATTATTTATGTACATTGTCCCAGTTTTGTTTACATACAATTAAGTCCAACATATCAGCCTCCCCCTACCGGTCCTCAGTCCTCATAAATGGCAAATGCCGGGGAGGTACCCTAACTTAGGCCGGGAACGATTCCTTCCTTAAGAATAAATGCTTTCCCAAGAAACATTTCATCTCATGTATCATCAATGTTCATCGCCTGTGGTGCCTCAGTGGTAAAAACCGGCGTTAAACGCCATTCATTCATTTCCCCTACCGGAAGTCAAAAAAAAAAATGAATGCGGATGAAAGCGAGGTTGCACAATAAGCCTTTTAGGCGACCTTGTGGGAGATGCACAAAACTGAACAAACCGCCATCATCTAATTTCCCCGGGGGAAAACGATAGAAAAACCATTCGAGAAGATGCTCCTGGCGGTATTGAAACCACGAATCTTCCTTTTAGGATTCCGTGCCTTTGCGAACATTGTCACTCCTGTCAATGAAATTGGTTTCTCTGCAAATTCAAATTCAGTAGTTCCCTTGTTTTGCTCTTGCACTTAAAATGTTTTGAATTTCGAAAAAGGTTTCCAATACACTTGCTAGCATGGTTTAAAATAATTTCGTCACATATTTCGTTGAGATGTGAAAGTCAGTCTCAGGTCCCCATGAAAGACCACTCAGCAGTAATTATGGTTAGTGTGTCTTCTTCATTGCCCACAGTTCCCTCCCACATAAGATGGAGTTTGTATTCAGTGAGTGACATGATTAATTGCAGGCAGTTCCAAACCAGCTTGCAGGTGAATTTATTAGTCCAGTTCTGTAAGAACGGCTTCTTATTATAAAGAAATTAAATAGACTGTTTCTATATGGTATTCTTATTCTAGGATGAGTAGTTTTTATTAATTGTTAAAGGCGTATTGCTGACGTCCTCTTGTAACAAATGAAGCTCAAATGAGCGTCATCCTCTGGCCATGCCCTAAATTAATCAGTGCTTGAATAAAAAGCAGTTCGGTACAAGGTGACCAAAAAAATCTGCAGATTTCAGATTAAACATTTCAAAGCGTCATACTTGAACCAAATAACTTATTTAGTATTAAATATGGCCGCCATTGCTGTTGAGGACCTTCTGCCAACACGGTGAAACTATACAAATTCCATTATGATAGAACTAATTAGGGAAGGAATAAAAAAAATCTCTCCAGTGCAGATTCCAGATTGGCAAAAGTTCGGAATTGCTGACCTAGGAGGTTAATATCCAAATAAGAAAGAAAAAAGTATATTATGGTGCAAAATCTGAAGAATATGTTAGATGTAATAGTCTCCAAACAAGAAGGATAATGATTACATGAACCACCTCTGATGCATGTCGTTTTGCAATATCAAGTAAAAAATCAACACTTCTGCTGCTAGTTTTCAGCTTTTCGTGGATACTTTTCAGCTAGTTAGAGTTGGAAGGCTGGCAGCAGTGGTTGTTTGAAATAGATTCATAGGCTGCCAACCAGTAACGATGGAGTGTCGTATAGGATCCACTTCTCAAGACGTGACGACAATACAAAAGAAGCCTCAGCTGGTGATGTCTTCTTAGCCAATCGTGTAAAATCTTTTTCCTAGCTGATGGAGATGGGGCCGTTTGGTTTCTGCACTGACGTTGAATCGCCGTACAACATCCTCACAACTCTGGTTGTTGTTCGCTTTTATCGTCGCTATGAGAGCCTGCTATCCATTGTTGTTGGTCTTCTTGTCTGTTGCCTCATTCTTGAAGGTTTTGCTGCCAATTTTTGCGCCGCTGCAGTTTAACTGATTTCCAGTTTAAATTCATGCTCATATACCAATTTTCGGAGCGCCCACGTTTGACCACGCTATTTGGAATACTGGCTAACACTAGGAAATATTGAACATGAAATACTCTTGTAAAACGAATACAGCAATGAAACTTTGCTCTGTTTTTTAGATATACGTTTTCTATTTCTGTAATATTTTTGAAATGATTTGGTTAAAATAAGAAAGACGTTATTTTTCTGTGCCTTATGATAAATGTGTATCCTTTTACTCAGAAGAAAATTAACAAGAATACGTGCGCGCGCACACACACACATACACTCTCTCTTTCTTAGAGGTGCCACATTTTCTGGAAACAGCTTTTTTTTTTCTCTCTCTTTCTTTTCATTGATTTTTAAGAAAATTTCGTTTCAAAATATTGTATATTCCATAAAAATTATTAAAATAAATATGGAAAAAAGCATACAACAAAATAATTATCAAACTCTCATCTAAGGTTGGGCGAAATTTCATTACAAGAGCTCTGCAAGTTTCTGAGAAAAAGGTAGATACACTTCGAAAATAAAAAAGCTTAGATAATGAGAAAATAATATATTGTTATTTTATTGGCATAACTCAATCAATATCCCCCATTACTGTATACTGGTTTTTTTCACGACTGCAATGTTTGTCAAAGAGCAATGAAAATTCGCACATATGTTCTATTTCTTCGATTTTTTAAAATTTATTTGGTTTAAAAAAAGTTACACAGATTTTTTTTAATTTTTAGCGTCTTATGATAAATATGTACAATGTACTCAATATCCACATGTACAAAATGCACAAAAATGAACAAGTATATACTACCTGAGAGGTGCTACATTTTTTGCTAACAGTTTTTCTTACTCTTTTCATTGGTTTTAACTAATTTTAATGAGATTTTGTTCACAATATCATATGAAATTTTGGTTTCTTATTAGGAATATGTCTAGGAATACAAATCTCAACAGGACTATGCAGGCCATACATTATTCAGCTAATATTGAATTAGCTTTTTATTGATTTAGAATCTAAAAATGTCATATAATATAATATAACTGAAATGCCTGCAAGAAAACTAGTAAAACAACTCCAGAACCAAAGTTGTCAATTGTGTTAGGAGAGAAAGTGGGCATGGAAGATAACAGGTTTTTAAATTTTAGGGGAAAAAAAGAAATGGAATTGAAATATAAGCATTTGTTAAATAATTCTTGAATGTATTATGTATAAAATTAAAATATATTTCAAAACCATTTTGTTTATTTGTTTATTTCTTTATTATAATTATTATTATTTTACCTAAATATCACATTAACAATTTATTCCCACCTTTAATTTATTTGTAATGCATCTAATTTCTGTCAGTGGTTAAAATGTGAACACAAAAAACGAATAAAATTTTAGGTAAATTCATTAATTGAATATAAATAAAAATAATAGGAATATCTAAGATACTGTTCTATTAGGTTTTATAAAATTTTACTAATTCATTTGGTAGCTAAAGTTAACGTTAATTTTTTATTAATTCTCTAATTATATATGCTATAAAGAAGATGAATGATTGATAATGCTTTAAATTATTCAATTTTAAATGGTAGTTTCTTTTTTAATTATTACGAAATGAGTTTAACCCTGGAGATATAGATAAATAACTAGGCCATGGATTTTTGTTCGTTTGTTTTTTTTTATCTTCATTTTAAAAATAAATGTAATCCATATATTTATCATAAAAATGAAATTAAAATTTTAAAAAATTGATCTTAAGGATGCCATGATGTTATCAAAGAGCATTTGTACATTTATTCTAGAAAACTACTTTCAAACAGAAGTTTTTGTCGGGAAGGGATATCGTTACGACATACTTCAGGTTATGAATGAATTCCTAGCCAATTGACCACAATTTCAACTATTTCAACTGTTATTTACTAATTTGTATAATAAATGTCATAATCTGCATTTAACAAAATGCATTAGCGGTTGTCTCATAGCAAAGCATCTGATGTGTTTGGTAGCCTACGTTAGATAGCGTTCCAGTTACTTTATTTAATGTGCGAATTAAGCGTCATATCAGTAATTTAGATCGCTAATTTATATAATAAATAATAAAACACTTATTTAGTGCTGCCAAATAAAAGAAAATATAGCAGAAATTATTTCTGTTTCATTATCAAGCGGAAGAAATAGATCACTGGCAAACATAACTATGACGTCAATTTAAATTTGAACACACGGTATTATAGTTACATAATACTCAGTTGATGACAACATTTTACTAATGAAAAACATTTAATTGTGTAATTTTAAGCAACTAGTGTTGTTTTGTAGTATTTTTAAAAGTATTTTCCCCAAAATAAAGACATTTTATAATTATGGTTTACAAATATAAAGTTTATTTAATCAATTTTCCCCTCAGTATTACCTGTATTATTGTACAAACTTTGCCTGCGGACCTTAACTTAATCTTCTCCTTAAGAAGATAATTTTGTGGTGTCTAGTTCCAAATCCATTTAAATAGAAAAGAATACTTTTTTCAAGAAAAAAGTTTCCCATAAGTTTTTATTCGTATATTAAATGGCTTTATTATAGAAAACAGTAAAACACTTTGTTATAAGAATACTCGAAAGTAGCTAGTCATAAAATTAATATTTTATTTTGGATTTAGTGAAGTTTGAAAGTGAACTTTTACTTAAGGAATGATGGAAAGAAAAGCAATTTTAGCGAATAAAGAAAACATACAAGTATAGATCCATAAGTTTCCGGCCCAAACATTTTCTAAGTATGATATGACAAAAATTCTGTTTCACTTTTCAATATAGTTATCCTTTATTGCAATACACTTCTCACATCTATGAATTAACATTCCAACCTCCCCCCCCCCCCAAAAGCCAGATGTCTTGTCTACAAAATGCGCATAAACAGCATCCAACAGCAACGCCATCACTTCTTCGTCACACTTAAATTTCCTTCCTCGAAAGTCCTTCTTGAGTTTTGAGAGCAGGAAATAGACCCTGGGAGCTAAATTTGGGCTTTAGTGTGGATGACCGATCTCCTTGAAGTCACCTTTCTTCACAGCTTCCTTTGTAACAAGAGCTGTGTGCACAGGTGCGTTGTCATGCAGAGGGCGCACATCACCACTCAGCTTTCCTCACCTTTTCTCTTTGATGGAAATACGTAGTCTGTGCAGTAGGTCAGCATAGTACTCCCCATTTACTGTGGTGTTCCTCTCCTTGAAGTCGATGAAGAGTATTTCTTCACAGTCCCAAAAGATTGCGGCCATGATCTTTTTGGTTGACTGCATGACCTTGGCCTTCTGAGACGGTGCTTCGCCAGGTTTATGCCAGTCCTTTGATTCTCTTTTGGACAAGGGATCATAGTAGAGGACCATAGTTTCATTTGCTGTAACAATGGTTTACAGAACTTTTCTCTCGTTGCCACGGCAGAGCTCCAAAAATGCCTGACAACAGATTATTCGTTCCTGCTTATGGACTGAAGAAGGAAGTCTAGGCACTAAACTTATTCATATTTAAATGTTCATGAATAATTCGAAGGACTGTTGTTTTAGAAAGGCCCAACCTTGCTGCTGTAACTTTGAGCCGCCGGTCTTCCATAATTTCTCCTTTCAAAGAGAGATGTCTTCAGGAGTGAGCACCTGCAAGGGCCGACCTGCACGCTCTTCGACTTCAATACTTTCTCGGCCAATTCGAAAACGTTTGGCCCATTCTTTCAAGGTAGAATATGAGGGGGATGCTTCCCCATATACACCTTCCAATCGCTGTTTAATTTCATTTGGAGTAAGTACTTCTTTGTGAAGAACTTAATAAAAGCTCGAAACTTCATTTTGAACATGTCATAATCTTCTACACATAGCCTTCTTTATGCAACTATAGCTGAACAACTGAACACAGCGAGTGGAAGTTACAGTTGCAATTATTTACTTAACAAATAAGGTATGACACCAGATAAGGCTTTTGTGAAGGTGATATCTTTATCGGCGAGGCCGTGAACTAATGGACATGCCCTTGTACTTACGAGGTACAAGACAATTTTATTTACAGTAATGGACTATGGAATTTTGCAATTTTAATTTTAATTTTCTCTTTATTGTTTACTTCCCACAATGCCGAAGAGTTTCCAGATATTTTTCATTTTTTAAAATGCTCTCCTTTTTAATAGTAATTTCTACTTGTTAACTGTGCAATTGCAGACTTTTATTAACTTGGTTTCTTTACGGACGCTCTTTAACATCTTAGGTCATCAAGGTGCCATTCAGTTCGGGGCGTGTAACGACAATAAAGTTTACTCAGAGGCTTCTTCTGTCAGGCTTGAGGCCGTAAATCTACGCCATGGGACACAGGGCTTTACTTCTCTTCCGAAGAAAGACATACTTAGCGATGCGCTTGAAAAGGCATCGTTCTTGGCCCGCGATTTTGGGTTAGGCGACAAGTATGGCTACCACCACACCACCAGGACCAACTCTGCAGGCATTGAGTTAATTATATTTTCTTCATTTCTGAAGTGAACGATACAGTGCTAATTTGTTGTGGTAATGACAACCTTTCCTTACCAAAACTTTTTGCTTTCTTTCCTTCTCTTCGAAGGCGCAAGCTTAAAACATCAGATTTTAGCACCGGCTGGCGTCTAAGGAAACTAAAGTGCAGATAAGCTGGCCAAAAGGAGTGCTAACATATCTTTTTGGCTCTGAACTCGTGGTTGGAATCAGTACACGTGCTGTTAAGCCGCGGTCAAAACATGCGATAGGAGAAAAACACCACTATGGGTAGTAAACCTATCCTGGAGGTAGTAAACCTATCAAGGGAGGAAGTTGGTACTAGGTATAACCGGAAATTCAAGTTCAACCTCTTAACCGTTTTTTGTTCTTCATAAATTCTGATACTGTCGGAGGGATCAGAGATCTCATTTTTTCCCCTTTTCATAAAAGGGGCGTTCGGAAACGACAGTGGTGTTTTACAAGACGGCGCATCTATGCACATGTCCAGTACGTTACGCAGACGCTAGATGGCGGTTGTAACCAGAGTGTGTAGCGAAAGGACAGTGTTCGCTTGTTGTAAAGTAGAGAAGAGATGAACAAGAAAAAAGTTGACTATCGCGGGTAAAGATGGACTGCGTGGTATATGGTCAAGCAGATCTTGCACAAAAGACCGTTTACAACTGGGTCAGTGGGTTCGCCAGCAGCAGGGAATTTTCACACAAGAATGCGAGTACTGGTCGACCGTCAACATCGCGGTCTCCCAGCAGCATTGAGGTTGTGTCTGAATGTATTATGGTTGATAGGCGCATAACCTTTGAATATCTGGAATGTCAGAATGTGTACAATTCTGCAGACCGTTATTCACGACGATTTAAATATAAAAACCTGTGAGCACATTAGGATTCACGGGACTTGACACAGAAGGACAAAAGTTGAAGTCTGTCGTTGGCTACTGGAAATACACAATGAGCATCCGGACTTTTTGCACAGGCTGGTGAATAATATTACTACTACACACTACGCCAATCCATGCAAGAGATGATAACCGTCATTTTGGACATTTTGGACGTACTGCTTACTTACTGGCTTCCTCAAGGAACGACTGACAACAGCGAGATGTATTGTGAGACCCTTACGGAGTTTAGATGTGCGATCCAACAACGGCGAAAGGGGAAGTGGTCGACAACAGTCATGAAAATACGCAACAATACGACATCATAGTTGACTTCCCTGAGGTTCACTGTTGTGCCGCACCCACATATCGTATGAGTATCCTTATTCGACAACAAGAAACCACTCGCTGCGAGGAAGAAAAAAAAAAAAAGATCGGTAACAACGGGAAAATTCAGGCAGTTGTCCATGATTGGTGGCGTAGTACTCCCAAACATTGGTTTCATGCCGCCACAATGAAGTTGCCATTCAGATGGAAACTAGTTTTGACATTGTTGAAAAATATATTGAGATCCCGTGTTTATTGAATCATGTTGCAAAATAAATAAGGTATTAAAATACTATTGTAATTGTTGGAAAAGCAAGGTACACAGGAAACTTTCTGTATACCAGCCAAAAATTAGTCATTTATAACTAACTACCTTCTCTTCCCAAACAAAGATTTTCCTATTAGCCTCTATACTCTGGCACTGTTCAGAACCAAGTCTGGAATCATTGTTTCCAGTGGTACTGAACTCCTCCTCCTAAATTGCCACAGTATTTTCTGGGCTTGAAAATACTTTCCCCGCTGTCTATTCTTTGGCAGGTTTCGCAGTATATCAGTCAGGTCTGTAAGGAGCTGTAAGGATGGGAAGCTCAGCAGGGGTACTCTCAAGGAAGTGGTAGAGACATCGTTTTTCTTTTCATATATCTTTTGGAAAAATTCCGGATACAAATCACTTTGGGATACGCTGTCCTTTTATTTTCAAGGAAAATTTCCAAATGATCCCTAATGTTGGCACCATTTCCTTCACGGCACTCCTTGTTCTCTTGACTTTCGTTGTGATGACCGGCACTTTTATTTCCAAATCATATTGTCGGACCTATGTTTTATCATCTATCCTATTTTAAAAACACGGCGAGAGTCCCCGTTGTAGGGTTTGTGGCAAAATCATAAGAGCAACTCATGAAAATCGTTCCGCATAAAGAAAAAAAAATGAAATCAAACATATGAGAACTTAACTACATCAAATAATGTGAATTTTATCTTAGGGCTAGTCATAAACATATTTACTACATTGTACACATGCCGGAAGACAGTCCTGTTGCAAAATGATAAGACCAGGCTTCACATCTGCACCTGTGGAGTGAGCAACCTTGTGTCTGTTGTGTTTGTGAAAAGTGCACGATTTATTAAGCAAGGATGGATTTTCGTCTCAGGGAATGGCAAGAAGGTTTGGCACGCTACCATGTGCGATAAATTACTTCCAGAAGCTAGGAAATAATTATAGAATGAAAAAGTCACTTGGAAGACATCGAAAACTCACACCTCGACAAAAGAGGCCAGTGAACAGAAAGCTCAGTGCTGTCGGATCATCCAGGCTGGTCAGACAAATAAACATTTTGAAATACAAGAAAAAGAAGAAGCAGCCTTGACTAACGGTCCGCCTTAAACAGAGAGATGTTGACTAGGCTATGGAACACATTACCTGGAAGGAAGAATGGAAGTGTGTAATATTCAGCGATGAAAAGAAGTTCAACTCGGCTGGTCCTGGTGGTTGGGCATAGTGATAACATAACCTCAGAAAAGAAGAGGCAGCAAGCAGGAAAGTTTCTGATGAGTGAATTCGGTATGGAGGGAACGCCCACCTTGCATTCCCTGCAGGTCGTATGAAAACTATACATCAGATACTGCTTGAGGAGTACCTTTTACCTGTTGTAGAGAGGCTTGGAATAGAGAATTGAATATTTCAGAAGGACAATGCAACCACCCATACTGTCAGATCCACAAGGGAGTGGTTTCGCCGCAAAAGTTAATGCTAGTGTCATGCTGGCCAATTCCCCGGACATAAACCCTATGGAGAATGTATGGGGAACGGTATCGCGGTGGGAAGCAATATGCCGGTTTTCAGGAATTATAGACCTTTATTCTATATGCCGGAATGAACTTGAACTGTGTGTTACCGAAGACTGGAGAGGATATGACGGAACATGTGAATCAGGTTGTTTTGAAAAAGAGTTCATTTATAGGACATTAATGACAAATGGTCGTATCACTTTGCAATGGAGTGTTTTTATATAAGGCAGTCTCTGAAAGAAATGCATTTGTTTATAGCAACTCATGTGCTAAAGATTAAGTTAAAATATATTTGTTTTCAGTTTTTCTCTTTACATGGCATGTTTCGTAAGTTGGTCTTATCATTTTGCAACAAAACTTAGTATCTTTGGAGCATCAGAACACTCAAGCGACCTTCTATCCTTCACTGAGGTTGTATGCAATCCAGCTAGAAGAAATGTTCCTATCCATTATGTATATTTTAAAAGTAAACACATTTCCGATTCAAAGTTAAGTGACAGTCGAAATTTGCGGGTGAGAAAACACCGAGGAACTTAATCGGGTACAAACACAGTTTCTAAAACGGTTGCTACAAGTAGGAAGGGGTACAGCAAATTTCGGGATTCTTAAAGAGCTTGGCATTTCTAACGAAATTGTGAATTTAAAAATAAGAACTATTAAATGCTGGTTAAGGATAATATGGGGGAATCAAGCTCTTCTTCCAGCAGTCTGTCTAAGGGAACAAATAAGAGAAGGGTGGGATAGGAGATGGGCATCAAAAATAAGGCAAGGCTTAGAAAAATTGGATTGGGATATATTTGATTAAGGGGGCAGAACATTACACGAAATAGTAGGGAAATAGTTAACAGACGTTTGCGAGATATAGATAGGCAAAAATGTTTGGCTCAATGAGCACAAAAAGTATCGCTTAACCTGCAGGCTCAAATACATCCCGTGTGGGGAAGGGGACATTATTTAGATATCTATGGCAGGAAGAAAGAGGTGGTCTCGCATGGATCAGCTTAGGGGCTTGGAAAGCAAACAAAACAGTCTGATAAAGAATTTGCCTACTGTGCGGAGAAAGCGATACCTGGAGGCATATTTTGACAGAATGCAGGGAAACGGAGATTTAAAGAAATGAGCATTTGTCATCGCAATTTTTGAAAACCAATAGAAATTTGAACATTTGCTGGGAAGTGTTGGTGCATGCGAGATAAACACACACAATTTGGGAATATTTCTAGAGAAGACCCGACGAAGAAGGTTAATGACTATAATGAAGAGGCGAGAGTTGGAGAGGAGGTGTGAGTATGGAAGGGGGATCAAGAGAAAGGGTTTCATTCATGTTTATGAATTTGTATATAAAATTATTAATATAAAACGTAAATATATCGAAGTATTTGTAGATTTGTATTTATGTAGGTATATGTGTATGTATATTTACATGTATGGATATATGTATGCGAGCATTTTTGATTTTTATAAGGACGATATTAGCATGTACGGTCCTTAAGCCCTGTGCGACAGTTGTATTTATTTGAATTTTAAAACCTGGTACAATAAAACGTCCACTACTAATAGTACTCTATAGGTGTATATATTCATCACCCGGGAGTCTGTTATATGTTTTCCATGGCCGTAATATTTGCTGCAGTTACTGCCTCTCTTCGTTTTTAGAAGATATTCCGCCTATTTTTAATTCCGCAAATGCTGATGACTGCTGTACGTAAGCGGCATGACTTTATCGCTGTTACTGCTAAATACAGACCGCAAGTTTCTAGAATCTTAATAACTACAATCATACCTGCTTGGATGAACAGTTAATAGAAATATCCCAGAAACACACCTACTTAAAGAAAACAAAATTTCCGTTCTTCAGGTTTTCATATCAGCGGACTTGACAATGTGATTGAAGTTTGGAATGCAGGATGAAGGCTGTCTCTACAAAAAGCGTTGTATACTTCCTGTGTTTTGAAATCACAGTTTGACACAAATTAATGCTTGAAGTTGTTTTGCTAAGTTTTTCATTTTTAATTTTCCCTTTCACGGATTGCAAAGAAAAGGCTTAGAATGTAAGTTCATTTCTTTACATTTAGTTAACACAAAAAGTAATAAAACAACTACTTCATGAATTTACACAGGACTGCACTAGCCTGCAATTCAACAACCGCTGACCACTAACAAAAGACTGACTATCGCGTCTTTAATTTGTATGATATTGAAATAACTGCAAGTTTATCCCCATATTTCATATACAGCGTGTCCTGTTTGTCTTGCTCATCCAAAATAATATTTATGATGCGTCAAATGAAAAATTAATTTAAACAAAAGTTTTTAACGTCATGAGGGAGTTCTTCCTGAGGGTGTACTTTTTGATATCTCCAATAATGTAAGAGATACGGGATAGAGCTTAGTTTTTTTTTAATGGTACCATGAACATTTTATTCAAGAATACACTTACCCAAGAGCTCCAAGAGCTATTCAGAAATGTATCACATTGTACCATCTTAGTCAAGAAAACAGATATGGGAATGATAAATAACGCATAACTTCTTATATTTAATAGTACTACACTGCATTTATTTAACCAAATTATTTAACCTTTTGAAGGCCCTTTTAAAAATGTCATAATGATCAATAAACACTAAGGAATGTAACAGGATGGCCTGTATTGTACCGTAGATGGATCTTGTTATTGTGCTGTACATATTACTTATCACAATGCAGAAGTAAAATGCCACTGTAGCACTACCACTACCTGCAAAACAGAGCGTTTAAATCTCATGCTCAAAATGGTGACCATTGGCATTCATAGATAAGTCCACTCTGCGGATAAAGGACGCCCTAGATAAGTCTACTATTTCCTCCTGGATGACTGTACAAGCATCAATAATGCGTTTTTGCATATCCTCTGGTGTTGTTAGAACATTTTGATAGTATCCTTGACCATTCCCCAAAGCAAAAGGTCTGGTGGCGTAAGTTCTCGGGAATCGGAGGCTAAAGTTAATGGTCCACCTCATCCAATCAACTGGTTAGGGTATTGGCGCCGTATTCGTATGGCGTTATGCGCTGGGCATCCATCATGCTGATACAATATGCATTCAAGATACCTTCCGTAAGGGGGAGGGGGTACTTCGGTCGTTGCTCTACAGATGCACCAGGTGCGAGCTCTGTGGACCCTGAGTACCCAGGTACTTCTGACGCTACTAGAAGCAGCGGGCCGGACTTATTCGATTGGGAGGTGTCCGGATGGGTTGGACTCGGCGTGGCAGTGGTCCCGTAACTCACGGGTAAATGAGTATCCGTGTGTACCTTGGGTGCAGGTTTTTCCTGAGTCGCTGTTTGCCATAAGGAGGGTGGTGGCTACCTTAATGTTGGGGTGACTCATCTCTTAAATTGCGTAGGTCTACGCTAGACGTGGCCTATCCACCTCTGAGAGTCTGGTAGCGAAGTTCGCTTAGCGCGTTTGAGCGATGAGATCGTCTACTGACGAAAGGTGGGTCGGTTTAGACTCTGGGTACCCTACAAAATGTAAAAAACCACTGAGCTGCACAGATCTTTGTGTATATTCCCCTGGTCTCGGGTAGGGAACTCCAACAACATTGCTATTCAGGAGACCAGGAAGAGTGTTTCTTAAGAATGTGGTATATCGTCTGTCCTTTTGGTTACCATTTACAAAGAAAGGCCCAATAATGTCATCGTCAATAATTCCGCACGAAACGTTAACTTTTCACGGACCCAGATGCTGTACTTTTCGGAGCCAACGTGGATTGTTGATGGACCAATCTTCATTAAGATGCACGCAACAGGGCTTATGGGAAAGAGGACTCCCCTACCGTTTTCGCTCATCTCTCCCGCTCAAAATACTTCATAAGCTTATCGAGAACATACGACTGCAAACCAAATCCCCTACAATAACAACCGCAAATACAAACGTCCCTATATATATTTACACTTTCACAGTAGATATCTATTTAATACATTTCAAAGTTGAACCGAAAAACAACAGCAATATGTAGTGTGATGTTCTGTAAACAGTTGCTATGTAACAGGTAAATCAACAATGAATAAATGAAGCCAAGATTATCGCAAATCAATAATGAACAAATGAAGCCAAGATTATCGCATGATGTTCTGTAAACAGACGTGATTCACACACATTAAGATATTGTTGCTACGTGACAGGTGAATCAACAATGAGCAAATGAAGCCGAGATTGCCGTAAGACTGCGATTAGCAGAACCAGCGCATTAAAACAGTAACCTTGAAAGTTTTCATCCGAAGACTTTTCTATGCATTAACTGAAGATGACCCTGATCGGAGAATGCAGTACTGTGACTGGTTTCGGAACATGGTGCAAGAGGATGAGGGGTTCGTAGGAAAAGTTGTTTAATCCGATGAGGCGCAATTTAAGTTAACGAAACTGTTAACTGGCATACCTGTGTCTACTGGTGTGCAAACAATGCACATGTTATTTTGGAAGAGGCTGTTAATTTACCTGGAATTAATGTTAGGTGTGGGTTGTCATCTATGGGTCTAATTGGACCATTCTATTTGAAGGAACAGTAACTGGCCCAGTGTACCTGAACAGATACGCACATCCATCTTATCTGCCATTCATACACTCTATGGAAAAGAGGAAGTGTACTTCCAACAGGATGGTGCACTATCACATTACCACCGAGATGTACGTGCATACCTTGATGACAATCTCCCAAGACACTGGATAGAATGAAGAGCTCCGAATGAGTTTCCACCGCGTTCTTTGTATCTAACTCTGTTGAACTTCTACTTATGAGGAACCCTTAAGTATGTTGTATACCGTAGAAAACCAGCCACACTGGCAACACTTCAGGAAGAAATTGAAACGGCATGTGTTGCAATCGCTGAGGACACTTTCGCAAACGTTGCTCAATCAGTAGTTCAACGTACTTAGCAGTATATCGACGCCGATGGTGGGCATTTTAAGCAACTGTTGTAACTGTAAAAGTCCAAAATGATTAGTGCTCATTATTTTCTGGTTGTGTGAATTAGTTTTGTTATGTTAACGCAGTTTTTTCTTTTCTTTAAGTGTGTATAGGTACATTTACCGTTTAGGTGTAGCGCAAACCAACAACTTTACAGATACCACCTTGTAGTTCTTGGAGAAATAAGAGTATCATATATCGTCTTTAGGGTATTCATAGCCTTGTAGAATTAGAAAGGAATAGTAGAATCTCTTCACAAAATATAAATGTTTATGGATGAGCTCTCACACGTCTTTCGCTTAAATGTTCCGTCCTTGAGCGTTCGACTTCTGGATCAGATATCGAAATTGCTTCGCTGGTATTTCTCCGCATAGCACTCAGAACTGGGAGGAGTTGTGGAGATTTTTAAATGTCGACAGCTTGCCGACTGGTGGTCACAAAACAAAACGAAAAGGTGAAAAAGCGCTAGACGGAATTAAGTTGGAAACAAATGAGGCCGTGGGTAACGAAGAACCGTTTAAACAATAATAATTCCGCCCGGACGTGTTTTGCTTTCTTGTTGTTGTCCTTGGCATTTCAGTCCAACGTGTCACGGGTTTTCTGGAGCAATCATGGGAAACGTCCTCGCTTACAGCCAGCGCAGCGACACGGCTATCTCCGTTCCGCCCTTTAGTGTAATCTCTAGCAAATAAATGAGTTGGTGATTGGCACAAGCCATATTTTACCTCTATACTCGCTTTCCCTATCTCTTTTTAGTATTCTAGAACATGATTTATCACAACCGCCAATAACAACATAATTACATTTTATTTTTACAGCACTTAAATCGCCACACAGCATTTGAAACTACGGAAGACTGAACATAGCTGTTTTCTTCACTGTTTAAACTAAAGTAGTAATTATGTTCAACTGCATATATAATGTATATTTTTATGACGCAACAAGTGAAATCTATAACGGTGCTTGAAGCTTTTTGGCCGCTATATAATTAGAAAGAATATTTAATAATAAATACCTAATAATGTGTAGCACTACATTAATATATACCAATAAATATTATTTTATATCCATATCATATTAATATTTAAAATAACTTAATAAAAATCTATTATAATTAAAAAAAATATATAAACATATTTAAATTTCTTGAAGAAACAACCTCTAAAACCGAATCCTTTGAATATACACATCCACTTATTTCTTTGTTTAAAGCAAGATTAAATAACTAAAGCAAATGGAAGTGTGCCTCTGAGAAAAAGTGATTTCATAGGCGGTTGGGTTAGTTACCTATCAAGGATGTTTTCTTCACAGGTGAATGTCGGTTCTGGTGGTGTAGTGGTCACCATACTTGCCTCATAAACCCGAGATCGCCGGTTCAATCCCGGCCTGGACCGATGCATTTTTTCGGACGTAAAAATCCTAAGTATGGCTTCCTTCGGAAGGGAAGTAAAGCCGTGGGTCCCATGTCGTATATTTACGGCACGAAAAAGAACCTCAAGCCTCTGAGCAAAATTTATGGGCCGTTTCACGCCCCAGTTGAATGGGACGCTAAAAAGCTGAGATGTTAAGGAGCCCCTTAAATTAAACAAATCAATGACTCACAGGTGAAACCTGTGTACTTCTGTGTTAAGACATTCAATTGAAATATAAGCTCAGTGTTTCAAACAGCTTACTTAGGCCCAGTTGCATTAAGCTCTAGATACCCATTCTATAACTGTTTCAAAAATGTTATCGCACAGATAAATTATACATGTTTACGAGCTAGAATTATCGTTTCGATAACTATCTGTGTGATAGATAAATTCAGAATGTCCAACAGGTAGCGACTTGCGTCCTTATTATGTAGTTACTGTAACTGCCGACCGAAGCGTTATAAGAACTATTGAATTTTACGATCTTATTGCTGTGAAATAATAGAATATCAAAGACAGAGCACAAGGGTCGTATTCCATAAAAGTAACGCCCATTTAAAGTATGCAGTTGTAACTTTCTGTACCACAAAAAAAATGTAATATAAAGTTACAAGTGACCTCATATAGAGCAAGATGGAGGAATAGCTCATTGCCATTTTGAATTAGGTTATGTCCACTTCTTAATAATAAGTTCCTGCTTTAATGTATTATTATATTATTATTATTATTATTATTATTATAATAAATGCCTGATATTTTTCGAAGAAATAATGACCATTTAAATACTTTATTGTGTATTTGTCTATATTAAAGCATAAAAACAACTTTAAAATTTCCTTCGTATATTTTCGTGCATACCGCTATGTCGCAGAATGATTTTCAGTTGTGAGATGGCAGAAGAATCGAGCATCTTTTTTGCATTCGGGCATTTATTTTATTGGTCCGTTTGATTCCTTTTTATTTATATACATTTATATTGTTTGTAAATTATATTTTCATTGCAAGCAAAAATTGTGTAAGTGGTCAAAAGATATTATTTTAAAAGAGAACGAGGAAAGGGAATTAATTATTTGCAGGGAATTTATCGGGAACCTTAAAAAGCAACATAACCTAAGATGTATTTGAAACAAAATGCAAATGTCAGTTATATTTCCTACTTTAATTACACCAATCAACCCAATAGCAGAAAGATCGCTAAACCTAGTAAAAAAATTAATGAATTTGAAAAGAATCTATAATTGAGTTAGCATTCAAAAACATATACACTAGGACTAATAGCCCTAACATATAGGTACTAAACTGAAGATTCAAAACTGGAAATTCAATTCTTTCTTAATTTAGTAGCTTTTCCTAGGATATTAAATGCGGAAATGTAACGTCAATAACAATTCTCTCCACGTATATTTATTCCGGTCTTCTTCATTAAAAATTTGCGAGATGGAAAAGTTTTGTCAGATATCTGATAAAAAAAATCGTCAGATAAGTTATCGAAAAAATATCTGCTTAATATAACGTTTCAGAAACAATTATAGATGAGATAAAGTTATGGAATAAATATCTTACGTTTCGAAAATATTTATCTATCCGATAACCTATCGAGCAGATATCTGATTTTCAGAAATCGGGCCTTAATAGAGCTTTCTGAAACAGAGAGGCATCTTTATAAATGAAGCTGGGTATCGTTCCGTGATAAATTTCTTTATAAAATATTAATTAACGCTAAACGAAATTCTCACTAAATGTATAAGTGTTTACAGAACGCCCCTTCTTCGTTTTTAACGATTAGGCTCCTAAATTTAAAGATGACGACAATAGCGCTGAAGAATATCCAAAAAATGAAAAAGCAAATAATTCCCTTTGTTGAAACGCTTCTTCGTTATTTACTTTTCTTGAAAGCTATGGACACCCGCCTCAAGAACTGCTGCGATTTCGCGGCTTGTAATCTAATACATAATGTGCTAGAAAGTTATTGAGGGATCTAGATATTGTAAATACAAAAACTGGCATGATGATGCAAGTATCTGAAATTTTCCATCTTAATGAGAATCTAAGTATTGCCAGGTCATGAGGAAATATTTTGACACCAACAGCAAGTTGTATTTTGGTGCAAATTATAGTTTAGTCATGTTACTAATTCTGCACTAGGAAAAGAAAATAATCTGATAAAAAGAATTTCTAGTCTCTTGTTCCCAGTGTCAACATTTACCTCCTTGCCTTACGACAATATTGGTCTCATCTGGAAGGAGGTCTACATGGGGGAGAAAAAACGCCACAGTGTAGTGCAGTCCATCCTTGTCATAATGGTAAGAAAAGTTAACAGTACCTGTTAAAGTTTTCTTCAAACTAGAGTGTTAATTCTAGTAATTAATATTATAGAGGCTGGCGATAGCAATAGTAAACTTGTGCAACCCAGCTTTATCTTGCCATGAGCCATAGCATTTATAAGAGTTTCTGATGAATAAGGTAAATCTATTTACCACCACCACCACCACCAGTACTAAAAATAATTTTAATTATTAATTAGTTTTAAACAAAGTATTGTAAGCATATTAGATATCTCATTAAGCAAGTTGATCGTTTAAGTATGTGTAACATCATGAATTAATTAATTTATTTACTTATTCAGTGTTCAATGTAATAGACACAAAGTACTGTTTCATAAGAAAAATAAGTGTTTAAGCAAAACTTATTTGAAATATATTCTGATAAAAATTAAACTAATCTTCAAAGTAAAGGCTATTGAAATCTCTAGATTTCAGTGAGGTTTGCTATCCCACATCCTGATTCTGAGAAGAAGAGTATAGGTATACTGAATATACCTTCAATGTTTTCGAAGTTTCTTCCCCACGGGAAATGAGCCAAGGTAAGGATGCGGTAGCAGTTCGATCCCTTGCAATTCCTGGACGTCTCCCATAGTTGTTCGCGCGGTATGCGACCTCGCATTATCCTGGTGCAAGAGAACTCTTTCGATTAACTAATGCTGGATTCTTTGTATTCAAACTTCTTGAACTCCTTTCAGTGGCTGAAAATAAAGGGGGGCCATTTAGAGCAAACTCCCAGTGAATCACACGTTCAAACTTCCACCAGACACAGAACATTACCGATTTTGTTTAGCGATGATTTTCACAGGCTGAGGGGAACTGAACAACTGTTTCGAGATGTCAGGTTGCGGTAATGTATTTTTTCATCACACGTGAAAATTATACTCATAAATCTATCATCCATAGGATTTGCTATAAGTTTGCGATAGATATCCACTTTGCTTTGGGCCTGTTCATTATGTACATATCTGCAAATGTATATTTTTAAGTATTTGAAAGTGTGATGTTGTTATCTTTTGATTCCCCAAGTTCTTCTGATGAACTAATAATTTTTTTTTTTGCGAATTTTCTTCCAAAAACTCTGCGTGCATTCACGGTATTCCATATCTTTATTAGTCTTCCAGGACGTGGTAAACGTGTAGTGTTTTCTTCTCCATTATTGAAATGCTGAAATTATAGTTGTGTTACAAGTTCACAACGACACCTCCCACCACTTCACACATTCTTCAAATTGCGGTAGCAATTTTATAGTGTTGCTTCTAGTAGTGATTTAAAAGGACTCTAACCTCAGACTTTGTTATCTCCATTTTATAATTGTGTATTAACAACTGGCGACTGACACATGCTCAAAACATACACAATAATAACCATGCCATCTTGTAAGTAGCATTGCTAAATAAAAGTCACTGTTATAATATTACAAAACGCTAAACTTGAAAACTCTTATAAGACAACCTAATAAAATACAGTATTTAGAATTATACAATCCACATATATATGGGGGGGGGGGTTGTGGAGTTTAAACGACCTCCGGCACGTCATCCTATAAGGTTTATTGTGCTACCCCTTTGGAAGAGACGCCTTCATTGTTTCCCAAAATCTGTTCTTTGAACAAGTTGCAATATTTTGGTTCCAACGTTGGCGCTCATTCCCAGATCTTTCCTGGTTATAGAAAGAGCGCGTCTCTATGATACTCGTCGGTCCTGGGGTGTAGTGGTAACCATACTTGCCTTCTAAACCCAAGATCGCGGGTTCAAACCCGGCCAGGATTGATGGATTTTTTTCGGGCGTAAAATTCGTAAGTATGGCTTCCTTCGGAAGGGAAGTAAAGCCGTGGGTCCTGTGTCAAACATTTACGGCACGATAAAGAACCTCAAGCCTGAAAGAGAGGCCTCTGAATTGAATGGAACGCCGATGACCTGCGATGTTAAAGAGCGTCCTTAAGTAAACAAATCAAAAAAAAATCTACGATACTTAAACATGATGTACGTGATAGATTGCTAATTCTGTTTACACAATCTGTAAGTGGGTTCATCTTTATAAAGTCCCACTTTTCATAGATGTTTCCTGAAGTGACCATGTTCAGTAAATTAACACAATTACTTGTCTTATTTCTCTTCTGTTCAATTTAGAAGAGATGTGGCAAAAGTGTTACTTGGACCTAGCTTGTCTTTGTCCAGGATAGGTTTGCCTCCTTAGTTGGTACATTTCCCCAGCCCATTTTTAGCAGTATGTGTACTGATTCCAAAAGCGGCTTCACAACCAAAAAACGTTGTATTAGCTTTCTTGCGCAAATTGATCTGTGTTTTCATTTCCATAAACGCCTTGATGTCCGGCATCCACCGCAGTAGTAGCCTGTTGCGAAGTGTTAGGACAGGCAGAGCATTTATGCATTTCCATACCAGTTTAGCTTTTACCTGGTGAAAGGAGAGTGCTTTTAAGGCATCTTTGACTATCTGAGAAGATGAGAATTCATTTGTCATGGTAACTCTCAAGTCCTCTAAAATTACAGTTCAGGATAGCAAATACTTTTGCCTGAAAAACTTTGTGTACAATAAACTATCACTATATAATCTTTTGACTGTGTTAATTATAATTGCTTACTAATATTTTATCTCAGTTTAGTTGCTCGCTTTCTTCTGGGTTAAATATATTAGCAAAGTTAAAGAATAATACAACACTTTCATTTTTTCTTTAAAAATAATGTGAGTGAAGAACACTGCAACAAGCTGAGGTTTTTTTCTATAAGGGTTGAAATGAAAAGGGAAATAACTATAAAAGTTACCAACGCTAATGATGAGCTTAAATAACACCGGACACCGTTATTTATTGATGAAAGGGCTCTATCTATTTCTGTAAGCTTCCCCTGTGGCATTAAGACCGTGACCTGTTGGTCACCGAGTTCTATACTACAAATTATAGGTATTCACAGCTTAGGCTACTAGAAAATAAAGTGATTATAAAGATCTCAGCATTGCAACATCTAAATGGAACAACAGAAAACGTGACTCAGCTCGGAGTTCTAACCTTGGAGTCCCTATGTAGGCCGAGGCCGGTGAAAATTTTCGTTCCTGCCCAGTACCACATTCTTTGGTTTTGTGTATCACAATTAGAACAATTATTCACTATATTATTATCGTACCTAAGCATTTACCGCACTTTACGGACATTTCAAACTAGCAATGAATAAAACGATCAAGAAGCAAAATCTATAACGGAATCACTACCCGTCAGAGGGTTGAGTAAAACCATTCTGGATTCCGGAAGCAAACAGTTAACTTGTTTATATGAAATGTTGTAAATCTCAACATTTAATGTATAAAGTTGGTGGTATAAGAAATACTAAAATAACATTTGAATAGTATTGTTTTCCTATTTTAATTTTTTACACCGAAAAAAAACACATTTAAATATTCTACGGCTGTAATCTCCATATATTTTACATTTTATTACTGGAATAATATTACCACATTTTCCAAATCAATAGTGTCAATAGTAGATTTTTTGTATTCCTGATCTTTCAATTCCATCAAACAGAACATATTACTACCTCTGTCTCAAAATAATCGTTGCATTTCCTCAACGGTCTTGTTAAGTAAATAATCAGGGGCCTGTTTCATCAACTTTGACAATTCGACAGGTGATGGATGGTTTTACAATTCAATAGCTCAACAATTTCTGTTTAATAAAGCTGACAAGTCACGATAAATTTGTCAATTCTAATCATAATAATTTTAGTGTGAATGACAAAAAGTGACAATTTGTCAGAAATATTTTGACATGTTTGCTTTACAAAACATAATATTGTCATATACAGTAGTAACAAACTGGCATATTTGTAAAATTGCCAAACAATTTTGACAGTTGAGTGTTTAACTATCATATCATATGTGACTGATGTGCAATATGCCTTAAGGGACACGGAGTGAATTTTCAAAGTTCCAAATTTTTATATGGATTTTTCTGAAACTTTTACTGTGATTGCATTGCTGTTTAGTTAATATGTATACCAGATTTCATTCAAAGTTGATAAATAACTTTGCGAGCTATAAATTATTTCATAAATTATATTACGTAAATATGTTGCACAGTCAAAATGTTGCAGCTCATGGCTGAGAAAATTGGTTGGCATTTTGCAATTGGAGTTTTGAAACACATACAAAATTTGTATAAAGCTATTTTAAATAAATTTGATGAGTGAATTGGGATATTTTTTTAAATCTTTAAGAAATTTTAATCTTTAAAATTAATAATTTTTCATAGAAAATATCTTTTCTTAAATTATTTTTGGTATTGCATGCATTTTGTCCTATAGAATATTACAAAGGGTACTCTTGCACATTCTGGGAAATTTTAATTAAATTTAAACAAAAACAGTTATGCATGGGAAGTTTAAATATGTGAAAATGAAGTTTAGAGAGAGAAAAAAAAAAGAAGTATGCTGGGAAACAGAGTGGTTTAAAAGGACACACGGAGATTTTTAAATGGTTGTAGAGCCCGAAGGGTGGGGAAGGTGCAAATGTTCACTATCTATGAATGTCCTAAGCTTCAAGGAACCATTTGCAGCAAATAAGATTTTCATTTTTTTTTTTTTTTTTTTTTTTTTTTTTTTGCCGATTTTGGCCAAAACTCACTCCCAATGTCACTTAATGAGCTATATCGTAGTGGCTGTGAAATAATAAACATGCATTATCCAAAATGGTGGGCGGCAGTTATGCAGTGGGAATTGCCAAAAACCGGTTTAAACGATATTTGGCAGAAAGATAATGAAAGCATGTGTAGCCTAACGAGAAAAAGTCAAAATACGCCTGTCTGATATAACCCCGCAGGAAAGAGAGGCGCGATGTCATCTCTGGACCTGCAGAGCAAAATTAAAATTAGTTGAGATAAAGAGATTTGTGTCATGGAGCTAGGCATGAAACAGAGGTCGGGAATAGCATGGCTTAGACTGGGAGGCTGGAAGGCACGTAAGGTTGTTGACAAGGAAGGCAGAAGGATTTGCCCAATAGGCCCGGAACCGGAAGACTGGCTGCACATTTTCGCTAAGTGTACACAGACAGAAGATGCAAGGATAAAATTTCTCCCGGATTTATTTTTTACTTCCAGTAGGGAGAGGCTGGCATATTGTGACTTAATTGTAAACAGACAAAATTGGCTAAATCTGGGCATTTACTTCCACCACCACTACTACTCAAAAAGTGAAAATGAACACTAATAAATCTTCACGGAGTAGCTAAACCCAGCATACTTTCGTTCGAAAGAGGCCTTTGCGCCTAATCGTAAACTAATTGCAGGGGTCAAACATCTATTAAATCTGTAATGCTGAGCCCATGCAAAACACTGTTTGGTTCGTTTTGACAATTTGAAAGTATCTTTATTTGAGCTACTCCTCTGTAATGTAATAGCCCATTATCAATAATACGATAGAAGCAGGCTGAGTAGTGATATTTCATGTCACTGACGCAGAGGTGCAGTTTTCGTTACTAAGCAGGCTAACCTCGAGTTGAGTCCAGTTGATTGTGTCCGCCCCCTTTTGAAATGCTGTAGAACTTTTTCAACAAAGGTCCTGGGATGCAGATGATATGAATTTAAATTTTGGTATTTCGCTGTTTTTGTGGTAATATGGAATTATATAATCATTATTAATAATAAACTCCTTTAATCGTGTTTTAGTGTACGTGGTACTTCGAACCGTATGATATATGGCATCTCTTTATTTATACCAGTTTTAGCTTTATCTGCACGTAAATGTCAGTTGTAGCGGAACGGCAGGGCATCTTACTAGGATTGCAGAGAAAGGGACAGTTTGAAACGTCAAGAATTAGTTTCAAAAGTGATTGATATATGAAGTGTTTAGTGCAAAAGTGATGTAACTCCATCTAGGGCACTTTATAGATACAGCAAAATTCTTGAAAATGTACACAGAAAAATAAGGAATATCTAAATATATGTAGTAATATAAACTTAAATCAATTCAAGTTCACCAGAATAATACATTTTATGTTGATAATTAGATAGAATACAACAATTATAGAAAAACATAATGTTCTCAGTTCGTGCACCGTATAACTTATTTCAGTCAAATCTTACATAAAGTTTAATTTAAAGTGCTCAAATTTTTAGCACATTAACAAAACAGTCTCATCAATTACCTCGTCAAAAGCAGGTATTTTAAACCCATTGACAGATGAACAGAAGAATATGTTTGTACGTTTTTGAAATATGAATGATACAAAGGAGGAATGTAAGGAAGAAGATCTATCAAGTGTATTTTATTGGCTGCTGTCACAAAACGTTTGGTCCTTAGAGAGCTCCTTGTTTCACTGATGGCAAATTTTGCATAGGTCTAAACTCTTTGGCGTTTATACAAATCAATTTCATGGAATTCATCATTTGGGCTGAAACTCTCTTTGAACTTCGTGCTTTTCTCATACTGGATCTATTTTACTTTCAGCCACTTCCCATCAATAGCCCTTTTTCTAAACCTACATGGTTTGGCAGCTCCTTTGTAGACATTACATGCACAACTACTTGTTCTTTCTGTATTATCAGCGGAGAAAATGTATTGTTTCTCACGACTAGTTGATTCAATTAAGCCGAAGTCTACACTGTTAGGTAGAAAGCTGTGACCTGAAACCACTAACTAGTGTTTTATTACTTCCATATTCAAATATGGATCATTTTAACATGGAAACACAAACGTTACAGTTCCTGTTCTGTGCAGTACACGAATCAGAAAATGCAATTATGTATGATTTTACATTTTTTTTAAGTGTTTCTCGATACAAAATGCATTATCCTGAGAACCTTGGCTTCCCTCTGTTTCATCCCATATGTACATTTGTTTATTATCATTTGTGTCATTGAAAGACTGGGTTACTTATTTACTGCTCTGAACGAAAGCACAAAATGCTGTCATCTGCATGAAAAGTTTAATGCAAGAGCTATGTACTAACAACACTGAATCTATAATACTCCATATTTCCAAATGATAATAGTAATTCATTTTTAAGAAAAAATACAGTTACGCCACTTATGCTAAGCCCTTCATATATGCAGGGAGAAAAGTTTTATAAGAGTGAATCATACATGTTCTTTCCTTCTTTCTTTCTTTCTTTCTTTCTTTCTTTCTTTCTTTCTTTCCTTCCTTCCTTTCTCTTTCTTTCTTTCTTTCTTTCTCTTTCTTTCTTTCTTTCTTTCTTTCCTTCCTTCCTTCCTGCCTTTCTTTCCTTCCTTTCTTTCTTTCTCTCTCTCTCTCTTTCTTTCTTACTTTCTTTCTTTCCTTCCTTCCTTCCTGCCTTTCTTTCCTTCCTTTCTTTCTTTCTCTCTCTCTCTCTCTTTCTTTCTTACTTTCTTTCTTTCTTTCTATGTTGCATGTAACTGAATTCATTTATCGCTTAAAGTATTGTCACACAATGGTATAATTTTTAAAATTAAAAAATTATGATAGCATTACAGTGGCATTTTTGTTGTATATTTACTTAAGTTAGACTTTTCATTAATTTCGACACCCCATGTCTGCCTAAGCTACGCAAAATGCCATAATTATTCCCGTTGTCTAATTCCGATTCCAGTAGATCAATACCAATGCCAAAATTTTAATTCCTAAATGCAGAGATGATCTAAATAAAAGAAAGGGCTAAGACTTGCATATAAGGATTGTCATTTAAAAGTTGTGTTGTTTCACACAGTCATGTGCATGCACTTCTTGCACTGACCACTCCGTCAGGTAGCTCCATTGCAAGTCTAGAGTTGCCCGCAACAGTCCTTGAAGGTTTATAAGGCTTGGGAGCAAGAAGAAGACCTTAGAGTAATTTATTCATCGTGTTTCTTTTTTACTTCCATTGCACCGAGCAACGGGACTTTGAAGAGGCGAACGTACGCTGGAACGCGGTGGGGGAGTACTTGTATATGACCTTGAAATGAAGGTCAGTTCACTTGCGATGACCTTCCCCCTCTATACCCCGCCGCTCTTATCAACAACCATCCTTCCCTTCCAGGGCCCCACCCAATAGAGTCCCGTTCTTCGCGAAGCGACGGAATTACTTCTAACTCGCAAATTGCTGGCCATGTTTAGGTTACGTCCAACCGCTGATAAAGGCAGCGAGGAAAGCGAAGAAGATGATTATTTGATGATTTGTTTTATTTATGGACGCTCTTTAACATTACAGGTCATCAGCGTCCCATTCAATTTAAGGCGTGAAACGGCCGATAAATTTTTCTTAGAGGCCTCTTCTTTCAGGCTTGAGGTTCTTTTTCGTGTTGTAAATCTACGACATGGGACCCACAGCTTTATTAAGGAAGCCATACTTAGGATTTTTTTGCCCGGAAAAATACATTGATCCTGGCTGGGATCGAACCCGCAATCTTGGGTTTAGGAGGAAAGTGTGGTTACCACTACACCATCAGGATCGACAAAAGCGAAGGAAAAGAGAAGAGCAAATAAAGCTGACGATCCCCACAACTTAAGAGTCGGTGCTAGTGATGTAGTGGTAACCATATTTGCCTTCTAAACCCAAGATCGCGGGTTCAAACCCGGCCAGGATCGATGGATTTTTTGGGGTAAAAATCCTAAGTATGGCGTACTTCGGAAGGGAAGTAAAGCCTTGGGTCCCGTATCGTACATTTACGGCGAAAAAGAACCTCAGCCTGAAAGAAGAGGCTTCTGAGCAAAATTTGTCGGCCGTTTCACGCTCTGAATAGAATGGGACTCTGATGACCTGAGTTGTTAAAGACCGTCCGTAAAATAAACCAAAACAACATCCCCACAATTTAAACTTTGCATTTTATCGCACCTATGTGTAATTGTTTCATGCCAATTCATAAGAAAGCGGAATAAAATGTCTTTATATCTTATTTGGCCTAAAGTGTGCACTGGAAATGAATAATCAACATGGTGGGCAATTGAAAACGTTGTCGCAAGACTTCAGATGCAAAAATTGACTAGAATTTAAAGTTGGAAACCAAAAAATACTAAGAAAAACAGAAATAGTGGGTGAAACCAATTTAATCATTTGATTTACAATTTGTTTTAATTATAACTCACTTAATTAGTGCTGTAGATTATCGCGCATCAGTTGTCTTCAATTGGTTACAAACGAAAAAGTAAACAGTACAAGATAAACCCTCTTAATTTCGATCGTTGTCTGTTTTCGACCTTGATCTTTTCGACTGTTAGCGGAAATTAAAATGCCCCAGACAGCACTTTCATAATTGTAAGCAAATTTATGGGTATATTGTTTGATTTTCGCATTTTTATTCGCTACAAAGTCAAAATAAATTCAAGTCCAGCTCCAGATTCTCTTAAAATAAATTCTGAAATTCTCGTTATATCTCTAAAGATAAATTAAGGCGCAAGAGTGTATTGGACTTTCTTTGAAATATGAATGAAAAAAAAAATACATGAAGTACATTAGCACCACAACGAAGAAACAAAGCAGGATCGCGTAAGAATAATTATCGCTTGTATCAGTAACATATTAACGCCGCTTGCATACATATCTTCAAGGGAATCTTTGGTTTTTTTTTTTTTTTTTTTTTTTTTTTTGAGTAGTGTTTAACGGCCCTTTTTACTACTGAGGCACCACAGGCGGTGGACACTGATGATACACGAGATGAAATATTGGGAAAGGATTTTTAAGAAATGAAACGTTCCAGGCATAAGTTTAGGATACCTACCCGGCATTTGCCATTTATGAGGACTGAGAAAACCTGGAAAAAAACCCAGTCAGGGAGAACGGTCCTGGTGGGATTCGAACACCAAACGCCCGTTCACAAGTCCGACACAACGACCTCGGCCCCCCGTGACGGTGGAGTCTTTGGTAATAATGGCGAGTGAATTGTATTTGCACTATATAGAATGTTAATGATGTACATCGCAATCGTTTTAGAGATTGTAGAGGTATCTTAGAAACACTGAGATAGTGGTCGACTATCTACTCATATTTCAGTTATGTCATTAAATTTCTAAGGGACCAGTGCACCACTAATTAATGAAGTTTTCCTTCAAATTAATACTATAAAAAATGGACGGAGGTGGTGGGCTATGTTTCTGAAATGCAAAGCCAGGTGACTCAGGCGGTAAAGCTTGGGATTCGCTTTCAGCAGGTCCAAGGTTCATGTTCCTTAGATCAGTCGTCCCATTCTTGGCTTGTTCATGCTTTTCGCTGGTTGCTTAGGCGAATATGGGGTTGGATATTTAATTTTCAGTAATTTTCCAATTTCCTTCATTCTGTTGGTTCTGCTAAAGGGTCTAAAGTGCCAGAGAGTAAACTATTTGCGGAGTTACAGTGGCTTGCGCTTTGGAAAGACTTCTTCCCAAGCGTCTGGTATGGAAGCGGACCTTCTGCTCGCGTCCAGCATCATCCCTGAGTTCTGGATGCCGGTATCTTCATCATCGCATCCTTCATCTGAGAGGTGTATCCACGGAGACTCAGGTATGCTTAAAAGGCCAGCCGTTGAGCAGGGCCGAAGTGATCTTTTCCTTAACAGTCCAAATCCAATATCTTTGGCGCCAAGTACTGACTTCGAATCTTGTTGATTATAACTATTTACTACGGTGCTCGAAAATAATTGCTGCCGTTACCGTTTGACATGACATACTTCAAATATACCGTGTATATAAAGCCCGTGAAATAGTTCATACAGCTATATTTTTCAAACTTAACATTCAAATGTGCTGAAAGTTCACAACATGAAAGGCAAACTCACCAAATGCTGATATCCAACGCCATCTAATGCCAGCTACCGTTCTACTTTCACTGACGACCACTGGAAGCGCCATGGCAAATAATTCAGAACCATAAAATGGCACATGTAACATAAAGCGAGAAGGCATTTTGCCTTCTTTAATTCGCTCGTTCTGAGTCTATTGTGAGTGTGCAAAGAGCATATCGTGCCAATCCAACTGTTTATAACAGTATAATGAAATGGTACAGAAATTTCCAAGACTGTTTGTTGTGTCACGAAAGCGCTCGGGACGTCCTGGCTTGTCAGAAGAGAAAATCGAAGAGATTGGGAATTTCGTAAGATCTTATGAAGTCCTACGAAGAACAAGTCGGGAGCTCAACATTCTGCACGCAACGGAAAATCCTTAGCAAACTTTTACGAGTGAAGACTGCAGTGTCATTCTCAAGCTGGCGACTTCTTCTTGTTGGGTTATGTGAAGGATAGGGGTCTACATACCTCCATGTCTCAATACCTTCAGGATCTGCCATTAAAAAAAAAATTACGAACGCTCTTTAACATCTCAGGTCATCATCGTCCCATTCTATTCAGAGCATGAAACAGCCGATAAAGTCTGCTCAGAGGTCTCTTCTTTCAGGTTTGAGGTTCTTTATCGTGCCGTAAATGTACGCCACGGGACCCGCGGCTTCACTTCCCTTCCTTTGAATTTTTACCCCCGAAAAAAAAAACCCATCCGGGTTTGATTCCGCGATCTTGAGTTTAGGAGGCAAGTATGGTTTCCACTACACCACCAGGACCAACGATCTGCCATCGACTGAGTAGTCCCTAATATGGTGAGTCCAGTTTGGGACGAACTTGATTTAGGTTAAATGCATGCCGGGTGACCAACGGAGGACAATAGGGTTAGATATCAAATTTTGATGAGTTTATCTTTCATTTTGTGAAAATTCAGCACGTATGAATGCTTTGTTTAGAAAATATAGCTAAATGAAATGATTCACAGACGTTGTATACACGCTGTAGCAATATCAACGTCGTTGTCAAATCCTTGTAAGATGGAGCATTCCATCTGCAGCATCATTTTTGATATCTCTCTCACTGTTCAATATAAAGTTCTTTAAATGTCAACTCTTGATTGAAAACTAATGTCTCGCAAACGTACTTTTATTATCGAATACAAGTCAGAACTGTTCCTGCAGCTTCACCCCCATCTTAATGTAAAGTATTTATATTTTCTTCTTTTCCAATTATCACAGTGTTTAATAATGTTCAATAATGTGTATATTCTCTGTCTTGTATTTTGTCGTAAAGTTATACGTCTTGTCGATAATAGCGTTGAAGAAAAAGTTTCGGACAACAAAACGGACTAAGGGGTCAAGAGCTTTTGTTAAGAATCCAGCCAGGGTAAACGGGCCAAAGAGAGTCTTTTGTGATCGAGGGATGTTTTAAAAACAATAGAAAGAGAAAATGCCTTCTCCCACAGGTAAAGACGAGTTAAATGCCCGAGGAAAGGTTGATAACTCAAGGCTGGAATTCGATTAAGATTTTTTTTTTTTTGATTGATTTATTTATGGATGGTCTTTAACATCTCATGTCATCAGCGCCCCATTCAACTCAGGGCGTGAAACGGCCGACAAATTTTGCTCAGAGGCCTCTCTTTCAGGCTTGAGGTTCTTTTTCGTGCCGTAAATCTACGACACGGGACCCACGGCTTTACTTCCCTTCCGAAGGAAGCCATACTTCGGATTTTTACGCCTGAAAAAATCCATCGGTCCTGGCCGGGTTCGAACCCGCGTTTTGGGTTTAGGAGGATGGTAACCACTACACCACCAGGACCGACGATTAAGAATTTAAAGCTTCGAATGAGAAGAGAGAAATTTAAAACTTTTCCGAGCTGACAGAGATAGAGAGGCAATTTGAAAATAGCCAATCTAAAGTTATTATTCGAATTTTAAATGACAGAAGCGACGCAAACGCGACCAATGTTCAGAGTTTGAATTCGAATGTAAATAAGTGGGATTGGGCATCGAGCGGCACTCTTTCATTCTTGTTCTATTTCTACTACGGGACATTCTACCACTACTTCCGACTTCAAGTTTAAGATATTCGTCATCTTACTCAGCGTCACTGCAGCTTTAGATTTTCAGGCGGCAGCTACTTCATTAAAAGCTTAACCTTATTTGTAGCCAAGCGTGTCGACACTATATAAGACAAAACACTGTTATATAGGAATAAATTACCTTTCAAAAGTAACGTGGAGACAGCTCTTCACTTGCGATGCCCGACTTCCTTCCTAAGCCCAGTTGATTCTTAGATGAACGAAAACTGCGGGAATACCGTGAGAAAACCCTGTTTCTCCTTGGGACAGAAGCGTCTACGACAAAATAAATCATCGCAGCCGGAGCTGATATCTTCACCGCCCCCATACAGTCCTAAGTCACAATCTTTCAAGTTCCATGAAATTCCCACACACAGCCAGCGCGTTCGTATAAAGCCGTTATAACCTCAACAAGGAAATCGTTTGTTGCAACTACGGGTCTATCAACTCATGGTCTGTGTTCACAGTTCTACCTTCCAAGCATCTTGCAATAGTTCGGTATGGTAGAGCCTCTCTCCCACCAGCTTGTTGTAATAAAGTACTGAGTATTTTTTTCCCCATTCTGGAAACTTGGATTTCTAAGAAACACATTTTTATATCTACTGAAAATCCTTAGTGCAGATTTACTTACCACGTATAAGAAACCAAAAGAGCTACTTTGAGACTTTCAACATTACAGATTTATGAAACCATTGCTATTCATAGAATAGCATATATAAACCGCCATGAGTGGCCGAGGTCGTTAACACGCGGATTCGTCAGCGGGAGGTCTGGGGTTCGAATCCAGCCAGGACAGTTTTCCCTGAGTGAGGTATTTTCCAGGATTTTCCTCAACCCTCATAAATGGCAAATGCCGGGGAGGTACCCTAAACTTAGGCCTCAAATGCTTCCTTCCTTAAAAAAAAATACTTTACCAAAATATAATGTCACCTCCTGTATCACCAGTGTTCACCACCTGTGATGCCTCAGTAAATAGTCATTGATTTGCTTTACTTACGGACGCTCTTAAACATCTCAGAGGCCTCTTCTTTCATAGAGTTTTTAAATTTGTTTATTTACGAACGCTCTTTAACACCTCAGGTCATCAGCGTCCCATTCTATTCAAGGCGTGAAACGGCCGACAAATTTTGCTCAGAGGCCTCTTCTTTCAGGTTTGAGGTTCTTTATCGTGCCGTAAATATACGACACAGTCCCCACGGCTTTTCCTCCCTTCCGAAGGAAGCCATACTTAGGATTCGATCTTGGGTTTAGACGGCAAGTATAGTTACTATTACACCACCAGGACCGACCTCGTGGTAAAAATGGGCATTAAACACTATTAAAAATAGCATAAGGAGAGGACATTATACGAAATTGTTGGAAAATAGTCAACAGACATTTGCGAGATGTAGATAGGCAAAATGCTCAGAAAAAGTATCGCTTAACCTGCAGACTCAAATACATCCTGTGTGGGCAATGGGACATTATTTAGATGTCTGTGGCAGGGAAGAAAGAAGTGGTCTCGCATGGTTCAGCTTAGGGGCTTGGAAAGGAAAGAGAACAGTTAATACTTTCGGGGAAAGAATTTGCCCATTGTGCGGAGAAAGCGATACCTTAAGGCATATTTTTGCAGAATGCAGGGAAACGGATATTTTAAGAAATGAGTATTTATCACCGCAATTTTTGAATGCCGGTAGAAGTTTGAACATTTGCCGGCAAGTGTTGGTGCATGCGAGATACACACACAATTTGAAATATTTCTAGAGAAGACCCGACTATAATGAAGAGGGGGAGCTGGAGAGGCGGAGTGAGTAAATGTTATCGGGGAGCTCAAGAGTAAGGGTTCCATTCATGTTTATGTATTTGTATAGAATTATTAAAATAAAATGTAAATAGATCGAAATATTGGTATATTTGTATGTATGCATGTAGATATTTATGTATGTATGTTAAAACCCATACGACAGTTGTGTTAATGTGAATGTATTCTAAAACGTACAATTAAACGTCTACTGCTACTGCTACTGCTACTACTACTACTACTACTACTACTACTACTACTACTACTACTACTACTACTACTACTACTACTACTACTACTACTACCGCTACCACCACCACCACTATCACTACTACTACTATCGATCAGATTATTATTTCAAACTCTAAGAATGATTAATATTTAGTTAATAAATGAGCAACGAAAAGCCATTTCATGATATTCACGAATAAAACTAATATTATGGTATTTAAAGAGAAAGATAAAAGTTTGAAATCTATAATAGTAAATAAAATAATAGAACAAGTAGAGAAATTTAAAATTTTGGATGTCAGATGTTTATAAGAACAGAACTCAGCAAGTAGTATTAAGCAACTCTAAACACGTCATTCCTAGGCATATATAAAAATCTTAACAGGCATCAATGGGTCTTATTCTCTAGTTTAAGCACTGGCCACACTAAATTAACACATGACTATCTTTTCACCAGAGAAGAACCGCTATTTTGTGAACATTGCAATAAAAAAATGACAATCAAACACATAATAACTGAATGCGTTAGATACTCTAGCTATATGGCTAACCACCAATTCCAATAGGCAACGGAGCACAGAAAAAAATCGATTTTATAAACGAAGCCTCCCTTGCATGACGACATATTCTGTGTATGGTGTGCAGAAAATGCATGCAAGGTAATACAGTGCCTGTATTTATTGAGAACGATATAAGAATAACATGTTTTTATCATTTATATAACTGATATTAAATGTCATTCTGGATATTTCCAGAAAGAACTGATACGAGTGAATGACAATTTTCGAACATCTTCTGTCATAAGGTACTTGGTATTTTCAATGTAATTGTTCTGTTGTCATTGTTCCAGAAACTATAATTTCTAACTTGCAAAAATTATTTATTAGAAATAAAGTTAGAAAAACGATTAGGATCTATAAAGTAATATGCAATTATGAAATGATACTTGAATACAGATGGTACAAACATAATTAAACAATGGATTTATAGAACTCTATTACTCTCCCTGATAAAAAAAAAACAACCATTTCCATCATCTTTAAATCCCAGGCTGCACTGAACACTATGAATGTCATTATTTACAGCTGTAGCCAACCCTTCATAAATGTACTTGCCCGTGAAATACCGTCTCCAAAATATACTTGGATTCCTTTTAAACCGCTGTAAATTCTGCGCGGAAATGACAACTCGTTCTATTTTCTGCTCTATTGTTAGCAAACGCGGCAACCATCTCGCCGTTAGTGTATTAATTTTCAAATGAATGCGCAAAATATTATGCGTCCGGACTCCAGAAATGCTCAAAGCTTTAGAAATCTCCTATTGCTCTGCAACATGACGTGGATTTTTTTTTTTTTTTTTTCATCACTTAGAGAACCGTTACCTATAGATAGACATCCGAAACGATCTACATCGCTTGTGCTCATTTGGCAACGGCTAAGCTCGACAAATCATTTATACACCATCTAAGTGCAGATTCTCCGTAATGTTTGTCTTGTTTCTGCCGGCGCTTTCCTTTAAAAAACTAATGCTTTATTAATACAACAATCTCTGTTTCTCTATTTTGAATACTTATTTACAAATTTAAGCAGAAAAACACAGACTAAGCTTAGTAACTGTGTATAATCATGCACATCATTCTCAACAATCGTTGAAAATAACGCAGTGCCACCAGCTTTTGAGTTTGGACGGACTGATCGAATACCTCTCGTGGTTTTTCCTTTTTGTGGTCACTTCAATCTGCTTGCTGATAGACTTTTACGGAAATTGGATAACAGCATTAAAAATAAGAAAGAAACACTTAATGTAAACAAAAACATAGATATCGTAAATGTTCTTGGTCAATACTGAGAAATAAAGTAAAATATGAATATAACAAAATTTCCTTTGCAAAATACTACTAACTTTTGATTTATGAACCAATTGAAACTGGGAAAGAGAGATATTGCACTACAGAACAATTCTTTGAGGCCAAGCTTTAAGGGCGCTATAAAGGGAAATGTCAAATCCGTGCTCAGAAAGCAATTGAATGGTGAATGAGAAATTAGAAATAACAATAATGTTTTTTTAATTTGAGACAACATTTATGAGTTGCCACCCCCATATTTAATTAGAGTAATTATAGCAAGTAATTTTACGTAGGTTCCATTTTATAGTCATGAGTGCAATGTCATTTTATTTCCTGTACAAGTGTTGAACTATTGTGTGTAAAATGCTATTTTCTTGCCAGAGTGCACAAAGCTACCCCAGCCATAAAATCTGACCTGGGAATTTCTGTTACCTATTGTAATAATGTTTGTAAAGATGACCCAAGAAAACCGATATTTTCTGGAGAAATTTCTAAAGAAGAATCCTTAAGTAAGAAGTTTATTTGTATACTGTTATGGAAATGTAAAGATATAAACATACGGGGGTGAAAATACAGGCTGATGGTCTCTGGAAGGGAGATCCTAACGTTCCATGTAATACTTATGTGGGTGACATGTAAGAAGTCACGTAAGCCATGTGACAAATAATATAGCAGAGAAAAAAATGAAGGGAACAGATTACCCAATAGAGATGCGAGGATGGGAGAAAATATTCTATATCTTTCTAAAAATATATTTGAAAGAATAAAGATAGGTCGTGAGACCGGCAGACTACCATGTTTATTTAGTCCTGCCATTTTGCGGACCAGAGACAGTCGATCCACGAACACTCACTGTTCAATTCAGTTGGTTTGAAGAAAAGACATTCTCCGTTCGATTCGAAGTCAGTGTGGAAGAGTAGGCACTAGCAGTGCAATTATCTGTTTTAGTTCAGTTCAGTAGAAGAGTGTCGTTTGTGGAAAACTATCAGTGAAGAGTAGGCAGTTGTGTCTCAGAATTAGTTGAGTTTAGTGGAGTTCAAGAGCAGAGTTTTAGAGGTATTAAAGTACGTTAACGTCAGAGCGATCGCCATAGTTAGTGTGAAAGTGGGGCATATTCTCCAGGAAATAATAGCAGTACATTTTATGTGCAATAGTTTATGAACAATAAATTGTGTTTCATCTCCCATAACGAGAAATATTATTAATCTCCAAGACTCCTTTCCCTATGGTCACAGGACCATAAAAGTATCCAGCAGAAGCTTCTCAACAGCTGTAGCAAAATATAAGTAAGCGGAAAGCAATCATCGGAGAGGAAGAAATAACATTACCCCTGAGATTCCAATTATTAATCCAACCAATTGATCAAATCAAATTAATTTCCTTTTCCCAAATTCTTCCCTGCAATCTACATATTTAATTAACACATTCCCTTTGTTATTTAAAACCTCTGCAAATTTCTGACAGTACTGTTATCACAGAGGGATAGTCAGATAAACAAGTGTGGCTATCCCTATCAAGAATTAGGACTGCAGTGGCTTTAGTTACATTTGGATGCATATTATTAATGTAATAACATCATTATTAATCAGCGTTTAATTTTTGACCGTCAAGGATCACTAATAGCTACATGTTGAAAGTTAAACATTAAAAAAGTATATTTCTGTTACATTTCGATAAGATACTAATTTTTAAATTATATCTGTATTTTACATTTCTTGGAATAGACACCGTATACTGCACTTATCTCTAAATAATATTAGAATTGTAAACTTTAAACATTAACTTTGCAAGTAGACAGTTTTAAGCCTCGAAAATATCTTCATATGTTTCAATGTGACTTTTCGTCAGTTTATTGGATTAAAATTATGATAACATATAATTTCAATTTTAGCAATTCGGTTACTCAAGTTTCGGGCAGACAGAGCGCAGCTGCGTATTGGAAGAATCAAGGTCTTTTAATGCATTTGAAGCTAGCTAGAGCATTAGTTTGAGGGCGGCTTTGCCAGCGAGTGGTTATGTGCTACTCGGTGCTTTCATTGTGTAAAATTTTTGTGCTATTTGTTCTTCGTTAGTTATGCCAATACACATATTCTTGACGAACGGGTTTTTTATGTACAATACACATTAAAAAATAAAATATGAGGGGCATTCGCAAATAAGTGAAAATAAGATAAATCACAGTGAACTGATACTAGTACCCCACTAAGAAGCTAAATAGCAGTTGTAAGCAGATTGTGTAGCAATTGTGTTCGTTTGTTATCAAATAGAGCAAAATGTGGACAAGATGAAAGGCAACTATCATGGACAAAAATGGATTGCATATTTTTGTGGAAAGAGAACGTCAAAACTGCAACAATCCATAGGCGTTTAACTGCGATAAGTAGCTGCTGCACAGAAGATCGTTTACAACTGATTTGCCAGCTGTAGGGAATCCGCACATAAGAATGTGAGTACATGTGAGTACTGGCTGTCCGTCAACATCGATGTCTCCCAGAAACATTGAGGTTGTGTCTGAATTGATCACGGCTGATCAGTACATAACCTTCGATGAGCTGGAATATCAAGCAGGCTTTGACCCTGCACACCTTTATTGACGACAATTTGAATATGAAAAAGATGTGCGCACATTGGGGACTTGACATAGGCACAGAAGAACACAAGTGTGAAGTCTGTCGTCGGCTACTGGAATAAATACTGAAGATTGGGCTATTTTTGGAGAAATTATTGACTGAGGACGAGTCATGGTGTCACTACGGCACACCAGAGAAGAAAGTCCAAAACATTGAGGTAGTCCCTGGCCCCTGCCTCTTCATCTGCGGGAGAGCAGAGGATCACCGTCTTTTGGGACTCTTCAGGCATAGTGCTTCCTCAACAGCGAGACACGGCTTAGAAGCAACAGCGAAACGGGATGTGGTCGACGTGAGTGTTCCTCTACACTCTGCACCAGCAACACTACGACTGCAAAAGTTGGCATCGCTAGGGCTAATTGTGTCGCACCCACCGTACTCATCGAATCTCGCTCCGTCTGATTATGGCTTATTCGACTACATGAACTCGCAGCGAGACAAAAAAAAAGTTGAGAACAATGGCGTAGTACTACCAAACGATGGTTTGCGACGCCGTAATGAAGTTACCAGGAAAATGGCAACGATGCATTGACATTGGTGAGGAGTATATTGAGAGATCCCATGGTGCATTATAATAAGGCACAAAACTACTATTTTACATCATTTTCCGACGACCTTTGTTAAAGAAAATAAAACCTGCAATACCATTAGTAGCCATATAACAACGTAGTGTGCTACTTTATACATTATCCTTTTGGTATATCTTTGCAGAAATTGCTTGTCTAAAAACGTCTACTACTAACACTACTACCCGATATCAACAGGTAACGCAGTGTAAATCACCGTCAGTTTCCCAGTCTTCTTGTGTCATTTCTTCTAAATTTTTATCTTGTTGCATTAGATCATCCATAACTGCTACATTGTTTTCTTAGCATAATTCTTAAGGATCTCCTTTATTCATCATCTTCATGCTGGGGTTCTTCTTTAACTCCTGTCTAATGGTTTTATATTGTAGCATACGCATTTTGATTGTTGTAATGTGTACGTTCATTGTTGGAAGAAGCATGGCCACTAAGGAAAATGACCATTAGTTGCGGTTGGTTCCCAGAAATTTCCAGAAGCAAGTCTGGTGTTTTAATTTCATTGGTGGTTGAGAGTCTCCCAAAACGTGTGGAACGCTAGGGAAGAATTATTTTGGAATGTACCACCAAACAGACAGGACGCATTGTTGTCACAGCTTTCCCTGACTCGGAACTATGTAAGACAAAGTATGTAGTAATTGTAAAATTACTCTTTGATAATAAATGTTGTAATATGATTTAGTGAACTACAAGAGCTTTGATTTAACAAAATATTTTCTTTCACATTTATAGCCAAGCTAACAGATTTTATTTATGGGAACATCGTAAAGCCACGATCCAATATCAAGATGTCTTAATAAATATTATTTATGAGTAAAGGGATAGATCCGTGACAATATTCTTCTAATAATACTATAGATACTCTATCTGTTATAATATGTCGGACCTGGTGGTGTAGTGGTAACTACACTTGTCTTCTAAATCTAAGGTCGCGGGTTCGATCCTGGCCAGGAGCAATGGATTTTTTCGGGCGTAAAAATCCTAAATGTGATTTCCTTCGGAAGGGGAGTAAAGCCGTGGGACCCGTGTCGTACATTTACGGCACGATAAAGAACCTCAAGCCTGAAAGAAGAGGCCTCAGAGCAAAAGTTGTCGGCCGTTTCACTCCCTGAATTGAATAGCACGCTGATGACCTGAGATGTTAAAGAGCGCCGTAAAATGAACCAAATAAACAACAAAAAATCCATCTGTTATTTCATTTAGAGCTTTGTAAAAATATTTATTACTTAATATGCCCCATACATTCTTTCGCGCTAAAACTTTTCTTTCTTCATAGACGATATGTTATAATCCCTTATTTTACATGCTCAGGTGTGTCCTTTATCCTATGAAACATATATGCGGAGATTGGCAAGACAGCTCGCAAGAAAGAGTCCTGGCAATCGTGTTCCAAATAGAAAAGTTGTTCGCCAGCTTGTTAAAAAGTTACAAGAGACATGATCTCCCAATCACAAGAAACTTGCTCCGAACTAGCCTGTTATACAAAAGAAATATGATATTTCCTACGCATATGCCGGCAATGTATTGCCGCTGAGGGGTATCATACAACTTCTCTTCTAACCGCTTGTTATCGTCAGTTTTAAATACAGTATCATAAGCAGCCACAATGCCTTTCTTTTTCCGACTACAGTAACTTCACTTCCCAAAATAAGTAGCTGCGCTCAGGGTAGGCCATAAATCAAATAACCTCATTGTATATATGACTTAAAACACCGACGACGAATTAAATAAGGGCTAGTATACCGTTTTTCATTTATGAACTACCCTTATGAATGATCTTCTTGCGTTTCACACAAAATACCGCCAGGACCGTCCTTCCTGACTGAGGTTTTTTTTCTGGTTTTCCTCAGTCCTCATAAATGGCAAATGCCGGGGAGGTACCCTGAACTTAGGCCTGGAACGATTCGTTCCATAAAAATAAATCCTTCCCCAATATATAATTTCATCTCATTTATCATCAGTGGTCATCGCCTGTGGTGCCTCTGTAGCAAAAACGGGCGATAAACGCTATTCATTCATTCACACAAAATAAGATGGAGAAAATTCGTTTTGAAAGGACGTCTACTCCTTATATAACACTTATTCAATAAAAATAAAAATAAAAATAGAAGAAAATAAAACTAATTTCATAAAAAAAAAAAAAAAAAAAAAAAAAAAAAACCTGTGGCTTTGCTTGTGGCGTGTGTATCATTGTTCTAGTCATATTTTGCTAAAACGTAGATAGTTCCTCTAACGTCTCAGCGAAGTAGCGCAAACTCAGCCGCATTCGGTGCTCGTTCGTACCGGACGTTAGACATTTCTTCACGTCTTGTCGCCGGTTCTGTTTGGCAGCTTAACGCGCAATGCCATGGGCGTATCCCACTTGTTGGCCAACATTTAATTCTTTACCGGCAACGCCAAAATCCTCACGGTCTAGTTTTCTATAAATAAATTCGTTTGATCTAGTTGGTATCCTGTAGACTTTCGGAATGCACTCTACTTTGTTGTTCTGTGCAAACCAACCGATATGCATGAGGTTGTATCTTACTGTAATGAGTAAATGTATATCTCACACCCTTCTATAAAGGCCAATAAAGAAAGTAATGTTAAAATACACTGTGAAAATCTCCAATTCATAAAAAGGTGTATGTCTTTAAACGAAAAAATGTCATTATGTACTTTCGTTGCTGTATTAGATAGTATTTTATTTTTTATTTTTATTTTTGCTGACATAAATAAATAATTATTCAAAGCACATACTGCTTCTGAGTCGTTAACTTTTATATATATAATCCATTTTGTTTTATTGGCAGTTAAGCTACAAGTTTGTCAGTCTTGCGTCCATCATTATTTAGACAAACGCTGCCTGCAAGTATCAGGAAATTCTGGAACCGCTTCCTGTTTAGACTCTGTGACACTCTGGTGTCCCACTTCCCAGGTTATAACAAGGTATACTTTACCTCTCTGCGTGCAAGCCCCTTTTAGTCTTAAACAGTTTACAGCAGTTTCCGTTCTACCCACTAGCGCTCATTTGTGCAAGGGGTACTCAATAAAGAGCTATCAAACCATTTTATAAGCATAATTTCTAGCACTAAAATTCAAGTTTTGTTAGCTTAATGCGTAATGTACACGTGGTTCACTGTTGTTATTTCCGATTTTCAGCAGAAACTGACACACTGCTCTGAAATTCTGCTTTCGTTTCAACAAATCTTCACTAAGGTCTCTGCAGTGTTACAGGCGGCCCTTCCCTGTAGCACAGATCGAAGTTAATTAAAATATTTAAAGTGGGAAGGCAATCACTTTTAAAGTAAGATTGATTCGCCGCTCCAGTTTGGAAAACATTAACTCCGCTGCTGTCATTGTGAGAGATGATTGTCGAAAAACTTTAGGAATAATTTAAATTTTACTGGGTGCTACCCACACGTTGATAAGCGAAAAGAGATGTGTTTATGCATGGTGGGTTCCAAGACTACGGATTCTGACGTTCGAGCGCAGGTTACCATGAAGTTGAAGATGATGTTACAGGAGTTTTTTTCAAAGGTGACTGACTGCTGACGTAGTTTAGCTACATCATTTCGATCTTGATAGCAAATAACAAAGCTCTTGGAAACCTCCTTCATCACCACACAGCTGTAACTCGGGAATACTGTACAGATTCCTGAAAGCTCTGCAAGCCCACATCGTACCAAAAGGTTACATTTTTGTTCAAGCTGGATGTTGAAGTTGTATTTATGAGATGCCCCCCCCCCCAATTAAAATATCACCGACATTAGTATAATCAGTTACATATATTATAAATATTATTACAACCAATATCTGCAATTTATATGTATTCATCTTAGTAGTTACCGCCACGGATGGCCGAGGTCGTCAAGGCGCGGACTCATTCGAGGTTCGAATCCCACCAGGACCGTCCTTCTTGGCTGAGATTTTTTCCAGGTTTTCCTCAGTCCTCATAAGTGGCAAGTGCCGGGGAGGTACCCTAAACTTAGGCCTGGAACGTTTCCTTCCTTAAAAATACTTTCATAATATATCATTTCATTTCATGTATCATCAGTGTTCACCACCTGTGGTGACTCAGTAGTAAAAATGGGCGTTAAACACCATTCAAAATATGTTATATATTATTAGTTAGTTATTTCATGGGTAGTAGAAAAAACTTGTTGACAGAATCTTCAGAAATGTGTTGGGCTAGACAAAAGAGCCAGATGACCCTGTACATCTTTTGTATATGTTTTTGCAAGAGACTTTGTGGAAGAAAGGTTTCTGGAAAATGTTAAGTAAACGGAACAGGTCATAAACCCCTCGATTATGTGAAAAGCCATAAAGCTCAGTTTTGTTAAAATCTTAAGGCGAACCGTAATATGACACTTGCTGATGTAACAGATCATTGGGATTGAAATAAGGTATAGAGTCCGACGTAATGGAGCCAAGGTAAAAGAATAGCTCGAACATAAGGCCTAAGGAAACATCCAATCAGGGAATTTGGGAAAGTTATATACACGCGCCACAGTCAATAGATGGCTGTGTAGAGGAAACCGGACGTAGATATAGTTTATAAAAGGTTGTGATTTCGAGGCCCCTGGGGAGAGTAAGATGAGAGCTAGTTACCGGGAGAGAGAAAAAGTTCAGTTATCAGAGGACACACAGTGATCACAGAATTATAGCGGGGAGAGTTATAGACAATTGGTTCAGTTATAGTAAGTGTAACTAGACAAGTAGTCAGTTATTAACAGTTCATCTCAATGAGTTACCGGTCAGCCAGGTAGTAGGTAAGTAAAAATATACAAGAGTGATCTAAGAATCACTTAACAGGCGATCCTTAGCAAGTAAGTAAATAGTGTCATCTCTAGTTCTAAGATTTATGTTCATATATTAGCTAATTCCCGATCCTTTTCCTCCTTGATCTGAAAAGGTCACAAAATTCCAGCGCTCTATCGAATCTAGCTGTGGCATACCGACAATTCGAGACAGTGGCAGGAGAAGAGATAGAGAATGTCTTTAATTTTATATAATACTATGAATATTCTAATTAATTAAAATCCAACAATCAATCAATTAATCAATCAGCACCAGCCTGTCCTATTAAAACTGTCGCAATGTAATGCACGGCCGCACATGTTGTTGCTGAATATCTCACAAAAATCAATGTGAATTGTGTCCCTCATTCTTCCTATAATCCAGAATTAGCCTCGTATGGTTTCCAGCATGTGTGTGACGTCCGGCAAAAGCGCCGGGACAAGTGCGTTACATTCAACGGGGACTACTTTGAGAAAGAACCGTTATTACTCTGTACCATGTATGGAAAGACATGCTACAACACCGAATTTAAATTAAACTGGTATGCTCTTGTACATTTCTTGAGATGTTTGATATACCAAATATCCGAACTTGTGTTCAAGTATACCGTTTTGCTTGAAGATTTTAGTTACAATAAGATTAAGTATTCCGAAGACCCTGGGGATACAAACCAGTTGGTAGTAATAGTTTCTAGACATAACAATGAAACTACTAAAACATAATTATAATAAATATTTCTTAACCTAAGAATTGCGAAAGTTTTGTATATTTTTTCAAATAAAATGATTAAAATAAAAAAATAGCCCAGTGCTTAAATGTTACCAGTTTACAGTTAAAATAAGCTGTCCAAATTTCAATGTTGCAGTCCTCGTTTGGACACCTGGGGATTTGCTTGGCACCGGGAAGCACTCTGCCTGCGGAACTGGATACTCATAGGCCCTTACATTCAAGCGTATAGTAACCCTTCACAGCATATCAGATACAATTGTTTTGGTCATACAAGATCGGGTTTTTCTAGATTCCAGTGTCTATTTCTTTGTGTCTACATGGCCATGTAAATAAAGAGTTATTTTATAAGGTTTTAATTTTAAGTGTTTAGTGGCATTCAAAGCTGAGGTTTGGGAAATTCCTGATTCCTTTGCAAGCTTTCTCACAGATTTCTTTGCACTAAGTTTTCTTCTTATGCCATCGAGTTTTTCCTCTGTAACAACACGGCGATTTGCTTTAGGTTTCTTATCAAAAACAGATCTCTTCACAAGATTGCGAGCGTTTCTCTGTGGAGCGCGAAGAGCAGGGAATCCGTCTCACTTCTCTACATGAGTTTGTTGTTACATAGGAATCATACATAAAGATTCTGTGTGCTAAAGTACAGGGATTTTTGGCATTACAACACACTAACACATTATAGCATTGAAACACGTGGTTTCACAACGTTCCTCCTGTACAGAACGGTGAGGTGGGAAAGTGGGGGGGGACAGAACCGGTTAGAAACAAGGCAGCCAAACCCCCTTAAGCTTGTCACATGTCCAAATGAAGGCTCTGTATTTCTGTTATTTGCATCTATTTTCGTACAATTGTTTATATACAAGAACTTAAAAACAATGGAATGGAAACTTTAAATCAGAGCAATTCAGGATATATAAACAAATATTTTAAAAAGTACGCACTGCCCTCTGAGTCCTGTAACTTCAGAGCTACTAACTTGAAAAACATTTGCAAGATCATTCACTGCTAGGATTGCTAGCTCGGTGACTAGTTCGTATTTGGAGATGTTGGTCAGTTTTCAGGGTCTGTAGGTCTTTTTACATTGTTCCATTTAAAAACTGATATTACACTTTCAGATTCCTATGATGGAGCCCGCTGAAACCTTTCCCATTAGGCTTTCACTTCGGAAAAACAGGTCAGCATTTAGTTATATTGATTCATTTTAAAGATATTAGCTTTAACACTATGTGTTCGTCATCTTGTATGAAACTGGAGCGGTAATGTGTAGTGTGGGGGTGCTGTGTTTGGTGTGTACGGTGGATGTTCTTGGAGCTCTCGAAATTCTTGAAACTCTTGAAGCCTCGACTTTAGGAGGAGAATTGTGTTGTAATTGTGGGTAATAAATTCTCAGGGTCGTATTCACTGGATGTTTTGTGACGAGAAGGTTTCGAACACTAGCCACAGAGAAGAACACACGACATTTTCTGTACCTCTCTATTTATTTGTTATGTAACGTTTTCTCACTATAGATCGGACTGTCCACGGAGACCTTAGTTCTAGCTATCACTTTTTCTAACTCCTAAATATTAGACAAATTTTTGTTGTCCGCCTAAGCAATTCTTCCTTCCTACTTATGACTTCTTCTTGTAACTAATTTTTTCCTCGTTACTCCGCAACTCTAACTTGGAGTCCTCTACTAACAATTAGCTAAATTTTTTATCGTGAGCCCTCTTACTGACGGACTTGTAGCTCCCCGGCCTCTTGCTGACTGACTTCGAATTCTTACTTCTCCCTAAACGCTCTAACTTTTGATTTTTTGTTTTTGTTTTTGTTTATTTTTTTATTTTTTTATTTTTTTTATTTATTTATTTATTTATTTATTTTTTATTCCTAAGTTCCCTTCTTACGTGAATTTTACTTCTACATTATTCTGAAATCAGAGTGGATTCCGGGCTTCCTTATTGGATATGTATTGTTGTACGGGCTGACACTGATTCGTGATAATTTAGACAACGTTCATTGATTATTTTTATTTCTTTCCCTATACTCCTACAATTGTTCCGGTCCGTTCTTTTCCCAGAAAAAGCATGTATCATAAATTTAGGCATATGCCTTTTAAGTCGAACTTCTAAAATAATGGCTCTTTCCTCCCCTAGTTACCTTTAGATCATAAAATGTTCTCATTGATGAGAGGGGAACTCCCCGAACTCGAACCCTCTAGGCAATTATCGTTGCCGTCTGAATTAAGTGTATGTATGCATATTATGTATTGTTTTATTTTGTTCGGGTGAGGAGGTCTTAAGAATTCTTTTAAAGGAGCGAATCAGCCATCATATCCTACGTTTTGAAGGTTGCATCGAAAAGTAGCATTGCTTGTTAGAGGGACGGTATACGACAATAGAGAAAAAGAGGTGAGAACAGAGCAGAACTAGACGACAATACAGGAAAATAGTTTTGCGCGATAAAACGGAGTAACCGTGGACGACAATAGAGAAAAACAGTTGGCTGCGAGATTGATTAACGAGCTAGCAGCAAAAATAACCAAAGGGTAGAATTTTTTTGGAATAATTAAGTACTGTCCATCTGTGCTCGGTTATTAGGTTATGTCCATCGATAATCACTCATTAGTAGAAAGGACGAAAATTTGGTGTGGAGAACTTTCCTGTTGGAGTGGTGAGAAACAAAAGTGCGTGTGAGCTTAGTTCCGGCACTTCGAAGAACTTCTTAAGGCTTTCTCAATAATTTCAGATTGGGAATCCTGAGTCACTGAGCAATTCAATAAAGGCTGTTATCACCAAAACAAGTGTATTATATCCACAGCAACCTTTCCATCTCCTTTTCCCTCGAGACAAGAAATTTGTTTCAAAAATACCAGTTTAGCATTAGCCGGAGCAATGAGGAAACCCCAGCATTAAGACACCATTAAAGGAGCCGTGAGTAGTCGGAGAAGAAAATCTATACGTCGTCCATTAAGATTAACTGAATTCTTTGTTAATCCAACATATCATCCATACTTCTGCATCCCCATACTCACCATTGTTGAACCGTTCCAAAACAGTTTCTCCACTTGTGGTTGTTATCAGCTATAAGAAACTGTCACATAGATAACGCACGCGTTTACCCATCTGTTAGCTATCTCTATTACCTGGAAAATGTTTATTTTTGCGGTGAGACTTTTTCATATGCCCCGTACTATTTCATATCTGTCACCTTCGATGTTTGTCGGTCCTGAAGGTGTAGTGGTAACTATACTTGCCTTTTAAACCCAAGGTCGCGGGTTCAAACCCGGTCAGGATCGATGGATTTTTTCGGGCGTAAAAATCCTAAGTATGACTTCCTTCGGAAAGGAAGTAAAGCCGTGGGTCCCGTGTCGTACATTTACGGCACGATAAAGAACCTCAAGCCTGAAAGAAGAGGCCTCTGAGTAAAATTTGTCGGCCGTTTCACGCCCTGAATAGAATGGGACGTTAAAGAGCGTCCTTAAATAAAAATGTTGCACGTTTTCTCAGAAATCTGTACTTTCTTCGTCTTTTGTCCTTCGCTCAGTTAGGTAAATAATTTACCCTGAAAGTGGAAATGACCCTTTTACGATATACCGGCAATGATCTTTTAAAACATTCACACAGATGAAAAGTAACCATTCTCCCTATATGTCTGTCTGTTTCCATTACCTTGCTTGCTTCAGGTCAACCGCCGACAATCCTTTCCTTAAACATACAATAGCTCTGTCGCTCACTACGAGGCTTCACAGTCATCACAAAAGTAATATTTCTCTCTGCTCAGATATTTACATACATAAATATTCATCTTAACAATGTGAACTTAATATTAAGGGGCTCAACAGTTCCGGCTCCAAGATATACGTTTTGTATATTGCTAAGTTAAAAAGAGAGACAGACAGATATATATATATATATATATATATATATATATATATATATGTGTGTGTGTGTGTGTGTGTGTGTGTGTGTGTGTAAAGGGGGAGAGAGAGAGAGAGAGAGAGAGAGAGAGAGAGAGAGAGAGAGAAGCATTAGTTATCTAGCACGCAGCTGAGAGAACTGCGCTCATTTCAAATCATCTAGAGAACAGTACAGTGTTTAGTTTCTTTAGCGATTGCAGCAATTAAATATTGTACTTGTAAATGGTGATTTTTCCTTCGCAGAACGCGGTCGGTCGGTCGGTTCAACGCTCTAAACAAGAATCAGGAAGTCCCGCAGCTATGATTGTCACGTAAGTTATTACTAGCACTTAAACACTTAAAAGGTACATTTACTCACCATCATCAAGGAAGAAGATGCTGAAATTGCTTTCCCTTCGTGTACTATGTATGCATTTCTGGTGTCGATAAATGAAATCAACCATTACCCTCTGCAGTTCCCTCTGAGATTGGAAGAAACTACTTCACGAATGTTATTCATCTAATGTTTGTGTATTTGACTTGTACACTTTTTCCTTTAATCTCCCCAGAAATAAAAATCGCTAAGCGTTAAATCGGGGCATATGTTGTTAATGATGACTTTAACTCGAATATTTCATGAATTGCATGCAAGGAGACACATGGACCGTAGTGCCGTTGCAGAGTCCTGTTGGAAATTCACGAACCTACATTTCCTCACAGTAAATTCACGGAAAATGTTTCTTAAAAAATTTTACATATCCTATTACTCTTTTCTTAAAATAATAAGAGTCTATTATCCTCTGGTCGCTAATGGCTCACCGTACTTCATCTTTTGATCATCCGGGGTTTCCTAGTGAAGCAAGTTAGGTTTATTCTGGACTACAGTATCGATTGTTTTATCAATTAACAATTAAAATCAATTTCTCCATCATGAACACTGTTCAAATTCCATTCACAAAATCGATTCCTGGATGCAGGGTAACCCGGTTTAAGTTTTTGTACTACAGTCATTTTATAGGGTTTTAACTTCAGTAGCTCTGTAGCCGTGTACGCTTTTAACTAACAATATTTTCCGTTTCACAAAATTTATTTACCAATCTGTGAATCGAACTGCAAACTTGTAAGTTGAATTTCTCTGTACGCACTTATAAATCGTAAATAAATACTCTTTGGGGAATAGAATATCTGAATTGAACTCTATTGACGTAATTAATACACTGTGTTACGACGCCTAATGAATACTTAATACACTTCACACAACTACACACGAGCATGTCCGTACATTCCTAGAGTTACACTCGTAATGAAATGACCTTCCCTTCGGCTCCCGGGCTTTCAAGCATAGAACAGAGACGTGAACTCGTTCAACTGCGGGCAACAGCAGTGCAGCGGTCCCACGAAGGAAAGTTACCGAGTATTTAATTATGTTATTTTTTACTGTACTTAAGATCATTAGCTAAAAATGCAGGAAAATATAGATTGATACGGTTACATCGTATAATATTATTTGAGTATTAGTTCTCTATCAAGTAAAATAAATTAATACTTTACAACTATTGACTTTCAATACCTAGGTAAATGTTTGACTTACTGTGGTAAATATATTTGCTGCCTGAACTATGGAGAAGATAAGGCTATAACTAAGCAATTAAGAGAGAATTAAATAGACTAATTTGTATATGTATGATTTAGGGGAGCTGCCTATTAATAAACACAATAAAAAGTATTTTGTAATAATTTCCACGTTCTAAATATAAAAAAGAGAGAAAATTAAAATAGAGCAAATCTCTTTTAAGGTTTTCCTATAATGAAATTTAAACCTATTTACAACAAACACTTATAGGATGAAACAAAATGCATCACAAGGAATGTCAGCTAGCAATGAAGAATGCAAAATGCATTCGTTTATAGGTCGGTCCTGGTGGTATAGTGGTAACCATACTTGCCTTCTAAACCCAAGATCGCGGGTTCAAATCCAACCAGGATTGATGGGTTTTTTCGGGCGTAAAAATCCTAAGTATGGCTTCCTTCGGAAGGGAAGTAAAGCCATGGGTCCCGTGTCGTACATTTACGGCACAATAAAGAACCTCAAGCCTGAAAGAAGAGGCTTGTGAGCAAAATTTGTCGGCCGTTTCACGCCCTGAATTGAATGGGATGCTAATGACCTGAGATGTTAAAGAGCGTCCGTAAATAAACCAAATCAAACAAAAACAAATATTTCACTGCCCGATCGGTATAGCGCTTGTATACGCATTTGGGAGGTCCCGATTTCACGACCTGGTCAGGGGAGTTTTCGTGATTTTTGCTGATCGTTTATGTGAATACTGAGATGAATCCTTCATATCCACAAACTTTCCGCTCTCCCATATAATTTCATTCCGTTGGTCCGAAAGTGCCAGGACGAGATGGGCTGGCGTGCCGTAACGATAATTTGCGCTTTGAAAAGATTTCTGCTCCGAATTCTGGTTTGGAAGGGAACCTTCTGAGGTTCTCAAAATCCACTAGCGTCTGGAAAGAAGTTAAGAATTCTTCTATGTGCCCGTGGACCTCCCTTAAACCCATCCCTTTCTCCTGGAGGCGCCTTCAGTGGGGACGTAATCACAAACCGCCAGTCGTTGAACAAGGTTAAAATTCCGAAATAACCTCCGACCCTAACAATCCAGTCCAATTTTCTTTGCTTAGGTCGACATTATCCTAAATACACACAGTTTGTGATCGAAATTTGGTAGTTCGCCTTTTTTATTCCTGAACTATACTCCTTTGGTAATAATAATAATAATAATAATAATAATAATAATAATAATCCCGAATGTTCCTAGGGAGGGCAAACGTCTTCTATAAGAGTGTAGCTCTTATGCACTAATACGATAAGCTAATTCGCATTAGGATTGTGCACAGAGTATTACCCTGTATACTTTTATTAATCAGGTTTCACTCGTTGCGAAGTTAACGTTCGAAAGTTTTCCATGTATTCCTGTTTCTTGCTATTCTGCAACTTTGTGGCTATGCCTTGTAGAAGTCTCCCTATCTCCGCCTTGGCCTACCTCTGTATCGTTTGCCTAAGAGCGTGTCCCACCTGGTGGTCTTATACGTCCACCTGTCGTCCTGCATCCTCGCTACGTGGCCTCCCCATTTTCACTTCACTGTGCGCTCTTTCTGCGATGTCTGTTGTTGATGTTATTTGGGCTAACATTTCATTAGAGATTTTGTCCCTTAGATAAGAACGAGAATTATATCGAAGTGCATAACTAATTGGATTAGGGGCTGCTGGCGACGTGCTATAGAAGCCGTATAATGCATGTGCAGGTAGCAGTTTGTAGTTTGATTGGGGGTGGCTTTATTAGCGAGTAATTATGTGTTCGGGTATTAATCTATGCTTTCACTATGTGAAATTTGTGCATTGTTTGTTCTTATTTAGTTATACCACTGTATTATAGCTTTGTAGTATGCGTTTTTATGCTGTAGTGCGAGTGTATTTATTCCGATGGCGTCAATGCAATAACTTTTCAAATGGCGCATGGGTCCAACGAACCATGCATGCTTTAACAACACACTCGATATGTTGGATTTAATACAAAATATTATAAATTAATATAATAAACTAAGAACATATATAAAATAGAAATAATAAATAAATAAAATAAAAGCAAGTAGCAAGAAATTTATCTCTCCTCTCCTTCCTTGCCTGCCAGTAGAACCCAGGATGACCATCTTCCTCTGTTCGACTCCGTAAAAGAGTGTGGTAGATATTTTTCCCTCCATTCTTCTGTACCTTTACATTCGGGGTCCCCCCCCCCTCACAGATGAGGCAAATTCCCACTCATAGTCGTTGTCTTATCGTCTTCCATGTCCCTAGTCCGATCCATATGTGAATCTGGCCATTGATTTCGTGCCCTGCTTCAACCCTCATTCAGAGTTTAGCCCCGATAGTACTTCTAGAGAAAACATGCGATACATACATAATAACGGATTGTTGCAGAAAAGTGGTAAAAAAAATATTCTGGTAATGGTGTCTAAGTACAGAAACCTTTCCCACTTGTTAAAAAGTTACAAGAAATGGCTCTACCTCAAAGACAAGAAACGTGTTCCTGTGGAAGATGAAATAAAAGAAGTATCCTAAGTGCAGGGCCTTCATTTTCAACATCTCTTGTAACGCAGATTATTGTTTATTATTATCAATTTTAATTACAGTTTCAGTAAAAATACAAAGGTTGCCAAAAAAAATGTATACACACTTCGAGCAAAACAAAACAAAAAAAAAAACTGTGTTAACATAACAAAACTGAATTCACACAAACAGAAAATGATGAGCACTAATCATCTTAGAATTTTACAGTTGCATCAGTTGCTTAAAATGCCCACCATCGGCGTCGACACACTTCTGAGTACGTTGAACTACTGATTAAGCAATGTTTGCGAACGTGTCCTCAGCGATTGCAGCACATGCTGTTTCAATTTCTTCCCGAAGTGCTGTCAGTGCAGCTGGTTTTCTACGATATACGACATCCTTAAGAGTTTCCATAGGTAGAAGTCCAACGAAGTTAGATACGGAGAACGCGGTGGAAACTCAATCGGACCTCTTGGTCCTAGGATAGTGCCTTGGATTCAGTGCGCGGGGCTTGTTGCTGTGCGAGGTCTCACAGATCTGCTATTTTGAACAATCGCGTATGAGTCTCAAATTTGTCTCGAATGCATGCAATTGTTACTCACGTTGGCGGTTCTGTTCTGTACACACGTCTTCATTGCCTTTGAACTTCTAAAACATTCTCGGTTTAGCAATACCACTTTAAAATAGCTTTCCACTGTTCAAACGATAATCTTGGCTGTTTTGTTGTAGCAACGCTAGCAGAACGTAATGTGTGTCACATCTGTTTACATAACATCATACTACACATTACTGTTATTTTTCGGTTCAACTTTGAAATGTATTAAACAGATATTTGAAAGTGTATATATATTTTTTAGCATTCTCGGTATAAATATTAAAATAAAAATATTAATTTCACGCGCGGTGACTCGTTTACCTTTTTATGTTGTGCTAGCTTTAGTTCCCCAGGAAAGAAGGCGGTCGGTAACTGATATAAACTCGCAGTGTATTTTCATGAGTTAATTTTGGTGTTAAACTTTTGCTGTACTTTTCTTGTATTTAATAAGAGTATGAAGCTCGTTTTTCTTTGTTTTTTAGAAATCTCGAAAATTTTACTTTCTCCGTAAGTTATTACTAGTTAAAAAAAATATCAAACTTCTCACTTAGATTTACAGACAAATATTAAATAACTTGGATTACTATGGAGATATTTCATTGCCTACTGTGTTAGCGACATTAATTCATGTATGGCTTACTTCAATTTATTTGTTGTAAAGAATGTAGAAGTTTGTGAAAGTGTGTTATCGCCCTTAAGGCAGACATAATTTACAATTTTTGCCACTTCCTGTTAACCTGGTCTAACAACATTGAGGTATAAATCAAAACTAGTCAAGAAGTAGCAGATAATGCCACTAACTAAAGCACTGCCAAGCAACAACATATTTGCAATGTATTGGAAAGAGCTGCCGAGTTTTCCAATAGACGTGATATCAGTCGTGCCCTTGATAACATTTGAATATATGATGACGCCTCTTTAAAACAAACTTACAACTTGAAGAGCAGCTTCAGTGAAAACTTGCTTGTGACACTTCCATCTCTGGATTTTCTTACGCGTTGCAAGGACATCATGTCTGGTGCAGAGCATTTCACACTCAATGCATATCGTAAGTACCTCGCTGTGAATGACTTTAAAGCATTAACTGTAAATGTATAGCCATATTTAGTGAACCACGCATATGTAAGACAATATTATCTTACTTCTTGTCCCTGACCTTCCGCCGCTGTGGAAGCGTTGAACTCGGACGTGGAAAATTAAAACACACTATCGAATAAATCTTGCAAGTATTATCTTTTTAAACAAACATAGAGGAGTTTTGGATACGCATTGTATTATGGGCATCAGTATCATTCACATTAAAACAAGCTATAAATATTATTTCGGTGAATGTATTTTTAACAAGACATAAAATGAATGCTATCAGAACTTATGGTTTATGCAACTTAATTCCGCCAAAACACCAGTCTAGGATATACAATTTTAGCGAGTGATTACAGCGTAGCAAAGATTGTGTCTAAAACAGGTTGCTGGTTTGCGCTACCCTAATTCTACCAACAATTTCAACGTTTAATTTCCTATAAGTATTGCTTAAAAATCTAAAGGGACTTACACATTGGGTCTGTATTTGTATTTGCAATTGTTACCTGCACGGGACTTGGTCTGCTTTCGCAGTGCTTTGTTATTTGGTTTATTTACGAACGTTCTTTAACATCTCAGGTCATCAGCGTCCCATTCAAAAGTGAAAAGGTAGATAAATTTTGCTCAGAGGCCTCTTCTTTCAGGCTTGAGGTTCTTTTTCGTGCTGTAAATGTAGGACACGGGACCCACGGCTTTACTTCCTGTCCGAAGGAAGCCATACTTAGAATTTTTACGCCCGAAAAAACCCATTGACTCTGGCCGGAATCAAACCCGTGATATTGGGTCTACGACGCAAGTACAGTTACCACTATATCCCACTTTTCTCGGTGCAAACTACTATCCCGGCAAGTTTGTGACGATTTAGATCCGGGGAAGGTAGTTGTAGCAGCAGTAGTAATAGTAGTGATCGTAGTAGTAGTAATAGCAGCAGCAGCAGTTTTAGTAATAGCAGTAGCAGTAGTAGTAGTAGTAGTAGTAGTAGTAGTAGTAGTAGTAGTGATGGTAGTAGTAATAGTAGCAGTAGTAGTAGTAGTAGTAGTAGTAGTAGTAGTAGTAGTAGTAGAATAGTTGTTGTAATAGTAATAGTAGTAGTTGTTATAGTAGTGGTGGTATAGTAGTAGTAGTGGTTATAGTAGTTGTAGTAGTATTCGTAGTAGTTACAGTAGTAGTAATAGTAATAGTTGTAGTAATAATAATAGCAGTAGTATATGTGGTAGTACTAGTTGTAGTAAATGTTGTAATTGAAGTAATAGTAGTAGTACTAGTAGTAGTAGTAGTGGTAGTTGTTATAGTAGTAGTATTAATAGAAGTAGAGTAATAGTAGTAGTAGTAGTAGTAGTAGTAGTAGTAGTAGTAGTAGTATTAATAGTAGTAGTATTAATAGAAGTAATAGTGGTAGTATTAATAGAAGCAGTAGTAGTAGTAGCAGTAATAGTAGTAGTAGTACTAGTAATAGTAATAATAATAGTAGTAATAGTAGTAGTAATAATAATAGTAGTAGCAGTAATAGTAGTAGTACTAGTAATAGTAATAATAATAATAATAATAATAATAGTAGTAGTATTAACAGTAGTTGTAATAGTAGTAGCAATAATAATAGTAGTAGTAGCAGTAATAGTAGTAATAGTAGTAGTACTAGTAATAGTAGTAGTAGTAATAATAATAGTAGTAGTATTAACAGTAGTAGTAATAGTAGTTGTAGTAGTATTAATAGAAGTAGTAGTAATATTTTTTATTCCAATTAAACTAGTTATACATATGTTGCATATACAGTCGCATGGGTCGGAAGATCATTCCATGCTCTTGTAAAATACTTCATTTCTGAAATTAATTCCAATAAAAGATAACAGCTACTTACAAGAACGCGCGCACGCACGCACACACGCACATGAAACATACATACAACAATTCTGATATTCACATAAATTTTTCGTATGACTTATGTACAATGTTTATAGAAAGTTATTGTTTGCTAAAACTACGTTTTTCATTTAAGAAAATGTCCAGGTTTAGCCAGTTTTGTTTATTTACAATTAAGTCCCAACATGTCAGCTTCTCCTACTGGTACCGGCACGGATGGCCGAGGTCGTTAAGGCGCGGACTTAAGAGCGGGAGGGAGGTCTGGGGTTCGAATCCCACCAAGACAGTTCTTCCTGATTGAGGTATTTTCAGGTATTTCCTCAGTCCTCATAAATAGCAAATGCTGGGAAGGTACCATAAATTAAGGCCTGGAACGTTTGCTGTTTAAAAAAAACTCTTTCCCAATATATCATCTCATGTATCATCAGTGTCCACCACACCGCCACGGGTGGCCGAGGTCGTTAAGGCACGGACTCGTGAGCGGGAGGTCTGCGGTTCGAATCCCGCCAGGACCGTCCTCCCTAACTGGGGTTTTTTTCCAGCTTTTCCTCAGTCTTCATAACTGGCAAATGCCCGGGAGGTACCTAAACTTAGGCCTGGAACGCTTCCTTCCTTAAAAAAAAAATATCCTTTCCCAATTTATCATTTCATCTCATGTATTACCAGTGTCCACCGCCTGTGGTGCCTCTGTAGTAAAAACGGGGGTTAAACACTACTCAAAAAAAAAAAGTGTCCAGCGCCTGTGGTGCTTCAGCAGTAAAAACGACCGTTAAACACTACTCAATCAATTCCCCTGCTGGAAGTCAAAAATAAATCTGGCAGAAAGTTTATCCTAGCATCTTCAGTCTGTGTACACTTAGCCAAAAGGTGCACCCCAATCTTCTGGTTCGAGTATAATGGGAAATCCCGGAAGTGAGAAACAGCGAGTGAAGGGGCCTCTTGCTCATAATCCATTGTGTGCATGCATCAACTGAAAACACCTCTCGCGTTTCCAGAGTAGTTTGCTTCCTGTAATAATCAGAGTCGTTGATTTTGCATTACAAAGCGAATTAAATATTTTAAAGACTATCAGATTAATACAGTGACACAGTCATATATGTCAGAAAACTTGCACTTGCTCTTATTTCAATGCCAAACAAAATTATGGAGGACGCGGTAGCTTAGTTGGTTAGAGCCTCGGCACTGAAGGCTGAAGAACCTTGATTGGAATCGTGACCTTGACCCATATATTTCAAGTTTGATTCTTCCTTTCCAACTTATGTCCTACACAGGAGATTGGTGTGAAAGAACAATTTATATAATGTATATATAAATAAATGAAAAATAAAATAACACAATGAACAATGTAACTAAAATAACAATATCTGGCAGAAAAATGATAAAACAGAAAGTTCACAGATTTAGTATCACAAACAATATTGCTTGTTATACTAGTACTTTATCCTTTTTCTGCTTATCTAGTTATTGTTATATATATATGAGGCTTGGGTCAAAAGGACTCGCAGTATTGCGTGTAAATATAAATATCTTACAGTAGAGAAAGTCTTGGGGAGATTTCCGGGATATAGTTTCATATGAGAGTGGTTCCTTGTTCCGTGCTTGGAGGAGAACGCGGTAGCTCAATTTGATTAGGTCATCGGCATGGAAGGCTGAAGATCCATACTTCGAATCTCACCGCCACGAATGGCCGAAGTAGTTAAGGCGCGGACTCGTGAACGGGAGGGTTCGAATCCCTCCAGAACCGTCCTCCCTGACTGAGGTTTTTCCAGTCCTCAATTCTCATAAATGGCAAATACTGGGGAAGTACTCAAAACTAAGGCCTGGAACGTTTCCTTCCTTAAAAAAATCTTTTTCCAATATATCAGTGTCCACCGCCTGTGGTGCCTCAGTAGTTAAAACGGGCGTTAAACAGTATGAATCTCGATGGTGACCCTAATTTTCAAGTCTGACCTATGTTCTACACACGGCTAATATGAGAACAGTATATATAAACAATATTATGTCTGAAGTAATAATGTTCTCATGCAGACAGTGTCCAGCAGCGATTCGTTAACAACCTCAATGGTAGTCTCAGTGAAGTTTCGTGTGAAATTGTAAACTAGTTGCTTTGATTCATTTTGCGTGTTAAAATGAGCTCTGTAGTCTATACAAAGCTTATATTCTAAAAAAAAAAAAAAAAAAGTCTTTCAGATTATTTAAAAAAATTGAGTAGACCAACTTGAATATTAAACTGAGTTATGTTATGATTCCAAAATATAGATGTATGCATTTTTCGTTTGTTTTTGTTGTTGTTTTTTTGTTTTTGTTTGTTTGTTTGTTTGTTTTGTTTGTTTTTTTTTTTTTGCTGTAGAGATACGACTTCATCCTGCAAATTCCATCCATACATTAATCAAAATATCATGGATTAAATTGCTGACAAGAAAACCAGAACAATGAATGAGTTTAAATAGGTATGTTACTAGGATATTTTCTCTCCTTTTTCCCTTCGCTGTGTACGTTCAACCAAGCATCTGTGATTGTTGTTAATTCTAGAATTGTACTTATTAAGATTCTAGACGCCTGCGATATAGTAACAGTAGCAGTAGTAAAGTTGTGCACCCCGGGTTTATGCTGTTGTGAGCCTAGTAATACTGAAATATACCATGATGTCGATGTTTTCTGAAATATTTGGATTAATTTTAATATCTTTCCCAACAACACTGCAGTTCTTGTCAACTATTATTTTGATATAAAAGAAAAGAAAATGTAATACGTTGACTTTTGTGCCGGATAATTATTTAAATTTATACATTAGTTTTATTTGTGCATTTTAGCGTTTAACAATTGGTAAAACGTTAAGAAAATTTATGTTTTTAGGATAGCTGTTCACAAATATATTTTCATATATAATTATCTATTTAATATATTTCAAAGTTGAACCGAAAAAACAGTAATGTGTAGTATGATGTTCTGTAAACTGATGTGACTAACATACATTATGATAGCGTTGCTAAGTGACAAGTATATCAACAATGAACAAATGAAGCCAAGACTATCGTATGAAGTTCTGTAAACAGATGTGACTCACATACATTTTGATAGCGTTGCTACGTAGTAGGTAAAGCAACAATGAACAAATGGAGCCAAGATTATCGTATGGTGTTCTGTAAACAGATGTGACTCACATACATTTTGATAGCGTTGCTACGTAGTAGGTAAAGCAACAATGAACAAATGGAGCCAAGATTATCGTATGGTGTTCTGTAAACAGATGTGACTCACATACATTTTGATAGCGTTGCTACGTAACAGATAAATCAACAATGAATAAATGAAACCAAGATTCGTATGATGCATGGGAAATGGAAAAAAACACTGGGTGATAAATTTGCACTATAGGGAGGGTGTGGGACAAACTACACGTTGATTTTTGTAAGTTGTTCAGCAACAATATTTTACTATATGTGACCGTGCTGCGTTCAGCTTGTTGTATATGAATGTGGTCTTTTGCATGTAATATGGCTTGCTTTCGCAACATCTTTGTAGCATTGGCCACTTACAGCTATGTGAGTAGGTAGTACTAGTAATAGTAGTAATAGTAGTAGTAGCAGCAGCAGTAATAGTAGAAGTAGTAATTATAGTTGCAGTAGTAGTAGTAGTAGTAGTAGTAGTAGTACTAGTAGTAGTAGCAGCAGCAGTAGTAGTAGTAGTAGTACTAGTAGCAGTAGTAGTAGTAGTAATAGTAGTAGTAGCAGTAGTAGTACTAATAGTAGTAGCAGTAGTAGTAGTAGTACTAGCAGTAGTAGCAGTAGTAGCAGTAGTAATTATAGTTGCAGTAGTAGTACTAGTAGCAGTAGTAGTAGTAGTACTAGTAGTAACAGTAGTAGTAGTAGTAGTAGTAGTAGCAGTAGTAGTAATAGTAGTAGTAGTAATAGTAGTAGTAGCAGTAGTAGTAGTACTAATAGTAGTAGCAGTAGTAGTAGTAGTAGTACTAGTAGTAGTAGCAGTAGTAGCAGTAGTAATTATAGTTGCAGTAGTAGTACTAGTAGCAGTAGTAGTAGTAGTAGTAGTACTAGTAGTAACAGCAGTAGTAGTAGTAGTAGTAGTAGTAGTAGTAGTAATAGTAGTAACAGCAGTAGTAGTAGTAGTAGTAGTAGTAGTAGTAGTAGTAGTAGTAGTAGTAGTAGTAGCAGTAGTAGTAATAGTAGCAGTAGCAGTAGTAGTAATAGTAGCAGTAGTAGTAATAGTAGCAGTAGTAGTAGCATATCAGTAGCAGTAGCAGCAGCAGTAGCATGAATGGAAACACATTACATTTTTATAATTACACTAGTTCTTGGTTATAATCAGAAAATAAATTGCTTCTACCTTTGCGCACATAACTAGGAAAATGCTCATAATCAACCTTTTAGTGTAGTTCGCAAACAGGTTTCAGCATGCCAATCGTCCTCGAATTGGCTTAAGAAAGTTTCCAGGAAAGGGAGTTTTTCTCAGGTGTTCGCAGTAAGTGCATTTCGCCATTCCCTCATCCCCTACACTAAATGGGTACATTCTCCTACCAGAACTATTCTTTATTTTTTGAGCCTTCAACTTCCCATGTTAAGCCATGCCATCCCTCCCTTTCTCCCCATACACACACACACACACACACACACACACACACACACACACATACATATATATATAATATAAAGAAAAATAATGTAACACCATTAACAATGTAACTAAATTAATAATAATTATAAAAGCAGAAAAGGATAAAACACTAAGAAATCGCTAAATTTTGAACTACTGGAATTCTTTTATGAAAAGAAGACTCTAGTAGTTAGAAATATAGCGAAGAACATTTGCATAGATATCAGCTGAAGATTTGTTGAGACGAAAGCAGAATTTCAGAGCAGCATATTCACCTCCACTTTGCTGCAGGCGTCGGTCCTGGTGGTGTAGTGGTTACCATACTTGCCTCCTACGCCCAAAGCGCGGGTTCGAACCCGGCCAAGATCGATGGATTTTTTCGGGCGTAAAAATCCTAAGTATGGCTTCCTTCGGAAGGGAAGTAAAGCCGTGGGTCCCGTGTCGTACATTTACGGCACGAAAAAGAACCTCAAGCCTGAAAGAGAGGCCTCTGAGCAAAATTTGTCGGCCGTTTCACGCCCTGAGTTGAATGGGACGCTGATGACCTGAGATGTTAAAGAGCGTCCATAAATAAATCAATCAAAAAAAAAAATTTTGCTGCAGGCAGAACTGAGCGTCTCACCTTGCACACCTCACACAGATGGGAACCGGAAGTACTAACAAGCAAACTAGTACTATGTGTACATTACGCATTATGTTTGTAAAAATATTATGATCATTCTTTATTGAGTAGCCCTTTCACAGAGAATTTAAAGTCGGCGCTACAGCGTGGGCTATTGATAGATAGCAATGAATAGTTTTCTGATTATATTATTTTAATTTTTTCAAAGGTTCTAAAGTTGTATTAATTAAGAATTTATTAACTTTCTAGCTTTAAGTCCTGATGTATTTTACATATTTGTTACATACATTATATTTTCACAATCCTCAGTGAAAAAACTTTCTTAAACACAAATAAATCTCAAATATTTTTCACTGTTTTAATCCCCCTAAAGAGGAGGGTTGTGCATTTAAAAAAAATAGCACTAAAATTATTTGTATGTTCTGTTGTATTGAGGGAAGACTACTAATAAAATGCGAAATGCAAATATGTGTACGGAATAAGGACCAGATTGGCTTAGCAGTAGAAGCTTTCCGCTTGTGGAGTGGTGGCGTGATGCATAGGGTCCACTTTCACATCCCGAAGAAACTGGAACAGTGTGTGTGTGTGTGTGTGTGCGCGCGCGCGCGCGCGCACGGGGGGAACACCTGCCTCAAATACTCGTCCGCCATTATCATCGTCAGTAGCAACTACAGTAGCGCAAAGAGCGGGAGCCAGGTAGAAAGTGCAAATCGCATTTTGCATACGGCCTCTAAATTAGTTCTTTGCATGCAGTGCGGTTTGTTTCCGTGGTTTCTAAAGGGAGACTGTGTGAGAATTGCATTGCTTGGGGTTTCGATTCCAGCATTTATGGATTAAAGTTTTCTTCCTATGTCTGAAGTGGTGATTTTGGGGCAGCGAGTCGCTTTTCCCTGGACCCAAGCCCTGCCAAAGGTCGATACATGAGCCTGAATGCTGTCAAAAAGAAATAGGGTAACATTTTATTGAACAGTTGTTGAATTAGGGAGGAAACATTCACAGCATAATGCCTTTAAATGGATTGCAACTGTTGACTTCGGCTTTCTTCAAAGACAGGCTGCCTCTACCATTGAGAGGAGCAAAGCAGATTGATGAAGACCATGAAAAGAGTTGAGGGTGATATTTGTCCTTAAATTCCTAATTATTTTGTTGAATGTTATCTCGTTGAAAATGTTCATTCAAAACTTTAAAAACAAATAAATGAAATTCAATTCTATCATTCGTGTGTTTTTATCGCAATATTATGCTGAAACCGGGATTTTTACATTGTCTCCTTTTACACTTCAGAAAATGAAACTAAAAACGTGTTGCAAATATTAATACGCATTTTGTTAATTTAAAAAACATATTCTTTCTGTTATATACTAGGTAATTAGAAAAGTAATGGTAACGCATTTAGTGTTTCACACTAAATTAATTTAAAATGATAGTAGTACTAGTACAACTAGTAGTAGTAGTAGTAGTAGTAGTAGTAGTAGTAGTAGTAGTAGTAGTAGTAGTAACAATTGTAGTAGTACTCGTAGTAGTAATAGTAGTAATAGTAGCAGTAGCAGCATTAGTAGTAGTAGTGTATTTGAAGTAGCAGTAGTAGTAGTAGTGTAGTAGTAGTAGTAGCAGTAGTAGTAGTAGTGAAGTAATAATATTAGTAATAGTATTAGTAGTAGTGTAGTAGTAGCAGTAGTAAAATAGTAGTAGTAGTGCTAGTAATAGTAGTAACAGCAATAGTAGTAGTAATAGTGGTAGTAGTAGTGTAGTGCAGTGTAGTAGTAGTAAAGTAGTAGTAGCAGTAGTAGTAGCAGTAGTAGTAGTAGTAGTAGTAGTAGTAGTGTAGTAGTAGCAGTAGTAGTGATAGTAGTAATATTAGTAGTAGTACTAGTATTATGTAGTAATACTAGTAGTATGTAGTAGTAGCAGTAGTAAAGTAGTAGTAGTAGTGCTAGTAGTAGTAGTAGAAATAGTAGTAGTAATAGCAGCAATAGTAGTAGTAATAGTAGTAGTAATAGTGGTAGTAGTAATAGTAGTAGTGGTAGTGGTAATAGCAGCTGTAGTAGTAGTAGTAGTAGCAGCAGCAGCAGTAGTAATAGTAGTAGTAGTAGTAGTAGCAGTAGTAGTAGTAATAGTAGTAGTAGTAATAGTTGTAGTAATAGTAGTAGTAGTAGTAGTGGTGGTGGTAGTAGTAGTAGTAGTAGTAGTGGTAGAGATAGTAATAGTAGTAGTAGTAGTAGTAGTAGTAGTAGTAGTAGTAGTAGTAATAGTAGCAGTAATAATAGTAGTACTAATAGTAATAGTAGCAGTAATAATAGTAGTAGTAGTAAGTGTATTCAGTAATGGCTTGCGGTTACATAAATTAAATACTTAACCAGCGCACGGTTCTAGCCAACTGTTCGTGCCTCCAGTCACATTTGGAAGAGAGAAAGACTGCAATAAGCGTAGGGAAGCATTTAGATCAAGCAATAAAGATAAGAAATTAAATGTGATAGTAAGGAACTTCTTTTTCTGTGTGAAGTTTTTGAATTAGAAATATTATATGGAAAATATGGGGAGAGTACAAACGCGGAACTCACTTTTTATAAACAATAATGAAACAGTGTTGTTATGTTTTAATATCCCAGTATTTAATTGGAAAAATGTTAAATTTCAAGGTTGCTGATGGTATAGAGCCACACCATTCTCCAATAGAATTAGAGCTAGACATAGGTGTAGAGGGGAATGGTTTCTAAGAAGAGAGGGACAAAGAAGAAGATCAAGTGTTTCCGCTGGAGAACAGCTGAAGCTGCAAAGTTCAATTTAATACAAGCTCAGCAAAATGTGGATGCGAAAGCAGGAATTGAAACAATCACTGCACAGGGGAAGAATAGGGAGGTCAGAAGTAAAATAAAAATAATAAAGTGTTGTATACCGAATTATGCAGGGGAGGGGGGAAGAAGAGAAAGGTGGAAAAAAACTAATTTTATGAAAGATAAGAGGGCAACTTTAATCTTCTGTTCCAAATAATTATTTGGATTTTTCTTCTTAATTTAGAATAACGTTTATTGAAAAATTCCAGTAGTAAGTGCTTTTAATCACTTGTCAAACTACTTTTTAGTACTCCGCACTATTGCATAAAAATGAAAATATTTCTAAAAGCATTTAATATAGAAGGCTGTGGATTAATGCATTTTGTAGGTAAATTACAGTTTCAAATGTCAGTAACATTAATGGAGGCTTGTGTGTTTAATTTTTTAAGCAATTGCAAAGTTTCGTGTTTATTTTCAGTTTTAAAAGCTATACATCCCAGTTTTCATTCATAAATGCATCTATTACCATTCCTAGGTCCACAAGGGTTTATAAAAATTTTAAAACAAAAGAAAAAAGTACTACAAAATCCACCCTGTAAGTCATGGTAGTGGTGATAATAAAAATAATGCACCAATTTTTGAAGAGAATGATTCACTGAATGATAAACCGGTTACTTTCATCCTCCCTAGCGCTTCCAAGAAAAAGATATCTGCTAACCACATGGAAGATATTGAAGATAACAAAGGAAATGTCAATATAGAACTAACTTGAATATTTTATGAGGAAACGTAGGCTTTAATTACAGTGTTGAGTGAAGCTGTCTCCTATAATATGTATAGACAATATTACTTTGTGTGAAGATGCAGGTGCAAGACATGGATTAGTGAGTAAATTGAGAATTAGTTGTATCAACTTTAATACCATTTTGTCATAAGAGAAAAAATCAGAACATAAATCTACATTATTACATTCATTTCTGAGCTCTAGTTTCAGGTAATTTGCATAGCAACTCTTTGTACATAAATATTAATATAAATTTATTTTTATAAAAAGGAATCTATTACAAAAATAATAACTTATTACTTTTATAAACTAAACTCTATAAACTAGAGCTCAGAACTTACAATGAAAAATAAACAGCAAAAGTATCGCTGGGGTATGAATTACTTTCTGAGAAAAATCTCGCCTTCACTTACTTTTGGCATATAGTCCCCCTGATAGGTCAACATTCATTACCCAACACTTGCAAGACGATGCACGTCTTCTGCAGCATCATTTCTGGATATTTCTCTCTGACTGATTGATCTAAAGCTGTATGGATGTGAATTTTCGATTTAAAGAAATACCTCGCTGAGGTTCTTTGATATTTCAAGTAATTAGAGCATTAAACTGCATTTAGTCTTACGATGAAGTATAGTGTACACTACAAGCAATCGTAACACACAATAATAATTACTTTCAACTACGGGCGTACCAGCTGTGTTCACTTCCTTGACCAAATGCTGTAATAGTTGGTGAGGTAGGGACTTCTCTCCCGCTATTGCAATGCCCTAAAGTTCTGCGTTGTATGTTTTACTCTTACAACTTGGATTTTTATGAAACATGAACTTTTTAGTGCGCAATTACTTGAAACAAATCGGAAACAGTCGTATTTACAAAATATGGTTACTTAGAGACTTTCAATATCGTAGATTTAGCAAATAATTGCTGCTTTATAGCACAATACAAGATTCCAGTGTTTTACCGCTGCGAGAACTGATTTATAGTAACTTAATGAAGAATTTAACAAATTAAGTACCCTCAAAGTTTCAGCCCTATACCTGGCGGATCATCTAACACTTGCATCGCAAATATTTCTGAAATGGGAGGTGCTAATGATGTGCTGCTTTCACAGAATTGAAGTTTAGGGAAGGGTTCATAATTGCAGCCCATACACAGATGTTAATAATAATTAGAATGTGAAATTTAATGAAAAAGTTACATTTTTCAAATGGAACTCTGCCTACTAACATTAATAAAATAAAGCGAGAGGAAATTATAATATCAATTATGTTACAAACTATAGTAATATGAAATATCTATAGTTGTCTCCCCCATTTAACTGCTTAGTTACACGGCTAATGTTGGTATGTTTGTTTACATTTTATTCCCTTTACACAGTCGGTCCTGGTGGTGTAGTGGTAACCATACTTGCCTTCTAAACCCAAAATCGTGGGTTCAAATCCGGATCGATGGAATTTTTCGGGCGTAAAAATCCTAAGTGTGGCTTCCTTCGGAAGGGACGTCAAGCCGTGAGTCCCATGTCGTACGGCACGATAAAGAACCTCAAGCCTGTAAAAAGAGATCTCTGAGCAAAATTTGTCGACCGTTTCACGCCCTGAATAGAATGGGACCTGAGATGTTAAAGAGGGTCCGTAAATAAAACAAATCAATCATTCAATCCCTTTACACTGATTTTACTGGGACTTCTACACCAGTACTTTATGACACTTCTTGAAATAGGAAGTGATAGAAGATGGTACATACTAATGTTGAAAAAGTCGACATGGAGAATATAATGTGTACGCTGAAAGATATCTCAATAGATGTACTACGCTTGACTTCGCCAATTGTTTCAAAATAATTTGAATGGACCGGGGGGGGGGCTGTACGTTGGCCTGCCCGTTCATCGTATTTAACCCTTTAGCCATTTCCCTGTGGGGAAGCTAAAAGACACTGTCTATAAGGACATACCAACTACACCGGAAGATATGAATCGATATATAACAGCTGCCCGTTTTAAAATGTATACTGAAATGCTACAACATGTGTAGCAATTTTTATATGACAGACTGGAAGCTTGTATTGTAGCTGGTGGTCATCATTTTGAACACAATCTGTGAAAGTTGGTTTTCATGCTTCTCAAGAGAGTACTAAAACATGGTACAGTAATAACACAAGTACAAAATGTAAAATTTGGTTTCAAGTTCAGAAAGTAAAATAAACACCCGCACTAAATAAGAAAAGTAAACATAAGAACAACCAAACAGTTAAATGGAGTAGGCAACGTACGTATTTAAATTTTCATAATGCCATAGCTCGTAAATGCATTATATTCTGTAAAAAAAACCATTGACATTCAAATTCCCTCTAGTTTTATTTTCTTGATGTCAATAGGCTTTGTTCCATATGATAAAATGTAACTTTTTTCAAGAAATGCATATTCTAATAATTATTAACCTCTGTGTATGGGCTGCAATTATGAGCTTTTGTCTAAATTTCAATTCTGTGAAAGGAGTATATCAATAGTGCCTTCATTTTAGAAATGTGTGTGCAAGTTTAAGGTAATGATTCTACCTGTGTTTGTTGTACTTTCTTCCGTTGCATATATTGTCGGTCCTGGTGGTGTAGTGGTAACCATACTTGCTTCCTGTCGGTCCTGTTGGTGTAGTGGTTACCATACTTGCCTCCTATACCCAAGATCTGGATTCAAACCCGCCAGGAGCGATGGATTTTTTTCGGATGTAAAAATCCTAAGCATGACTTGCTTCAAAAGGGAAGTAAAGACGTGAGTCCCGTATCCATTTACGACACGAAATTTGTCCGCCGTTTCAAGCCCTGAATTGAATGGGACGTTGATAACCTGAGATGGTAAAGTGAGTTCATAAATAATCAATATATATATATATATATATATACCTCATATTGAAGTAGAAAATCGGTTAAAAGTATACAGGCCTCGGAAAAGAAATAAAATAAAAAAAGTTCAAATTGCATTCATTCTTAAAGGAAAATGATGGGAACGAGATCTATTTAAATTTTAAGATAGGAACAAAGTATCTGAGGTTTCCAACACTGTGGTCTGCATGTTATTTAGTAGCCCCCCATGTTCAATTGCTGTTAATGACGGCATATCTTACCGCCATGGGTGGCCGAGGTCTTTAAGACGCGGACTCTTGAGCCGGTGGTCTGGGGTTCGAATCCCACCAGGACCGTACTCCCTGACTGAGGTTTTTTTTTCAGCTTTTCCTCAGTCCTCATAAATGGCAAATGCCGGAGAGGTGCCCTGAACTTAGGCCTAGAACACTTGCTTCCTTTAATTAAAAAAAAAAAAAAAAAAAACTTTTCCCAATATATCATTTAATTTCGTGTGTCATCAGTGTCCATCGCCTGTGGTGCCTCAGTAATAAAAACGGGTGTAAAAAATTCTAAAGCAGACGTTTTGAGTATTTAATAAAATTTATAAAGCTGTGTATGGCCAAAAGAAACCACGTGTAGGACTTCCAAAATGTGCGAAAACATAAGCAAATACATGATATGGTATTAGATGACCGGCCTGTTAACGTGATGAAGTTACTGAGGCTGTAGGCATTTCAAAGGAACTTGTAGGCTATGATTTACAGAAATATTTGTACAGAAAACAGGTTGGGTGTACCATAACACACCAGAATTGAAACAGCAGTAAAACAGAAGAAGGCTGTTCAGCGTCAACAGCAGTAAAACAGAAGAAGGCTGTTCAGCGTCAAAGAGAATGACCTCGGTTTCATCTGCAGGAAAGCTTATGCATGCTATCAGCTCTTTGGGACGCTAAAGCAAGTTTTACTAGTTTATGATCTTCAAAAGAATAAAAACATTAAGAGGTAATATTGTGCCAAACAGTAACCACCCGCTTTGCAGAATAAAATACAAATTTGTCATCAAGACAAAGCATCTGCTCATAAAAGTGCAACAGCGATGGGAAAATTGAATTTGAAGCCCCCCCCCCCCCATCTCCTAGATTTGGCTCCCTCAACTTTCCTCTGTTCTCAAAGCTCAAACTCTCCCTCGTGTTTTTCGTCCGATCAAGAGCCGATTGCAGCTGTAAAGGAATATTTTATATATTTCGGAAAACCACCGCTTTAGAGAAAGGATAATGATATTGCAGCGCCGTTGAAATACAGTATTCAGCTTAAGGGAGTTTATTTTGAAAAATGAAAATGTAAACGTTAAAAACTCGTATTTATTATCATTACAAGAACGTTTTATATGTGCAGGTATTCCGCTGTACAAGAAGAGACAAAATAAAATAAAAACGATAGCTTCACCGCATGTATGTTATCGTAAACGAGGTTGTACATTCGATACCCTTTACCTCAACATAATTCTAACGACCGGTTTTGAACCTCCACACTTCAGTCCCCAGGTAAACGGTGACTTTCGGTGCCAACAGGTAAAGAAAGGCCAGTTGGTAAGTAGTTCAAATTAATCTTCTTGCATAACCCTATTGCAATACTCACAGCTACTTAGTGGTACTAACACAAAATAACTCCAAATTGCTTTCGAAACAGCGCAACACAGAAAAAAATCAGGTTTTAAATTAAAATAGCATAATTTTTGTCTTACCTCAAGGGTTTTATCTCATTTGATAGCCAGTTTTATATATATGAAATATGATTCGCAATGTGCCTTCTACGTACCGAAGTGACTATCAATATAATTTCTAATCAAACATTTTGGTCAAGTGTTGAAAAGAATAATTACTTTTAATTAAAATAATTTTAACAAAAATAATCTCTTGATACCAATATTATAAACCTAGCTCAAAAGTTTCAAAACCAAAAATGTTCTTTTTACCTTTTAAAATCTCGTATCATCCCAGCGCACAAAAAAGCCAATGGAAACTCAAAATTTTCTATAAAAATTTCATTAACCTCGTCCCTGGAATTTAGAACCTCAAACTTATTTTATACAATACACCTTTACTCGTCCTAATAATTTTAATGGTCTTTCCCAAAAGTAGTCCCAATTGGATACAATACCACTGTCCCATCATTTCTGCCGTTCTTCAAAGTCACGCTGGAAACATTTTTTTTTTTTTTTTTTTTTTTAAACAGGACCTCCTTCAGAATCACCTCAGTAGCCTTCACCACTGCTATTGATGATAGAAAATACCTCCCACTATAGTATTGTTCAATCTGGGAAAAATGAACTATTTACCGGGATAAATGTAGATTATAGGGAGGTTGAGGTACACACTTCACATAAAACATTAAGTTTTATTGCTATTTTTTCCCCCTCAGATTCGAAATGATAGAGCAAAGTTTCATTAGCAGTGATTTCCTTTGAACCTCCGCATCTTCCTGCTACATTGTTTTCAATTGCATGCAAACCTGCAGTCTTGGAACCCACCATGCACAAACACGTCTCATATGCAACGTTTCAATTATCAATGTGTTTCCTATGTTCCAAATTTCATTGAAAAACAAAAACAAGTTTTGAAATAATGGTGATAGTAAAATGAATTTCATATTACTATGTGACAGGAATAGTTTTGAACCATTAAATATGGAATATTTTCAAAATACTTTTTTAATTTTTTTATTTACTGTTCCTTTGACTGCCTGATCTTCTTGCAAGTTAGTAGCATATCAAATGAATACTATTGGTGTGTAACTGTAGGAATGCATGAAATTAAACAATGGCGCAAATTAACTTGAAATACATGGCGCCTTATACCTATCTGGCATTCGCCTTCTCAAGGTAAGAATAATTCAGAAAAAAGCCTTACCCAGGCAGCCTTATCTGACCGAGATTCGAACCCAGGACTCTCGGATTAGTAATCGCAACGCTATCACAAGGCCAAGGGGCGCTCAATTAAAATGTTGAATTATACAGCGTGATCAATGATGCTTTCCCCACTGCTTACTTGTTGACCTTGTTTACTGTCGCAGTCCAGCGCAGCTGTTCGCGGGTGTGTGTTGTGTTGTGTTGTTCGTTTCTTAATTCGACAGTATACTTTAAGTATATTATGTTTCGTGTGTTTGCAACGGAGCCTATCTTTACGTATGAATCATATGTGTTAACTAAATGGTGAAAGAATCATAAGGCCAATAATTTTTAGCGTACACTTGATTCTGTTACTTATGTGAATGCCATACTAACCACTTTTTTCAGAGAATTAACTAACAATGAACGTGATCCTGCATTTTTTATCAACAGGACCCCTGCCACTGATCATGCTGTGAATAATTATATGAGAGCAATATACAAATATTTTCTGTAGACAGAGTTATTAGTAGGGATTTGTGGCCCCTTCGGACTCCGACTTAACAGCCTGCGATTATTACCTGTAGAATAAATTAAAAATACTCTGTTTTTTTTTTTTTTTTTGAGTAGTGTTTAACGCCCGTTTTTACTACTGAGGCACCACAGGCGGTGGACACTGATGATACATGAGATGAAATGATAAATTGGGAAAGGATATTTTTTTTTTTTTTGAAGGAAGGAAGCGTTCCAGGCCTAAGTAAAAAAAAAAAAAAAAAAAAAAAAAATACTCTGTGCAAGATAAACCCTCACACCATACAAGAGATATCAAAGATAAAACTCATCAGCAAATTGTCCGGTATTCTCAAAATTAACTACAGCGAATGATGAATAATTTCCTAAATAGATGCCCAAAATGTGTGGAGAATGAAGGCGGCAGTTTCAACACCTCATTTGATAATTTTGTAAGTGAATAGCCTTTAATATTTGATTTGTTTATTGTTGTATGGTTGGTTTGTTTTATTGTTTTACCTTCCCGATAATCACCGAGACCCGGCTGGCCGTCTAACCGGCTAACGAGTGGTGCGCTCGCCCATAGGCAAAACATGCCGGAGGAAAACAAAACTGATCGAATGGCATAAAAAATGTGCATTTTTTCTGAAGTGTGTAACAATTTGTACTATACCCGAATTATGAAGAATATAACGTTTCAAATAATTCCAAATACGCTTATTCATAAACATTTGGCAAATGAATAAACAAATATAGGCATATTTAAATTTAAATCCAAGCCCTGATGATCATTTTATTGTATGCTATATTTGCGGCCATACATTATTTGCAACAACTTAACCCAAAGTTTTTCGCATTTAAATTACTTAATTTTTAACTTTGTTCATTAGCTGAAAAAACCAGAGGAAAACTTAACCAACATAGGCTCAACAGTTCAGAAGTAAACAGCTGCTATCAGGCGTTGGATTAAGGCATAACTAGTTATTAAAATAAATAAAAATAATGCGCTAAACCGAATCATCGCTATCCTAAAATATGTGTTCACAGATAGGCATACGTGTGGCCATGCGATGAAGTAGGCTAACATTCCTTTTATACTTTCATTCCTCTGCAGATCGCTTCGATATCTTAGATATTGATCAGTAGCAGGTCGTTGGAGTCCGCTGATTTATTTACCACCTCTATTTTGTCTCGAAAGCTGTACCTTTAGTAGGCCTCAAACGGTTTCATTTTCACGCATCGATGACGAAAGTGTGTTGACTCCACCTTCCTCTTTGTGGCAGAGAAGTGAAATTAACTGTGGCAATGTATCAAAAGGAAGTGGGGAGAGAAGATCATAGGAGTGGAAACGTGCGCTCTCTGTTCAGGCCCTTTCAAATATTATATAAATAAATAAAATAAAAATTACAGGGTGTTTATTTCTCTTTCTTTAGTTTTATGAGAAATATAATGAGTTTAAGGAACTGAAACATATAGCTACAATTATCTCAATACATATTTTTTTCCACTTATGATCCTATTCTTCAGAACGTTTGGCGCATGTAGGATCTAGAAAGAGCGGGGAACATGTGGTAGCGGTAGGCAAGAATGTGCGGCACATTTCTAGTCTAGTGCCTAAGTAGTAAAATGGTGCAGGCAACTTTTTAACAGTTTTATATGACTACGGCACGAATTTTTGGGTACATCCACGATAAACTGCAAACGTAAGCTGTTTTATAGTCGTAGGAATTCTCTAAAAAGCGTCTGAAAGGCTCCTTAGTGAATGAGATATCTCGTAAACCACTCGGCCTATAATAGTGGAGGGAAAGCAATAATATTAGCATTATCATACAATTTTGTTTTCCCATTTGGAAAAAAATATAACTTTGTGCTAGAAATACAAATTTTGATACTTTTTAGAATCGTTATATTAATGAGCTTTCGTTTGAGTTTCAATTTGGTGAAAGCAGGGAATCGGTAGCATCTTTCGTTTTAAAAATAGTAGCGGTGGTAGTTTTAGTAGTCGGGGAGGTGTAAGGCAGGGTTACATTCTATTACCCCTACTCTTTAATGTTTTTTATTGACGACATAATCGAGGCATTGCTACAAGAAAATACGGCGGCACCTATGCTGGAAGATATACAGGTACCAGCCAGCACTTTTATATGCGGACGACATGGCATTTGTTTCCACTACAATAGACGGCCTTCGGCATGGACTATACAGGCTAAAGACCTATTGTGATACTTGGTTTCTTACGGTGAATACAATTAAAACAAAGATTATGACAAGTAAGACAAAGACCTTCAAGAATGGAACTATTTACAGCAAAGCAGAGCTATGGGCATATGCGGGACAAACAATGGATAACGTGAAGAACTTCGTACGCTTTGGATTAACAGGGCGAATATAAAAATTAAAAAAAAACTTAAAGCTAATATAAAAACAGCAGAAGCTCTTCCTTATACGAAGCAGAAATCCCGACGTGCCTGAAGGGCTGTTAGATACAGTACACGGGGTAGTAGAACGATCTACAATGATATTTGGAGCCGGAATTTGGGGTTGGAAACGAGCACAGAAATTGGATCGGATGAACGGCGTTTTAAGACTGCGGAGGAGTATAGCAAATGATGGAAGCCTTAGGGAATTTGGTGCCTATAGCGAGATTATACAATGCTGGATACGAGCTGTGAAGTACTGGCTACGAATTCTTCACACAATTAGGGCGATCAAGCTGAGAATGGGGGGATAAGTTCTGGGTTTCAAAATTAAGAAGGGTTCTGAAATGGGTAACATTTGGATCGCAGAGCGGAGAAACAGGAGCGGGGGTGATTGAGAGGAAAAATAAGTAACACCCGAGGGACGTAAAAAGGCACAATTCTGAGTGTGCAGAATTGCTGGAGAAATTTGAGGCTGAAATTCGGAGAGGGATGGAGAGTTACATTCAAACAGAGACCCAATTCTGCAATCAGGGGCTCGCTTGGTTTAGGTTAGGCGCGTGGCGGATGATTAAAGAAACAGAGAGGAATCGAGAGTCTAGCACATATGTGCGGAGAAAGAAGCTTGGGAACACATTCTTGCAAACTGCAAGGGGACGGAAGAATGAGGAAAGAGATATCTACCGCCCCGTTGGTAACGGGCAATGATGGCGCAGGACTTTGCTGGCAGATAGCAAGGAGGAGGAGGGAGTAGGTAAAAATGTAAACAAAGTGAGACAGCTTAGATCGCAAGAGGCAGACAACCGGGAAGGGGGGGGGGGTAGGAGAACAATAATCACAATATTTTTGGAATTATTTATACATATATTATGGGAGTGTAAGTTATTTAATTATGTAATGTTTTCTTTTCTGTTTATCTTATTTCTATTATATATTTTTCATTTATTTATTTTATTATTATATATACTGTTTATCTCTTAAGAACCTCGCCTCGAAGAAACCCGCCGGATCCGCGCTGTGCAGTTCCACCAACCATTGGCATGCCTCCACACGGTTCTATTTCTGCGCGATATAAGAGAATTGGAACACACTTTTCTCATTTTCAAGCCCTCGTGGATTAATGGTGAAGGGTTCCCCGGGATAGACCTGTTGCAGTCTGTAGTTCATCAAAAGTGATTCGCCTGTTTTCCATTATCAAATCAGACACGAGTTGGTTGTTGTCGTACCCCCAGTACTTTCACGTTTTTCGGCACAGTCCTTGCCGTCTTTGGTCTGCGATATCCAACTAAACTAATCTGCGACTTGTTGTTGCTCGGGTGAATGTTTGAAGCAGTCACTCCTTCCCTCCACCGTTGCCCATGACTATCTCCTTCCATGTTATGTGTTCATTATCCACGAGCTCAATAGCACGCCGCAGCGCTGGGACATATCAATGTCCTTTTTGGCGGTACTATAGCCTACAAGTATCTTGAGTCATCAACGGTGCACATTTCAAGAGTTTCCAGAGTTTTTGGGCGATGTCATAGCACTATAAACGTCAATTATTCTATATTATAAGTACACATGGAAATTCAATAAATAGCAATACTGATAATGCGAAAACGATTCAATAAACAATGGTCACATTTCTTTTAACACCATACCTTTATTCATTCTCATAATTTTTCTTATATGCAATGCTCCTGTCGCAGCATCTGCCAGTCTTCAACGATATATATGAAGCCATGTTTTGACAGATCCTTCAGAATGAACTCCGGCCTTTACCACTGCTTCTGATGATGGAAAATGCATTCAACGAAGGTTTCCTTCAATTTCAGAAAAAGGAAAACACACTGGACTAAATCTGGAGAGACTGAGGGATTACATTGATTTTTGTGATATGTTCAGCAACAACCTTTGCGTGCATATTAGCAGTACAGCATTCAACTTATTGCACGGAAATGTGGCCTTTGTGAGTAACATGGCCTTGCAGAGTTTTCACTAATTTCCCTGTTACAGTTGTGTGTGCAGGTACAACATGCTGGTAAACCATTCCTTGGTTATCGGAAAATGAGATGTCCATAACTTTCCCAACAACAGCGACTATTTTTGCTTATTTTGAAGCTGGTGCTGTTTGCTTCTGGGGATCGAAGTGATATAGCCAAGTTTCATCAGCAGGCATCACCTTAGAAAGAAACTCCCCATCTTTCTATAACATCATCTCCAAGTGCGTGCAAACCTGCAGCATTCTAGGAACGCACACTGTGGGCAAACACTTCTCATATGCAACTTTTCAGTTACCAACGTGTGAGTGGTACAGTGACATTTTCAGAATTTCTGAAAGTTTTAGTTTGATTTATTTTTATTTATTTGCTTATTTTTTATTTTATTGTTCTTTAACTGCATTTGCTCTCGCCTCATCTATAGATTGGAACTGAATACTACGCGTGTTAAGTCTGTAGTTATGAATGAAATGAAATAATTTAGTGACAGCGTAAATTACCTCGGAGTTCTTGACAACTTAAAACTATCTGGCATTCTCCTTCTCAGAGTTATTTATTTAGTGGTGTTTAAATAGCCCGTTTTTACTACTGTGGCACCACAGGCGATGAACCTGATGATGATACATGAAATGAAATGATAAATTGGGAAAGGATTTTTAAGGAAAGAAACGTTCCAGACCTAAATTTAGGGTACCTCCCCGGCATTAGCCTGTCATGAGGACTGAGGAAAACCTGGAAAAAACCTCAGTCAGGGAGGACGGTCCTGGTAGGATTCGACAACCAGACCTCCCGCTCACGAGTCCGCGCCTTAACGGTCTCGGCCACCAATGGCGGTTCACCTTCTCAGAGTAAGAAAAAATTCCAGATAGCTCGACCTGACCAGGTTAATATTTTCCGACGATCCTTTTTCGCACTGATAGCAGTGGTTTTAATGTTTTCTTTTGTTACAGCAAAAAACTACAAATTGATTGCCTCCCCTCTTTAAACATTCGAACTGAGCTATATGGATAAACAAACTTTCCAACACCTCCTGTAACATTGTGTACGTTTCGGCTGATGATTTGTTGAGGCCAAAGAAGAAATTCAGAGCAGCATATTGTTCGTCGCGGTTCACCTCTATTTTGCTGTAGGAAGAACCGAACATGTCCCAACTTGCATATCTATCATAGGCGCGAACCATAAGTAACAGCAATGAAACTAATGTTACGTGTACATTATACGTAAGCTAATAAAATCTTATCAAGTAAAATTTTAAGGGGAGAAAGTATACCAATAAAATAATTGGGATTATTATTTATTGAACGGTCATCCTAGATAATGTATCAAAATAATAATTTATATTGTTTGTGCTTTACATACCTTCTTTCTTTTCTATCTCCCAATTCCTATTAGCAGATTGTTGCTTTCAGGTTCTGAGTTAATGGTACTCACTGGTTTCTTGCTGAAAGAAAAAATATATAAAATGTAGTAATCACAAAATAACTCCCATTAATAACCCGTTGCTTAGGAAGCTTCAGTGTCTGGAGATAACATTAACGTCATATACCATAAAAGTGAATTTTTTCGTTTCTTAAACTATTCAAGCAATTAAAATATTTTTTTTTTACAAAAATATGGACTAAAGGTAAAATAAATTATTGAACTGTCAAGGTAAGCACTTTTTCGAAGAGAAAAATAAACAGAGAAGCAGGTGTATATACAGAGGGTGTCAAAAATGTATACACTCTACAAGCCAAGAAAAAACTATGTTAACATAACAAAACTGAATTCACACAAACAGAAAATGAGCACTAATCATCTTAGACTTTCACAGTTACAACAGTTGCTCAAAATGCCGACCATCGGCGTCGATACAATTCTGAGTACGTTGAACTACTGATTTATCAATGTTTGCGAAAGTGTCCTCAGCACATGCCGTTTCAATTTCTTCCCGAAGTGCTGTCAGTGCAGCTGGTTTTTTACGGTATGCAACATCCTTAAGAGTTCCCCATAGGTAGAAGTCAAACGGAGTTAGATCCGGAGATAGCGGTGGAAACCTCTTAGTCCTATCCAGTGTCTTGAAATATTGTCATCAAGGCACGCACGTACATCTAAGTGGTAATGTGGTGGTGTACCCTCCTATTGGAAGTAAAATTCCCCATTTCCATACAGTGTATGAACAGCGGGTAAGACGGATGTGCGTATCATATTCAGGTATACTGGGCCAGTTACTGTTCCTTATAAACAGAATGGTCCTATTAGACCCCTAGATGACAACTCACGCCAAATATTAATTCCAGGTTAAATTAACAGCATTTTTCAAAATAACATGTGAGTCGTTTGCACGCGAGTAGACACAGTTATGCCGGTTAACAGTTCCGTTCAACTTTAATTGTGCCTCATCGGACCAAACAACATTCCCTACGAATCCCTCATCCTCTTGCACCATGTTCCGAAACCACTCACAGTACTGTGTTCTCCGACTAGGGTCATCTTCATTTAATGCATGCAGAAGTCTTGGGATGAAAACTTTCAACTTTCCTGTTTTAATAATATCGTACCTTGGTTCCTTGGTTCTGCTAATCCCAGTCTCACGTGCATATTGCTTTGTAGATTTCTGCGGTGAGTGCTCAAAACGTTCCAAAACCAAACCATAGCCAAGGACGCAGGGCTTGTTGCTGTGCGAGGTCCTCCAGATTTGCTCCTCTGAACATCGCATATGGTGCCATGAGTCTCAAAGTTGTCTCGAATGCATGCAATTGTTACTCGCATTGTCGGTTCTGTTCTGTACACATGTCTCCATTGCCTTTGAACTTCAACAACATTCTCGGTTTTCCAATATCACTCCAAATTTGCTTTCCGCTATTCAAATGACAATGTTGGCTCAATTTTGTTGTAGCAACGCTAGCATAACGTAATGTGAGTCATGTCTATTTACAGAAAGTCATACGATAATCTTGGCTTAATTTTTCATTGTTGATTTACCTGCCACGTAGCAACGCTATCATAATGTATGTGAGTGACATCTGTTTACAGAACATCATATTGCACATGACTGTTGTTTTTCGGTCCAACTTTGAAATATATTAAATAGATATCTACTGTGAAAGCGTGTATACTTTTTACACACCTATAAATCACGTATATACCATAATCAGTTTTTCATTTTCCCGAAGAAAGGAAAGTAAATTATTTCTGCCGCGATATCTGATGTAAAAGCGGCCTTTCTGAGAGTCTCAAACACCTTGGAGGGAAGGAGATGCTTCCAATGTCATCGGGTTGTTTTATCTGTAAAGATATTAGAGACACGGTCTATGTCCGTGCAGTTATTTGGTAGTTCCTTCATCTCATCCCTTACTCCCAAAGGTACCCACATATATACATTTTTTTAAACCAAAATAAAACACGCTAAAAGAGAAACGAATTGTGTTACATTATTTATTGAATGGCTCCCATGTTACCCCATCATTCCAGACATCGAACGTGTTTATTGACACATGCTTCAGATATCTGGGAAATTCAACCCCGTGCTTTGTATACTGATAACCTGAGGTAGTTCGGCATGGGAATGTTCTACACACCGTGCATACACGATGTACTACAGAATTATGTACTTTAAGTCTGAATTTGGTATTTATCTACTTAATATTCCTTACCTGCCTTATAAAAGAAAATATCACAGATCCTACAAATGCAGTAAGGATATTTATTTATTAAATGACAAACTTTGTAGAACTTTAAGGACATTTTGATAGCATTGGTCTTCTAATAATTTTATAACAAATAGGAAATATAAAAAAACTAAAAAGACAACATCATTATTTAGTATAATTAGTGATAAGTTCTTGATACGAAATATTTGAATCGATCGATACCCCTTATGAGCTCCGTACATTTTAAGACAACAATTCTAAATAATAGAATATTATTATTTTGAGTTAGGGCCGGCAGACCGCAGCTGCGTACTAGAAGAAGCTACTTATTAAGGCCGTATACTACGTGTGCAGGTAGAAATTTGCAGTTTCTTTGATAGAGGCTTAATTGGCGAGTGGTTGTGCGTTCTGGTGCTTTCATTGTGTGTAATTTGTTAGTTGTGTCACTATATAAATATAGACTTGAAGAATGTGAAAACGAATCCTTGCACAGAAATGTTAAGGCACTTACAATAAAATTTCACAGGCAGAGAAAATTTATAAGAGACAAGATTTCTCAATGAGAAGAAACGTCGTGTTATTACGAAAGAAAAGCTAGATATAATAATGCAATTTCCAAACAGAGTTAGGCCATATGATTTTTCTGAGGGGCATCACGGTTAACTTTCCTATTAACACATGTTAGTGCTTATCATCAGTTTTAAATACAGTACTATTTATACTTTCTGTAAAAATATAAAAACTGAAATAAAAATATAACTTTAGGGTGGCGACACCATCTTCCTTTTCCGATTGTTACGGCTGTACTTCCCCAGTAAATAACCGCGCTCAGCCGGCCCTTTACTAAAATAAGCTCAGGTTTTTTTTTTTTTTTTTTTTTTCAAAATTAACTGACAAGAAACACTTATTTCATTCTTGAGATCCTACACAGCCTATGACACTTTAAATCTATTACTTTTACGCGACATAATGTTACCTTCTCTATCCAAAATAGGAGACCAAGTAAAACGGTTCCATAAAAAACGGTAGATTTTTTATCCGATGAGCTGGTAGCGCCCTAGATCATATTTCAGTAATATATCGATACGCAGTAGCGCGTAAAGGCTGTTAAAACGTGAGGGATAAGCTTCGCTGAAACTGTGTGCAATTGCGTGGCATTTTCGGTGGGAGACGTACGCCAAATAAAACTATTGTGCAAGCAGTGGTTCAAATTACTTAAAAATACGTTCAAATTGGACAAAAAAAAACCAACCGGTCAATCGATAACATGGGTGCTGTGAGAAAGTCCCGAAGTCTCATTTCCGTCAATCGAAAAACATCTGTCAGCGAACTTTGACGAAAGATCTGCAGTATTCAAGATCCAAATGATTAAAGAACGCAACCATGCAATGTTTTGACAAGATGGTTATCTATAGAGTACTGGAGAACCAACAAATAAGCGATTTGTCTAAGAATAGGTATCATCTGTAGCAAAAAAGGGTATTATAATCTTAATGAGTATGTCAACAAGCAAAACTGTTATATATGGGGCATGGAAAATCCTCGGGTCTTCACGAACAACCGAAATACGCCCAAATAGTAACAATATGATGCGGATTTTGTATCGCTGGAGGGAAGATGAAGCCAAAAATTCATTGACCGTCAATTTTGTGCATTATCGCGAAATGATATCACAGTTTTTGTTGCCATTTGAAAGATATGGATTTGAAGGACAGGTTCAGCAGTATTTTCTATCTCTTATACGGCACGCCAGACAAACTGAGATGTTGCGATAGAAATTTATGGGCGAGTCATCTGGGTAATGATAATCAAAAGAACCATTATCTTGCGACCTTGAAACTTTTTATAAGTTCATTTACGGACGCTCTTTTACATCTCAGGTCATCAGCGTTCCATTCAATTCAGGGCGTGAAACGGCCGTCAAATTTTGCTCAGAGGCCTCTCTTTCAGGCTTGAGGTTCTTTTGCGTGCTGTAAATGTACGACACGGGACCCACGGCTTTACTTCCCTTCCGAAGGAAACCATACTTAGAATTTTTACGCCCGAAAAAATCCATCGGTCCTGGCCGAGTTCGAACCCGCGTTTTGGGTTTAGGAGGCAAGTATTGTAACCATTACACCACCACCACCGACAAGTCTAAGTCTAAGTCTATACTTATGGTTACCATAAGTATATAAGGCAAAAATAAGAAATGATTTTGAGTTGAAGAAAGTTGAAGGGTTGTTTAAGGAATTGAGCCGCAAATATCCAAAATTGGATTAAAAATTTTGTTTTCAGAATAGAGTGTCAAATGAGTCGCAAATTCCTGGATCATCCTGCAGGTTCCAGACTTTCACCAAGCGACCATCAACAAGCTTGCTACCATGAAAACCATATTAATTGCTATTATAATTAAATTGGTACCATATTTTTGTTAAATTCTTTCTTTCTCTATTGTGTAGGATCAGCCATGTACGTATGAGTTTTAATTCTATTTACTACGATTCTATAAGCTGGCAATCTGTGGAAGTAGCAGTAGTAAAGGTGTACACCCCGTTTTATGGTGCCGCGAACCGCCTTTACTACTGAATCACAAATTTAGGTAAACTACTCCGCAAATTATTAAAAATGTAATAAAATTGCATTTTAAAGTTACGTATATTCCTACACGTTTACAGAGATTAAAATAACATGACTAATGCTAATATACTTCCGTGAAACAAAACAGTGAAAAGACACTTGTAAATATGTAAAAGGTTTGAAATTCAACGGATAAAGGAAGCAAATTAGATGCACTTGAATATATTTAGAAAATTATCCCACTCAAAAATATTCGGAGTTACTGTAAACAAAGAATTTTAATTTCGGTGTTAATGTATCACTTTAGTTACAGGCGATTTCTTCCAGCATACAGCTCGGTCCTGTTAAACAAAGTATGGCCTAATACATTGCAAATATATGAATTTGTAACTTCAGTATATCAATAAAATTTTGTTCCACAGGTTTCTTCCACACTTGTACGAGAGTTGTTTAATAAAAAATTATAACTCCCATTATTTTGAAGGTATTTCTCAAAATAGTCCCCGTTGGACGCAATGCATCTGTTCTAACGTTTCTGCCAGTCTTCAAAGACATGCTGGAAACTATTTTTGACGGTCCTTCAGAAAAATATCAGCATAATATAGCAGGAATACAATAATTCGTTGTGTGCCTTTAAAAATATACATTTATTATCTAAGAGTGGACGTAACCTATCAGCTGTGCCTCCATCTCCTATCTTGTTCTTATATGGTGTCATTTTTTATTTTTTACTAATAGTTTAGGGGAAGCAAGTGCGAATCGGGTCAGTAGGCGAATGGGGTCATTTTTTAAAATTACGTCCTCACTACCAAACAACACGTACGTAATGATGTACCACTATCTGGCAACAACTATTAGAACTCTGTCCAGAAATTGGAAGGAAGAAATCAGAGTGAGGTGTGTTTATCTCTGTGTAGTTTGTATAGCATTGTGTTGTTTGAGGTGAGTTCGTATTTGATTTTCTTTTTTAAAATAGTATAAAAGGTTATCGAAACGGTTGGGATAATTTTCTTAATTATTTATTGAGCATTGGTAATCTAACAAGTTAAACTTTCTGTTAGAGATTGTATCGGTGTCCACGCTTTATCATGCTTGTGCTGGTGTACCAACATAGTCAAATAAAATCCTGTATTTCCGGCTAATAGAGTCACTAAATGCGGATGAAACGGTTAAATATTTTCGAAATTGGCATATTAAGTTTTTTCTATCTCTTTCATTTATATTATAGATGGAAAAATACAAAAAAAACAACCTCTAAGAGAACAGAAGATATGCAGAAGGCAATTAAAGATCTCTATTAAGACAGAAGCCAGCACCACGTTGCAGAATTATTTGAAGTCCTGTCTTCAAATACGGCTGCAAAGCGATAAGGATACTCCAGCAAACGTAAAGAGTGTTCAAATAATATTTCATAAAGATCAGAAACAAGATTATTTTCGAGAATCCTGAAACGCACCATACTCGGGCAGGAAGCAAACAGCAGTTTTTCCATTTTCTCCAGAAAATATTCTAGAGACTGCAGAAAGGCTAAAAAGGAAAAGACAACGGTTTCTTCAGCAAGAAAGTAGTATCAGGCAGGTCAGTAATGCGCGAACATGCAATCGATTTAGTCATCATCAGTCATCAGTAACCGAGGAAGATGGTGATAACGATACATCATGTGCACTGTGCAAGATTTTTTAAAGTCATCCCAAATCCGTCGAACTTTGGGATCAGATTCAATGTCAGTGTTGATGCAGTGGGCAAAAAGAAAATTTTGTATGGGAGATGTGTTATTCTCATATGATATTTCAACATTTCAACTGACCCTGTTCACCCATCTCTTTGACCCGATTCATCCTACTTGAGGAAGACGAATAGGGTCATACTATAATCAAAATAATTTTACGGAACTCTGGACAGTATTTAATAATTCTTAAATAGTGATTTGTGTTCAGAGAATAATGCAGTTTGTACAGTGATCAGAATTTATATGAGAGACTTATCTGCTACGAAGATTTTTCCAATTTTTGATCCCGATTTCCGCTCCCTTCACTATAAGTTTTATACATTCTTTTATGGAACAGAAATGTATCACTTCATATTTTACAAGAATTTGTGCTAATGCACTTGTAATGTATTAGGCATATTTGTGTGTAATATGACCCTGGAATGCCACAAAGTTAATACAGTAAGACCAAATCAAAACACAATAATTTAATTTAAAATGTTTTTTTAAATTCTTAATTTAATTCTTAATTATAATTGAACTAAAAAGTATAAAATAATTCATTGTAGTCAAATGCAGATTTATAACCCCATGTAAATTCATAATCTCATAAACTTTTTTTAGAAAAATTCTTCCAAACGAAAAATGTGGAGCGTTTGCAATAATTTGTCTGAACCTTCTGTGTAATTAATTTAAATTATAAATACCCTTAACAGGTATTAATTTTATCTATTGCATGCGCCCCACGTTTTTCGTTTGGAAGAATTTTTCTAATAAAGTTTATGAGATTATGAATTTGCTTGGGGTTATAAATCTACATTTGGCAAGGATGAATTATTTTATACTTTTTAGTTCATTTATAATTAAGAAAATTAAAACATGGTTTTTACCAAAAAAAAAGTATTTAAATTGTTTTCTACTGTTTAGTCTTGTGTGCACGTAATTTTGCAATCAGTATTAGACATCTCGATTAAATAATGACAAAAACTTAGCAACATTTAGATTTAGTTCATTTTGTTTTCTCTTGATCACATCTAAAATAGACAAGTGCTTTATCTACTCCATTGGTATATTGAAACAGTTGATTAATTATTGTTTTTTAGTTAAAAACAAAATACAGAAGCACAAAGTTAGTTTTGAAATTTTGTATTTCAGTGTTAAATACATTTGTACCAGATCCTCAATATAGAAGTCAAAATCTTTGATAATATGTGTCACTCCTTATATTATATTAAATATAATACTCATTCACTACTTATTTACACAGTTGAAAGTATTAACACACATGTTACACATTAACACTAGCGCAATTGAATTTATGTAATAGAAATCAGATTTATTAAATATTATTTGTGAGGATTTAAATTTGATGTTTTTATTTGAAAAGTTGCCATGACAACTCTATTGTTATCAAAATATAACAAAAAGAATTCTAATCATTTTAGATTCAAATAAACGTTGAAATTAAATATTAATCAAGTTACACTATAATTTATTTATTGTATTGATAAATATAATACAGTTATCATAGCAACTGTTCTTATTTTTAAATAAAGATTATTATAAATTTTATATTATTAACGAAACTACAGAAATGTGTTCTTACTATTCAGTCTTACATTTTTTTTAAAACCTTCATGTTTGATATTGCGCTGCTTTACTTTCAAAACTGCGGAACCATATTTTTGAACCGTGGAACCTTGAACCATTAAAATTACCGTATTATATGGTATTGTCATCCCTTTCTGACCTATGTACATATTTTCAAGTTGCTATCTCATTTAGAAGTGCATGAAAAATTAATTAGAAAATTCCACCCGAACACACAAGAAAGTGAATTAATAAAAACGTGTGAAAATGCATTTATGGTCTGTATATCATGCTATAACTTTTCACCCATAGCAAGCCCTTTAGCTTCGACTTGTAAATTAACAGATACGTCAGTAGCAGTGTTAATGATCACTGTTACACTGCATTGAGCAAGAAGCGTACGTCAGCACAAATCGTTTACTTCAAGGTTGACACAGTATGACACCTTTAGTACGTAAACCAGGGCAGAGGAAAACACCGAAACGCGCGTTTAGGAATGTGATGAGTCGGAAATTATGGTGGTGACCTAAACGTGAAAAACAAGCAGAAAAGGAACAAACGTGTTTATTGAAAAAAAAGTTTAAAAAAACGTTTTTTTTAAAGCTTTGAGTAATCGTTCACTTTTCCTGCAAATGTGTGAGGCTTAATATAGGATGTATGGCATAACTTACTCTTGCATAAATCTGGTTTCAAATGAAACAATGAAAATGTTTCTGACTTGAAAGGGGTCATACCTTATTGATTACAGCATTTTAAAAACCAATATGATATTTAAAACGCTTAGTTCGTTTACATTTCCAAGTTTTAGCTCATTTATGATATTTTAGTACAGTGGTTTCAAATTTTTATGGCTTGGATATCCCCTTCAAAGGATCTGAGCTGAGCGAAGCCCTTATTAATATACAAAATATTTAATAATCTTAAATTAATCTGAAGTTGCTGTAACTAAGGTAAAACCTTGGAATTCCCCTACAATAACCAAGCAATAAAGATTAAAATACTGAAACAATTCTCTGTTTAAGGAAACCTGAGATGGGATGTCAATAGATGCAGAATGGCTCTATGATGATTTTTATTTTATTATCTACTAACATAGCTGTTCCTCCTTCTTTGAATTTACTAGGTGAAATTGGTTTAATTAATAGAATGATAGGATGAACTATTATGTTATAGTGTTTTTAATATTTATTTCTTTTTTAGCGCTTCTTATACTTTATACCTTTATTCTTCATAAATAATTTTAATTCACAAAATATCTGCTCAGTCCAGCCTGCTATTTTGGCTATTAATAAGCAAAATGACTGATGAAAGTATTACAAGCAATAATAATTCGAATTTTAAATGAGACTGCAGTACTGATAATAAGACACTGTGACCTCTGTGAGACCAATAGATAGAGATTTGCTTTAGTGTAAAAGTCTTACTTTCACCATCTCTGTCCATGACCAGTCATAATGTCTTATCTCCGCCGTTCCACCTCAACATAAGCGCGGAGGGAAAAATGAGGAGTGTTCTAAAAGTACTCGGCCTGATTCAGAGATGTCGAGAAGATGGCAAAATTACCATGAGAGATGATAAATATCATTCATTAGATGGCGTGCTATAAAGTTTCATATCGTAAGTGTAGTCACTTGTTTGTGACGATCGTGTAAACAAACTAGTGTTAACATTTTCTTCAAAATGGATAAAATTAAAATACCAGCTGTGATAATGTACTTCGTTTTAAAGGGATTAACCTCAAAGGAAATACAAAACGTGTTAGAGTCCACATTAAAGAAGTTTTCCCCTTCGTTTTTGAAGGTTAAAAAGTGGGCTGCTGAATTTAAGGGTGGTCATAAATCCATTCAAGATAATGAGCGCTCAGGACGTTCCAAAACTGCTACAACCGGCGAGATTGTGACAGCAATTCACAATGCGAACTCAGTGATCACCGATTGAAGCAGTTGTTATAAAACTCTTTATTCTGTAGCATTGATTTAGCGTATTAGACATTAATTTAGGAGAGAAATGTGCTCAATTTACGTGCAACAACGTTTGGATATTCAAAAATTCACTTTGCATAAATGAATTCTTTATTTTCTTGATATCATGCAATACAACAAAATTAGCTTTCTTCCCTTCGCTTAGAGTCCTACTTTTCACTTCCTAAATCCTCAGCACTAGGAACCCGATCCTTATATACCGGTTTAGAAGTTATATAATGAGGTTGCTTTTCAGATATACTTAAGGAAATATGTTTTGTAACATCCCTGGCTATTGTTTCATAGTTTAAGTTCTCACCAGAATAGTTTAATCAAACTTAAATTTTTCCTTTATTTATAAATGTTTCTGTAACTAATAAACTTGTCTTAAGATTAGGGTTAGAGGTTGCTAAGGAGGGGAATTTCATATCGCCCTCGCTGATGGGCCCATTGCACTTATACCCTCGAGGGGGCACCTCCAGGAGGAAGGAATATGAAAGAGGATACACCGGGAATCCAGGAAACCGAGGAGGCGATGCACAGACGCATGCAGGGTCCTTAAAGTTTTCAGAGGTGGTCCCCAAGGTCGGCGGGACAGAGAGAGTCATTCTGGTACCTCCAAGTGTCATTTGAGGCATTCCTAGGTCCCCATCGAAGAAGCCCCAGACAGAACCTTTCTGAGAGCAAGCAAATGCCACACCATAAGGCACCAACCTGCCTCGCCCGACACTTCCAACCTGTAAGTGAAGCTATGGAATTAAGAGAAAGGAAATGGAAGAGCCGAAATATCGATGAATGTACGGGGGTTGGTTCATAAGTTTCCGACCTGACCATTTGTAAGTATGATAAAGACAAAAACTATATTTCACTTTTCAATATAGTTACCCTTTATTGCAATACACTTCTCACATCTTTGAATTAACATTTCAACCCCCCCCCCAAATAGTCAGAAGTCTTGTCTGCAAAATGGGCATAGACAGCATCCATCACTTATTCGTACTTAAATTCTCTTCCACGAAAGTCCTTCGTGAGTTTGGAGAAGAGGAAATAGTCACTGGGAGCTAGATCTGGGCTGTGGGGGGATGGTCGATCTCCCTGAAGTCACATTTCTTCACAGCTTCCTTTGCAACAAGAGCTGTGTGCACAGGCTCACTGTCGTGAAGAAGATTCATACCACCACTCAGCTTTCCTCGCATTTTCTCATTTATGGAAGCACGTAATCTGTGCAGTAGGCCAGCATAATGTTGTCCACTTAATGTCGTGTTCCTCTCCTTGAAGTCAATGAAGAGTATTCCTTCACAGTTCCAAAAGATTGTGGACATGATCTTCTTGGTTGACTGCATGACCTTGGCCTTTAGAGGCGGTGCCTCGCCAGGTTTATGCCACTCCATTAATTCTCTTTTGGACAAGGGATCATAGTAGAGGACCATAATTTCATCTCCTGTAACAATGGTTTGCAGAACTTCTCTCTCGTTACCACGACAGAGCTCCAAAAACGCCTGACAACAGATGACTCGTTGCTGCTTTTGGACTAAGTAAAGAAGTCTAGGCACCCATCTTGCACTAAACTTATTCATGTTTAAATGTCATGAATAATTCGAAGGACTATTGTTTTAGAAAGGCCCAACCTTGCTGCTATTTCTGTAACTTTGAGCCGCCAGTTTTCCATAATTTCTCCTTCCACAAGAGCGATGTTTTCAGGAGTGAGCATCTCCAAGGGCCGATCTGCACACTCTTCATCTGCAATGCTTTCTCGACCCATTCGATAAAGTTGTTTTCATAACGAATGATTGTTTATAATTCGTATGTGTGTATCGAGTTGGCTCATGATTGAAGAGAAATTCTCACATTATCCAATTCATAAAAAATTGAATAATATATTTCGCGAAATAGTAAGTGTTGAACGTGAAAAGAGAAAGATACGGTGTAATTTTATAAACAGATGCCAGAAATTAGAGGAAAACGAAGGCTAGCAGTTTTAATATCTTATCTGACAGATAAATACAGAATTTTTTAAGTGTTTACGGTAATTTTTTAGACTGCCTGTCGCTCTAGTGTATCTTTTACTTGGATGAAGAGCAGATTAAAGTTATAAGGCTGAGCATACCCCAAATTAGTGTGCTGTATGGTATGTTAAGTTGATTAATTTTATTATAATTTTAATTTTATTATAGCTTGGTGTGCCCATGAAGAACACAGGTCTCCTACTATATGGAAAACTTTTCCTATTCTAACGTGGTGAGCTACTCTGCTTTGTGAATTACTTGTGGTGCTGTCTTGATGTTTTTGTTTATTATACTTTTCAATCGTCACACAAGTCCCTCGAGGAGATTCCATTCTCTTCTTCCTCTTACTGACCTATTTGGTTCTTGAAGACCTCCGGCCAACTGAGCCTAAGTCTGCCTTATAGCCGCGTGCCCCAGGGATGTTTGTAATGTTGATAGCCGATCAGCAATAATATGGTTGTAGCCTCAGCGTAATGATTTTCCAAGCCACTATCTGGAAGATGTTCATGGAGTTTTCGATCCGTCACGGGTGGCCGAGGTCGTTAAGGCGCGGACTCTTGAGCGGGAGGTCTGGGGTTCGAATCCCTCCAGGACCGTCCTCCCTGACTGAGGTTTTTCCAGGTTTTCCTCAGTCCTCATAACTGGCAAATGCCGGGGAGGTACCCTAAACTTAGGCCTGGAACGTTTCCTTCCTTAAAAAAAAAAATCCTTTCCCAATATATCATTTCATTTCATGTATCATCAGTGTTCACCGCCTGTGGTGCCTCGGTAGTAAAAACGGGAGTTAAACACTAATAAAAAAAATGGAGTCTTTGTTGCTATGTAGGCTAGTCTTAGTCTCAGCCAATTTGATTATATTTGCCCTTTTCTGGTATTTTATAAAATCGGAGGCTACACAGAAGGATCGGAATGTAGAAAATATCAATTTAAAATACAATATTTCGATCTTTTAGTAGATTGCGGTAATAAAGAAGTGATGAAACAGTTTTATTTTAAAATATAAATTAATAATGTTTTGAAAACTCGCTCCTAAAATATTAAAATGTAATATTTTTATATTTTTAGTATATTGTGCTAATACAGAATAATGCAATTGTTGTCGGCCCTGGTGGTGTAGTGGTTACCATACTTACCTTCTAAACCCAAGATCGCGGGTTCGAACCCGGCCAGGACCGATGGATTTTTCCGGGCGTAAAAAATCCTAAGTATGGCTTCATGCGGAAGGGAAGTAAAGCCGTGGGTCCCGTGTCGTACATTTACGGCACGAAAAAGAACCTCAAACCTGAAGGAGAGGCCTCTGAGCAAAATTTGTCGGCCGTTTCACGCCCTGAGTTGAATGGGACGCTGATGACCTGAGCTGTTAAAGAGCGTCCATAAATAAATCAATAAAAAAATTAAATTGTTTTATTTTAATAATAAATTAACATGACATATGATTTGAAAACACACTCCTAAAATATTAAAATACAATCTTTCCCTATTTTAGTAGATTTGGGTCATGTAGAATGATGAAATTGTTTTATTTTAACAATAAATGGCATTCACCATTACCTAAGTTTTGAAAATTCATCCCTAAAATGTTAAAATAAGATGTTTCACTGTTTTTAATAGATTGTGGTAATATAGAATTATGAAATCGCTTTATTTTAACAATAAATGGCATTTTCCATTGCATACATTTTGAAAATTCCTAAACTCCCTCATTGATATTTTAGTTTTTTTGGTAACTTTGCACGCTAGCCAATTTACAACTGGTTTCCCGCAGCTTCAACGTAACTGCCAACCACAGCGGAACGCTCTTGAAATGTCAAAAATCCATTTCAAGAGCGACTGATGTATATGCACAGAAAAGGGACCAAAAGATTGAGCGTATGCACAACTATACACACAGAGATTTAAGGATAACATTTTGCAATATTGCACATAATTTAATTTATCACTTGTGTTCATAGTTCAGTATCATATTTTTATCATGAAAACATTACAGAATCATTTTCGTGGTGTATTTAACATAAATTAAATTGATGCCCCAGGCCTCATTACAAAAAGCTACGATTTGCCACTGTCTACCACCGACTCCTGTTTAGTCAGGGTGGCTGTGAGCGATGGCATATAGGCCAATGCAGTCCCCGCTGCCGCGTCGGTCATCAGATAATTAAATGATTCGATACTTAGTAAAAAATCAATATTGAACTTTTTATTGTGAGAAATAATTCCACTGTTGCATCAAAATGTACGAAAATATGTACATAAATATGTAATGAAATTTTTATCGCAGAAGGACGGTAATATACGCAACCTCCGCCTAACGGTGAAAAAGGTTTGCATAATAATGAAGTATGGTAATAAAATTTACAACAGAAGAGTGTATACAACATGCATACTGCAGAAAGGCTAAAGATCATTAGAGCTATTAGAAGAAAACCGCAAGCACCTTCGGAATATTTATGGACTAGTGAGTAAACTGTCCAATTTGCAAACCGGTCAGGTATGCAAGGTACTGAAAAAGGATGCTTGTTTTATAAATATAGCAAGTTTCTCTTTAAACTTTAAAGAACCAGACAACATTGGTGCATCCTAATGGGCCACAATTTTCATCACTGATTTGACGAATGTGATACGAACTGAAAAAACAATTCAATAAAAAAGGAACTACTAAATAAGCTCTGCAAATGTACCGTTGATTCTAAAGGGCCCAGAAATTATTTTAACTTTCGTACAAAATCAGTATAAATTTTAGTTGTTTAAGTGTAGGTACTTCTTACTGTTAAAACGCCTTCTTTCTTTGAGCATATGGTCATTCGATCTATTGAAGTTACATTATTGATCCATCCATCGTCGATATCAAATTTTTTGGGAAAAATACAAAATAATAATGCAGGTAGTGTTAGGTTAACACTAGCGTATGGAACCGAAATTTGGGGGTGGGGAAAACACTAAGAAAATAAATTAGTTACGAAACCAGATCATTGGTGGGGGTGGGAATTGGGTTGTATGGGTGCTGCGGTAAATAATTTATGCCCGCTCGCTGATCGCAGGTTTCGTCGCGGTTGCTGCAGATCACCGCCCTTCTCCGACGAGACTCTCTTGAGGAAGTTTCACTGGATTTTGGCGGCTATGTGCCAGCCAGGCCTGAGTGAACGGGGCGCTTTGTTATTTACTTTTTGGTATAGTTTATTTTCCTAATATGAAAATTCGAGCAAACTCACGTCCCTCGTCTAACCACGGGCGAGGTAATCTTGGCAAACGCGTGAGTTTATTGCGTTGACCAAATGGTGCGAAGAGCAAGGAAATAGTTGATATAACTGAATTCTTAATTCAGCTCAATACTTGCAAGAACTGATACTTGGTACTTAGGCTGCTCTTCCGCTGATCTCCGGCGAAGGCAGCCACACGTATCTGGGCGTGGAAAATTCTGAGACTGCCCTGTTTTGGGGCAAAATCTATTCCTTTTATACACAACACAAAATGACGCTATCCATGAGTAACGGCGCGAAATACTCCTAACAATTTTGTGTTAACGTCTCTCATAGGTCAATGCTTACCTCACTGAATTTCATTTCTATTCGCTGAAAAATTTTGTTCACACCAAATGCTTCGCTATTCGTCAGTAAGATGAATTTAAAATAGATTCCTTACGTTATCGTCGACGACTCACTTTTCTCGGACACCAGCAACTATGCCGCGTGTTTGCCCTGAGGTGGGGCATTTTCAATCCTAGCTGCTGCATACCAGAAGGAATTACCTTGCGTTGCCAAATTTTTCTGTGTTCGGAGAAAGATGAGAGTTTTTCTTTGCCTTGTTACGTTTCTACACGTTATTTCTGAAATAATGCCAAATTTTCACTTTATAAATGCATTTAAACACTATACAATCTTAATTCTACATATATGAGCTATGTCATCAAAGTTCCCCCACTGAAAGAAAATGCACAGCATACTTGCACATAATCATAGAGTTGCTGATTCTAAAATTACAAATATTAATTACTTCAATTACTCTGTAATTGACAGGGAGCCAGAGACAGCTTAAGGTACAAACATGGTTTATGAAACGAATACTACGGGAAAGGAGTACGGCCAATTGGGGGCTGTTTGGTATCTTTAACGAAAGTGTTATTTTAAAAATAAGAACAATTAATTATTGGTTAAGAATAATACGGGGGGATAAAGCACTTCTTCGTTCATTGCGTTTGAGAGAGGAAATGGTGGAAGTGTGGGGTATATTTGAACTGGAGTATATTTGGTTAAGCGGACAGAAAAAGGATGAATGCTAATAGACGTTTGTATGGACACGCAAAAAACTAAGGCACAATGCGCAGAAAAAGTCTCCTATTATTTGCAGGCAGTGGCGCAATCTTGTGCAGTCCTATCTCCGCAAAAGTTGCTTAACTTGAAAATATGTTGAGTACTTACTACAGAAATTGAGTGCATTACAATTATATCTATCCCTATTTTAGACTACTTATTGTACAACAGAAGACTGATAAAATAAAAACTACTATATTTGAACATAAACTACAAAACATCAAAGTACTACACAGGTGTATAATAGGAAAATCAACTTTTAAAAAATAAATGTATGTACTTGTATTATATTCACTACCGAAGCTACAAACAGTACTTCCACACCAATCGCTTCAGTATAGCAGGAGCTAATGCCGTAGCAATTATAGTAATATGTTAACAATCCATAAAGTTTTATTTTTGTAGCTGCAGGCCATAAAACAAGTACTTAAATCACTATACCTGTAATATAAATTTTAAAAATTGTTATAGCTAAACAAATTCTCAAATTATATTTAACAAGCTGGTAATACTCGCTGGCTCGCGCATCTTTCTGATTGGCAATCAACAAAACACATTTCTCGACACCCTAGAGGCTGTCCACTGTCCTATTCTTCTTTTAGGTTGTACTTTCTATCTCGGAGCATAAGCAAGCGTCTACCATTGCTATGGCAACCGCTATGAAACAGGTTGCAAATATAGCCAAATTCGTTTTGAAGGAATTGGGTTGTACTAGGGGATACAGGTTTAAGAAGCATATCAAAGCAGAACGCTGTTAACATTTAATTCGTATGTCAAAATAGTTTAAGGTGACACGTAAGCAGAAATACTATTGTCATGACTGCAATTTTTGTCATTAAGAAATGAAAATTTGCATCCTTATTTGGATATATGTGTTCTATCTCTGGACATTTTTGATATGATTTAGTTTAAAAAGGAAGAAATGACAATGACATAGCTTTTTATTTTGTAATGTCTTATGATAAATATGTTTCTTTTACTCAGTATCCATTTAAAGAAAATGCACAAGAATGCACAGATATGTACTACCTGAGAGGTGGCACATTTGCTGAAAACAGCTTTTTTCTTGTCCATTTTCATTTATTTTTAATTAACTTTTTAAGCAGCAACATTTCTTCTTCAGAATATTGATTAAGAAACTATAAAAAAAATCCTTCTTATATGACACAATAGAATTGTCTGCAAGAAAAGTAGTAAAACAGAACTGCAGAACCAAAGATGTCAATTTGTAGCAGAGAAAGTGGATGTTGCAGATAACAGAGTCATACTTTTTAAATTTTCGGGACACAAAGAATTGAATTGAAATAAAAGTTTGCCTACATGTCACCTTAAATTTGTTAAAAACGGAAAACCTTGAAATTAATAATTGCGTATATACAGGACAAAATATCTGCTACACCTGCAAAGCTGACGCTGCAGGCTTAAATGGTTCAGGTTTGGGGGAGATGGGATTACTTGGAAGTCTGTGGGAGAGAAGAAAAAAAATTAGCCTCGCATGGCTCATTGGTTTCCATATTATCGAACATCGTTATTAAGGGCACTGAAATACTTCGATGTCTTCTTAGAGAGTAGGATAAAAAGCCTTTCAGAACAAGAAATTGCAACTTTTAGATCTATCTGCACCATGCCCACGTATATATTAAACTAGACAATACCAAACTAAGCATTTTGAGGATAGGAACAAGGGGGTCGAAGAAACATTTTTACTTCGCTACATGCGTCAACATCCGGCATATCAGAGTCTCAGATTGTGAAACTTGTTTGTAGCGTGCCTGATGTATTGCACTATTGTAGAGTGAGTCCTGGTGGTGTAGTGGTAACCATACTTGCCTTCTAAACCCAAGATCGCGGGTTCAAACCCGGCCAGGATCAATGGATTTTTCGGGCGTAAAAATCCAAGGTATGGTTTCCTTCGGAAGGAAAGTTAGGCCGTGGGTCCCGTGTTGTACGTTTACGGCACCATAAAGAACCTCAAGCATGAAAAAAAAAAAAAAAAAAAAAAAAAAAAAGACCTCTGAGCAAAATTGTCGGTCGTTTCACGCTCTGAATTGAATGGGACGCTTTGACCTGAGATGTTAAAGAGCATCCGTCAATAAACCCAAAATTTTTTTCGCTAGATGTGTCTGATATTCAATGCAGCATTTGTGTTTTGAAGCCTACTGGATGGTACGGTAATACCGAACGCTCGTCTTGAAATTAGAAGAAACTTATAGTTCCAGCATGACGGCGTCATTGCACATGTTTCACTTGCGGCTCTAAATCACCTAAACAGAACATTTGGTCACAGATGGATAGGGCAAGGTGGACCAACGCGGTGGCCTCCACGGCACATCAATCAAATACGCGCATGTGATATTTAGTTTCTCATTGTGTATCAGTACTCATTAGTTAAGCCAGTACTTACACAGTGAGTTATATTTCATTTTGACTGGTAGATGAAGATGTTTCATAACGCCAGACATCAATTATGATCATGTAGTGCTCCTGTTACTATATTGCATTTGCGACCTCATGTTCCTAACCTTAAAATGTCTTTATGCTTCACAATTTTCCGCACATTATTTTCGCGCATCCTGTATATTAAATTCCCCTTTTAATGACTTTATGGCCCTTAAGGAACTTGTGTAAAATACACTAGTTTTATAAATGCCTTAATTTGTAAATTAACCTATATGAGAGGGATGGAAATTCACTTGCTTAGCGCACTTATAAATATGTGAAATTTTTTTTGTAACTGCTACCTTGTAACATTTTATTTATGAAACAATAATGTAACTTGTTACTTGTAAGGAAGCGTTTGCGAGATTTATAAGACGAAGCCCGGCGCACAATGGGTTTCTGTATTTCTGAAAGCAAGCCTTGCACAGCTACTCTTCAAAAATACAATACAGGCAAATTGTGAATACGCTGTTCTCTCTGGCTCCAAAGCTCCAAGTGGCTCCTTGGTAATAAGTCGTGTACATTGGTGATGCAAGAGCTAACCGCTTGGTCTTTCCAAGTCTGCATATGTCTGCAGATAATAGCAAGTTTTTTGCTGCACATAGATCATTAATAACGGTAAGAGAAATTTTGTTAAAATCTGCGGACATACCAAGTGTTACTTGAAGGACGAGTTTCCTTTGTTCTTACACTGCTGATGAGGCCAACACTCGCTCGCCAAACTTGCTGTTTGTTCATCTAAAAGGTCATGTGCTATCCGCTTAGCTGTAACCTTCCCATATCTCTCATCCTCGAGAGCAATTTATTGGACTGCTAAGTACAGCCACTTGTAATAGAACGGACTTTGTAAAAGGTAAATGCATTCGGAATCATTTATCTCTGACCTTGATCTACGAGCAGCGTGCTTCCTAATCCTCCGAAATGTTCTGGGAAAAAGAATACAGGCAGCGGTGTAAATAACGTTCGATTTTATATATTAATTTCAAGAATTAGTTATACTTGATGTCCCTACATTATGAATCAGTTTGGTATAGGTTGTGAAATTATGATGCGATTTTGGCGTGTTGTTTATTTTTTAGTGACGACAATTTCTCAGGGGACTATTCGGCTATTTTATTGATTTGTACTTAACTGAACTAGGAGAAGAGACCAATAGTATAAATAACCACGTGCTGAGACATAATACAGAAGGTGCCAAAAAATGTATACACACTTCAAGCAAAGAAAAACTGTGTTAACATAACAAAACTGAATTCACACAAACAGAAAATGATGAGCACTAATCATCTTAGACTTTTGCAGTTACAACAGTTGTTTAAAATGCCCACCATCGGCTTCGATACACTTCTGGGTACGTTGAACTACTGATTGAGCAACGTTTGCGAAAGTGTCCTCAGCGATTGTAGCAAATGCCGTTTCAATTTCTTCCCGAAGTGCTGCCAGTGTAGCTGGATTTCTACGGTATACAACATCCTTAAGAGTTCCCCATAGGTAGAAGTCCAACGGAGTTAGATCCGGAGAACGCGGTGGAAACCCAATACCATTAACTTCATTTGCTCATCGTTGATTTACCAGTCACGCAGCAACACTGTCATAATGTATGTGAGTCACATCTGTTTACAGAACATCATACGATAATCTAGACTTCATTTGTTCATTGTTGATTTACCTGTCACGTAGCAACGCTATCATAGTGTATGTGAGTTGCATCTGTGTACAGAACATCATACTACACATTACTGTTGTTTTTCGGTTCAATTTTGAAATATATTAAATAGATATCTGCTGTGAAAGTGTGTATACATTTTTGGCATGTTCTGTCTATACAGAATGTATCAAAATTAATGGCACAAAGTGAAACGGTTGAAAGTGTACGATAATAGAAGCAAAAAAGTTCCAGTAAACGTGCGTTCGCAAAAGAGCCATTACGAGATAATTGCAAATGTGTGGTTACAATTGCCACCGACTTCGTTAAGAAATATTATACTAATTAGTATAAATGAGTTTGAAAACCAGGCTTTTCGTTTAATTTCCATTCTAAGTTATCTCAAAATTCCAAGTGCTGTCCTTGTATCTGGATGCGATATACCTCATACCTCATACCTTAGTGAGTTTCGAAGTCTTTCAAACACCCCCGGATTATTTCGGAATTCTTGACAAGTATGTATAATTCTTTGCTCCAGTACTTCAATCATGTACACTTTAGAGGTGACCCCAGACAGAAAAAATCCAAATGATTGAGGTCAAGTGATCGTGGAGGCCAAAGTACAGGCCCTCCTCTAACTATCCATCTTGGACCATATGATGTTTAGTTTTATAAACAACGAGCACATCGTGGACCGCTTCTAAGTGCGCAACATGATGTGCACAACGAATGAAATCACTGGTGACTCATAAGAGTCATAACCGCACTTTTGCAATAATAAATTTTGCACACGACTTGTTTGCGGATCCATGCATACTGTAACATTTTCTCTTTTATTCTCGTGCACTTTCAACCGTTTAAGTTTGCGCTATAATTATCATAATGTATATGTTTAATTTAATATTCTCAAGATCTGTTGTGCTCTCAGGTGTTTTACCTACGATAGAATTTTTCTACATCGAATATAAACTTGGCTGCCCTGACTTTCACAAATATGAACTGAATCTGAGAACCGCGCCTGAAGTTAAATTTATTGTGAATGCTTCAGCATATATCTCGACACTTATAAAACTTAGAAATGCATGCGTCACAGCATGTAGAATTTAACAATGAATGTGTCTCGCCGCGTGTAAAACTTGCAGATGTGTCCCCGCAGAATATGAAACTTAAATCAGGTTATTTAAACTGAAGTGTCTGCATGGACCGCCTCTAACTGCGTTCATCTGCATGAACTGAAGTAACTTGTTTTCTGCTATATGATCTGAAACAGCTAACTTCGTACTGCAGCCGAGCACATGCTTCCTTATACACTTTATTCAAATTAAATAATCGTTGGCCTCACTAAGACATGGGGTCACACACGCAAGCGCACATCCTCCGCCTTGGTTTAAAAGTTTAATATATACATTTACTATTCGTTGGTTTAAATTCACCTGCAAGTATGTGTCATCTGTTATAATTTGAAAATTTAAAACTCTTGTTGACATTGGCTAGTTTAAAGGTTAATGTACAACGACATGGCGGGCTCAAAGCCCTAACGAATTTAAAAGTCCTTGGGTTTATTAACTCTGCAACAGCAGTCTTTTTAAAAGTGGCATCACACTCGACCCTCATGTTTACTCTCGCCCTTTTTGTATAGAGTTTTGCGGTCTCTTTGGCTTTCCAAACACCAGAAACTTTCCCTTCTGACTACATACAAATAAAATATTAAAGTTACATCTGATAAAACAGATATATAATATTTGTATTACTAAAAGGTTATGATTAGGTTTGCACATACACATTATACTACATTTATATTTCCGTGGAGGTGGGTCGTAAGCGCTGTTTCAATTCACAGACGCATTAGGGAAGAACCCCTCTACTCCTTGTAAAATTACAGTACAGCAGCAGGGCCCCCCTCAGACATCGTCGAAAACGACATACCAGTGTCCAAGGTCTTCCAGAAGTATTCTAAAATAAATTATTTGCTTCTCATTAATAGTTTGCCATTGGTTTCTTTCAATCCATTTAGATATATGAAACTAATTAAATACAAGTACATACAACAGTGGCGGCTTGCGGCAACATAAACCCGGAGTACACAATTTTACTCTTGCTACTGTTGAATACAGATTGCAAGCTTCTGTAAGCACATGATTTGCTCATTGGTCTCCGATTTAATAACTTCGAGGTCCTCACCGTCTGGCAACTAATGGAAGCTCATGAAGAATCGATATAATTGTCATCTCTTTCGAGTAGAATATGTGTTATTAATAGATCCTGCTTTAGATTTGAAAAACTTAAGGATCAGCCTGAGGAAGTGATACAAGATAAAATTCATACCTGGTCGTTCATACTTAATATACATGACTTAATATATTGTTTCATTATAATTACCTAAAAGTCTTTTTAAATGTTTCATTCAAATGTGTAACGTAACAAAACTCAGAACTATGGGCGTACCACTTTCTCGCATCTTTCTCAGTCAAAATACCCCACAAATTCGCCGAGACATTGGTTTGCAGCGCTTTGCAAACCAAGTCCCCTACAGATAATAATAGCAATGCAAACAATACGCGGAAGATGTAGTCTGCTTTTTTCTTCTTCTTTTACGCATAAGAACGCATTAAGCAATAGTTACAGGAAATTAAATGATGACATTTTTGGGGCTAGCGCAAACTAGCAATCTTTTATGGAGCCGCCCTTGATATACAATATGAAGAGAAAAGTAGAGGAATAAAAATAGAAGAATGTGTACAAAAGTAGTGTTAGATTACAATCCAGAAGGACAAATAGATAGCATTTACTTAAACTTAGGTGGTATGATAAACCTATTGATTTTGGATTACCAGAATAATTTGCAAATTTATCAAAAAGACTAACAGGTTGCAGTAGCAGCTCCCGAAGCAGTTTGGTTATCACAGCCGCCATAGTATAATACATGGATTGGTCACAAATAGTAGTAGCTATAACTGTTTGTTGCAGTGCAGACTGTGTGTAAGGAAAAAATGGCAAAATGTGCGGTTATTAAATACTTGGTAACGAACAGTATGAATGAATAAAAAATTCATACAGAGGTGTCAAACACTCCAGGGTTCTCTATCGACATTTTAAACCTTTTCCAAGTTATTGATTTGTTTTATTTACGGACACTCTTTAAGATCTCAGGTCAACAGCGTCCCATTCAATTAAGGGCGTGAAACGGTCTGTAAATTTTGCTCAGAGGCCTCTTCTTTCAGGCTTGAGGTTCTTTTCCGTGCCGCAAATCTATAACATGAGACACGACTTTGCTCCCCTTCCGAAGGATGCCTAACTTAAGATTTTAAGTCAGAAAAAATCCATCGACTCTGGCCGGGATTAAACCCACGACCGTTTCTAAGTGGATCGCGGAGTTTAAACGAGGTCGTGAAAACTTGGAAGAGGACTCGTGCAACGGACGACAAAAATACGTCACAAGACGATAAGGTGCACAACACAGTCCTGTAGGATGTCCGAATTCGCTAAAGTTCTTGGCATTTCAAGGGAATTCATATTTCACATTTTGAGGGACGAGTTGTACATAAAAAATTATTGACAAGATGGATGCAGCGACTGCTGACTACGTGCAAATCTCTCAGCAAAGTTTGGCCCGCTTACAGGGAGATTACCCCCAACGTTTTTAACCAGTGATGAAACTGGATGCACTACTACACACCTGAAATAAAACAGCAGTCTAAACAGTGAAAGAGCAAGGATTTTCTACTGTTAAACAAGGCCAAGCGTGTGAAGTCATGGCAATGGTTTTCTCGGATCTTCCTAATGAAATACTGGAGAGTATTACGCTAACCTTTTGGTCCTATTGAAAACAACAGTTTAAGAAAGGCATATTGTAACAAAACAATACTAGCCCTGAAATATGTGCCGTTAAAATGGCAAAAGTCAATGAATTTAGGTCTGACTTGCTGCCACATCCGCCTTATTCCCATGATTTGGCTCTATCGAACTTCATCTGTTTCCCAAACTGAGAAATCTCTTAGGTGGAACGAAAAGTTCGTCCGATGAAGAGCTTAAATCAGTTGAGGCGTATTTTGCAGTCCTCGAAAAATGTTTTGGAGCATTGGTAGACAAAGTCAAAGAAGAATATGTTGAAAAATACGATATTTTGTGCTTCATTCGAACAAATTTTCCACTGACCCTCATACATCATCAAGTCTGAGCAGAAAGAAGAAGAAAAAAAAAAGCTAGTGCTCCAAACCTTGATTAGAATAACAACTGTTTTACGTCCATGATCCGTGTCCTATAATAGAAAATATTACTATCAACTACAGTTGCTAACGCTACTTCATAAACAAGAATATTCTCCATGGACGTTTAAGTTTATTTGCACAAACGTGAGTGCAACTGTGCAAATAAAAGTTGGCCATACCCACTTGTTACATTACATTACGCGGAAAGACTGTGTGTGGTTAATGACGCCTACGTAAGCGTACGAAAGTTGCCAAATAACCTGCCTGCCGCAACTGCACGCCCGGGGTCGAACCCCAAGAAATGCCAGTCTGCAACACTTTTTGGCATGCCGTCGTCACGACTCGACCTACTCTTCGCCGATTAGGAGAAAGTTCACTTCTTGTACCACCGGGTTCGACTCTCCGCACGTTTTTCTTGTTTAGCCTGCTTTGCGGTTATCGTACTGCCTATAATCTCTTTTGCCAAATTTATATGGCATTAGAGACCGGGGATCCATAAAAGTTAGTGTTGCATTGAAAAACGTATACAAGGCATTCATTTCAAAGTTGTCGCCCTGCATAACTTTTTATTTAAATCGAATTTAATTTGAACAGAAAGAAACCATATAGATGTTGAAGTAAGTTTAATATAAATAATAATTAATTTTTGGTTCCTCTTTCTAATTTCAAATGACACCACTACGTTTCGTATTTGAACTTTAAAGAAAATTCACCTGTTACATTTTTTTCCCCCTATCTCTGCTTGGCAATCGGAACTTTGCCCGAATTTTGACTGGATAAAACTAATAAATCACATAGTTTTGGATGAAAAAAATAATTATTTAGGGCAACATTACAATTATTAGGAATGGCGTTTTAAAACGACTTTCAATAACAGTTTCTTGTACCTTATTCATTATACAACGTAGCTAAATGCACGTGGGATCTCCCAATATTCTCCCCACCAACGTTAATGAATCCTTGCAATCTTCCTGGTAGCTTCATTATGGCACCGGGAAACCATTGTTTGGGAGTACTACGCCATCTGGACAGTTGCTTGAATAGCCCCTTGTTGCTGATTTCTTTTATCTCAGAGCGAGACGTTCAAATCAGGTAGATATGGTGGGTGCGGTACAACAATAACCCCATCGCTGTCAACTTTGTAGTCGTAGTGTTGCTGGTATGGAGCCGCATATTTTCATGTTGCAGAAACAATTCTGTCAATCACTTTTACTTTCGTCATTACTGAATCCTGCGTATCAAGCATCTAGTTGCTCGCTGTTGAAAGTCGTTCCTTCAGGAAGTCAGTCCATAAGCAGTTTGCCTGAAGTGTAACAAAAGACGATGATAATCTGCTTGCCTACAGATACAGCAATACAAAATTTCTTGGACCGGGGATTCCCTGAATATTCCCTAAAAATGCCATACACTCTCTTAAACACAAAAATATTCTTTTACTTTAACTGTATCTATGAACAAACATAAAATAATATTGAAACTTTTATGCTCCCATATACCTTTTAACAACCAATAATTACTTCTTTTTGCATTTAACTAGGAAAAAAATACAATACTTTATTCCTTTTGGAAATTCTATCCATCACTTATAAAGCAGAGCCCCAAAAAAGGTATATACATTTTAATAGCGGTTATCTATACTTCATTTTTTAAATCCAAATTGAATTAATATGTAATATTGTTTCTAAAGACCATACTTGCCTCGTAAACCCAATATCGCCGGGGCTGAGGGATTTTTTCGAGTGTAAAAATCTTAAATATGGCTTACTTCGGAAGGGTAGTAAAGTCGTAGGTCCCGTGTCGTTTATTTACGGCACGTAAAAGAACTTCAAGCCTGAAAAAAGAAGCCTCTGAGTAAAATTTATCGGCCGTTTCACGTTATGAATAGAATGGGACGCTGATGACCTGAGATGTTAAAAAGCGTCCTTAAATAAAAATCAATCAAAGTCTCTAAAGATGTCATGGATGGTTGCTATAGCAACCATGTGGCCATGATGAGATTCAACAAACAACAAACGAAACGAAAATGGCAGACCACTATAGAAAATGTTGTTCTAACGTAGTAGCCACCTGGTGATAGTTAGCATTTTGGCATCTTACGTGGTTGCAGAAGTGAAACATTACTTTAAAGTTCAACTTGATGTCTTCATATACCGGGCTACCGCCGTTCGCACGGGATTTTGCGTCTTGCCTGCCTTTCGTTGAACTTCCGAGGAATCACCAGTCTATATCCATTCGCTAAGATGGCAAGACAGTTGACTTTAGAGCAATGTATTTTATGTGTAAGTATTATTATAAATTCGAATCAACTCGTCCCGTTAGTAAGGAATTTATTCAGAAGTTCTTCAGATTTTCTTGCAAGAAGACAGAAAGCTACCCCAGCCATAAAATCTGACCTGGGAATTTCTGTTGCCTATTATAATAATATTATTTGTAAAGATTACCCAAGCAAACCGATGTTTTCTAGAGACATTTCTTAAGGAGAATCCTTGAGTATGATGTTTATTTATATTCTGTTAGAGAATTGTAAAGCATGATGGACATAATAAAACATGTTTTCTAGAGACATTTCTTAAGGAGAATCCTTGAGTATGATGTTTATTTATATTCTGTTAGAGAATTGTAAAGCATGATGGACATAATAAAACATGGGGCTCTGCAACTACAAGGATGAAAAGACAAGCCGATAACCTCTTCAAGGGAAGAAGCTAGCAGTTTTGTTGATGTATATATAAAAAGTCACGTAGGCCATGTTTATTTAATCTTGTAAATTTGCGGCCCGCAGTCAATTTTGCAAGAGTATTCAGCCGGACATTATCACTGGAAAGGGCTTTCTCAGTTTAGTTACTGGAAAGCTGTAGTCAGATTTGGAAGAGTATTCAAGAGTATTCAAGAGTGGGACATTATCAGTGTGGAAGATAAGCGTGGTCAGTTCAGTTCCGTTCAGCGGAAGAGTATTGGATGGAAGAGCTTTATTAGTTCAGTTGCGCCTCAGGATTAGCTGATTTCAGGATCAGTCTTTATCAAATTATGACATGTCAGAGTGATCGTCATAGTTAGTGCGAAAGTGGCACATATTCTCCCGAAAATAACGGCTGTAGTACATTTTATGTGGAATAGTTTACAAACAATAAATTGTGTTTCATCTCCCATAACGAGAAATCTTATTAATCTCCATATACTCCTTCCCCTACGGTTACAGGACCATATAAGTAACCGGCAGCAGAGTCGCAACAGCCGTGGAAAAACATAAGTTAGCGGAAACCAATCGTCGGAGAGGAAGAAATAACATTACCCTCAGAATTCAAAACAATCAAATTAAACCAATCAATTTCCCTCTTTCCACATCTTTTCCTCCACTCATATTTATTTAATTAACTCCTTTTCTTTATTTAAAACCGTTGCACTGCTCATGGAACAAAGAGTTCATGAGTAAAAACCAGGGAAGCATTTGAGTGATTAGTGCTGGTGAATGGTCCTCTTGCTCCCCAGATCTAACAGCCTATGGCTTTTATTTGTGAGGTAGCCGAAAGGATAAAGTGTACAAAACAGATTTTCACATACTGGAAGAACACAAAGAAAACATACTAAATGATACCAAAAACATTACCGTGTCAATCAGATGGTGTTTGCCCGGTATAATGACTGTTTAGCTGAGGGAGGACGACATATTACATTTGCTATAAGATAGGATTTTATACACAGTTTTAAGAAGCGAAGACAAAGTATAGGTAGGGCCGGCTCTGACACGTCCAGCTGCCGAGACGCAAAATTCCATGCGAGCGGAGGACATATACTGGAATCCCTGTATTTTCCCTTATGTCACATTTGTTTTGCTAACACTATACAAAATACAATAAAATATATTAATGTTTTTTCCTGTAATTTAGATTTTATTGTCTATTAAGCGCCTAAAATATAATATTTTAGTGTCTTAATATCCAATTTCTAGCCATCGGTGTGAAACGCCTCTGATGCCACAGCAGTAAAAGCAGGTATTAAACACTATTTAAAAAAACTTGAATAACAGTTACGTTTTGTGTTTTAGACATTATATAGAGTGGTCCTAATAAAAAGTTTCAAGGCAATATATCTTAAATGCACAAATAATACCTAAAACTGACATTTAGTAAACTTAATGCAGGAAGAGGCCCACATAATAAATCCGGCGGCATAATTTAAGTGAGCCCCCTTATAGGGTTCAGGGAGATGTGTAATTTCAAATCTTTAAATGGAACAATTACATACAATTTTGTATTTAAATAGTAATAATAAATTAAACAGCTTTTGATTGGTTTTTTTATCATGTTTTTTTCCTCTCCCTAAAATTAAAACTTCAGACGTTATAAAGCGTTAAAAAGTAATGTTTTAGATAAAAGATAAATTTTCATCAACCTTGCTATTATTTACATAATTTATTATGGTCAAAATTAACTTATATATACATGGGTAGGTACATAAGTTTCTGACCTAACCATTTTCTAGATATGATAAAGATAAAAACTATATTTCACTTTTCAATATAGTTACTCTTTATTGCAATTACACTTCTCACCTCTTTGAATTAACGTTTAAACCCCCCCCCCACAAAAAATAGTCAGAATTCTTGTCTGCAAAATGGACATAAACAGCATCCATCACTTAAATTTCCTTCCTCGAAGGTCCTTCATGAGTTTTGAGAAGAGGAAATAGTTACTGAGAGATAAATCTGGGCTGAAGGGTGGATGGTCGATCTCCTTGAAGTCGCATTTCTTCACAGCTTCCTTTGCAACAAGAGCTGTGTGCACAGGCGCGTTGTCGTGAAGAAGTCGCACACCACCACTCAGCTTTCCTCGCCTTTCCTATTTAATGGAAGTACGTAGTCTGTGTAGTGGACCAGCATAGTACTCCCCATTTACTGCGGTGTTCCTCTCCTTGAAGTCAATGAAGAGTATTCCTTCACAGTTCAAAATGATTATGGCAATGATCTTCTTGGTTGACTGAGTGACCTTGGTCGTTAGAGACTGTGTTTCGCCAGGTTTACGCTATTCCTTTGATTGTCTTTTGAACAAGGGATAATAGAAGAGGACCATAGTTTCATCTCCTGTAACAATGGTTTGTAGAACTTCTCTCTCTCGTTGCCACGGCAGAGCTCCAAAAATGCCTGACAACAGACGACAAGTTGCTGCTTTTGGACTGAGGAAAGAAGTCTAGGCACCCATCTTGCACTAACTTTATTCATGTTTGAATGTTCATGAATAATTCGAAGGACTGTTGTTTTAGAAAGCCCAGCGTTGCTGTTATTTCTGTAACCTTGAGCCGCCGGTCTTCCATAATTTCTGCTTCCACAAGAGCGATGTTTTCAGGAGTAAGCACCTCCAAGGGCCGACCTGCATGCTCTTCGTCTTCAATGCTTTTTCGACGCATTCGAAAAAGTTTATCCCATTCTTTTACGGTAGAATATGAGGGGGATATGCTTCCTCATATACACTTTAATTTTATTTGGAGTAAGTCCTTCTTTTGTGAGCAACTTAATACCAGCTCGAAACTCTATTTTGTACTTGTCAAATCATGTACACATAGCCTTCTTTATGCAACTATATGTGAACAACTGAAAACAGCGGAGCGGAAGTTACAGCTGCAATTATTTTCTTAACGATAACATATGATACCAGATAAATATTTTGTGAAGGCGTTAATCGTTATCAGCGAGGCCGGAAATGTATGGACCTACTCTCACAGCAATGCTTTATGGAGGTTTACCTCTAATATATCCTAACATGGAGTGATAGTTCTCAAGCTACCCGTAATCGATGAGCACATATCACATTTTCCCAGACTATAGGTAATTCATTCCTGATAGTTACCAGAAGTATGGCATTGTCCTTTCTTTCTATTGGTTCCTTTTTGAATTAATATACTCTATCGAGCGTTGTTTCAAATATGCAATAGCTCCTCAAGATTAATTTTAGAATAAAAAAGGTTTAAACAAATGTTTCTTTATTTGTTAAGAATCATTTAAATATCTAAATAGTTGGTCTATTTAATTCTAAATTACCCTCCCGAAGACCCTTAAGGGAGTCCACTTAAAATTTTCCCATAGAGCTATTATGAAGTCCCCTTCCTGAAATAAGTTCAGAGTAGTCAGCATTTGATTTTATTGTGAACTTTAGATTACTCTGTATATGTGAGTTTATATACTGTTCTTGCAAATTCCTTAGTTATTTTCGGCACAAACAAACTTCCAACATTTTAAGAGTAAAACACAATTTAAAACATATTCCATTGTAATATTTGGTAAAGGCGTACATTTCGCAAATAATTCAAGGCCATATTCTTGCACCTCCTGTGGCTACTTATGCACTTTTATCTGGAAAATGCCCCGCCTCCAAACTGTTCTAACGGAATCCATAACAGTGCTTTGGGCACTATAGCTTAACTGCATAAATCAAGCCAATCTGGAGTCTATATTAGCCTATAAGCTGTGCCAATGTCTATCCTCATATTTTAATACCATTCAATTCCTCCGTTTCTGTGTTTGAAGGACAGAGTACGCCCGTCTGCATAATTTGGTTGCCTGTTAGAGTATCAATGGCTTTGTTCCTGTTATGCTTGCTTATATGAAACATATCCTGATGTTTACATCACCTCGAATACTTTGAATTCCTGTTTATGCCTCTTCTTTCTCGTTCTCGTTTGTTCCATCTTAGTTTCCGCTACTTGAGTTACCACTCTCACTTGATTATGATAGATGAACTTATATACGTCACTTATTAAGAAAAACCGAATTGTGCTTACAAAATATGAGTTTAAGTTAAAAACAAAGCAAAAAAATATGTTATTTTTAAACACTTGCCCACAAATATTTTTATTAATCCAGATACCAATTTCTCTTTCGGCTTCCTTTTTGGCCGCTAGCTGGAGAGATGAGCACCTCCTTGGCCTAGTGGTTATCCTTGCCCGCGTTTGGTTTTTAGGATTTTTTTCCGATTACTTAGGAATTTTTCTAAGTTAGGGAGGTCTGGAACGAGGTCCACTCACCCTTGTGAGGACAATTGAGTAGCTACCTGATGGAGAGATGGCGACCTGCGATTACAAAAGTTGCATTATAGGCGACAGGCGGTATGCCCGCATGCTAATCATACGCCGCTCTGCAATAATATCCTCTACCAATGAAGTCGTAAGACGGAGATAGAGGAAGCAGAGGTCACCGCCAAGGCTCACCCCGGGCTGTAACGCCAAACGACAAAGGAATAGCTGGACTGATATTTTATATATTTATAAAGATTGTTCAGTAAAAATTATCATAAAATGATTATAATTTTCCTTCTTTTTAAAACACACCTTTACTCATTCTCATAGAAAACTTTCCTCAAAGTAGTTCCCGTTTGATGCAATGCATTTGTTCCAGAGTTTCTGCCAGACTTCAAAGTTATGCTGTAGACCATTTTTTTGACATGTCCTTCAGAATCGCTTCCACATCCTTCACCACTGCTTCTGGTAACGGAAAATGCCTACCACGAAGGTGTTTCTTCAATTTAGGGAAAAGTCACACGAGGCAAACTCTGGACTATAGGAAGGGTGAGTGATACATTTCACGTTAGTTTTTGAGAGATATTCAGTAAAAACATTTGCAATTTGCAACATCGTAGTTTGGCATCCAGCTTGTTGCGCGAAAATGTGACCTTTTGCGTGTGATATGAACTGTCAAATGTTTCAGAACGCCTCTATAGTAATGCCCAGTTACAGTGACGTACTGGTAAATCATTCCTAAGTATCGAAAAATGAGCTGTCCACAACTTTCCTAGCAGAAGCGAACATTTTCGCTATTTTTAGTGTTGGTGATGCTGGAGATTTCCACATAGAGTTTTGCTGTTTGGTTTCGGGATCGAAATGATGTAGCCAAGTTTCGGGAGCAGTAATTACATTTGAAAGAAAATCCGCATTTTCCTGGAACATCATCTTCAACTGCAAGCAAACGTCGTTTTATGCAGGAATCAGCAATCTTGGAGCCCACCGTGAACAAGCAGCACGTCTTATGTGCAACTTTTTTGCTACCAACACGTGGTTTGTTCGAGTGAAATGTTCAGAATTTCTGAAAGTGTTCTCATGTTAATTGACAATTTTCTTGCACAATGACAGCATTTATGTTAATGTTTTCTTCCATTAGAGCACAAGTTGGAACCCGGTTGAAATTGATTCCCTTACCTCTTTAAACATTTTAAAGCATCTTCGAGCTGTGCTGTAGAAAAAACTTTGCATAGGCTTTCTGTAACATTCTATAAGCCTCAGCTGTAGAGACGAAAACATAATTTCATCACGTATCGACTCCATTTTGCTGTTGGCGGAACTTAACATGTTTCAACTTGTACACCTTTCACAGGCGGAAACCTTATGTAAAAACAATGAAACTGTACCGTGCGTACATTACGCGTTAAGCATAGGAAATGTTGTACATTTAGAGCAATAAATTATGTCTGTAAAATGTTATGAATATTATTTATTGAACAGGTCTCGCATTTATTTTAACGAAGGTTGTTATTTCATTTTGGGATTTTAAGAAATGGATACATAAACCCGCCGTCAGGGTCTATGAATTTTAGGTCTTTCTTCGGAAGGGAAGTAATATCGTTGGCCCCTCGTCGTAGATTACGGCACATAAGCAAAATTTACCGGCCGTTTCACGCTCTAAATGAATGGGACGCTAATATCCAGAGATGTTTAAGAGAGTATACACATAAAATTATTATTATTATTATTATTATTATTATTGCTATTATGAAAAGTCAAGTCGAGAGTTTAGTCGGATATGAGCTCAGAACTGCTGAAAGCGATAATTTGCACAAATAACTGAACCGTCAGATAGCCCCTAGTTTCCAAATACGCACAGCCTCTTAGCTAAAGTTTCTCGTGAATTTGAAACAGGTGTTTGACGTGGGACATCAAGGTGAACTTGTATGTTCGTGTTGGAAAGATGGCATGGCACTCAGACACCAGCCAGAACATTTGTCTTACTGTACAAACAGCGTCATATGCTTGTGTTTCTATAGATTCACTAGCGATAACTACAATGTATTGCTATGTTATGTAAGGTAATGTTCAGTTTTTCAGATAACAATAATGCCATAATTCAGACGTTTCCGAACCAAATGTGTTGTGTTCGATATTTTTACAACTTATTGCTTTTAAAATGCTATAGATCCAAGATATGGTACCATATTTGTGTATATCTTCATGTCATACTTTTCAAACTTAAAAGTAAACAGTTTCTAAAGAAATCAATTGCACAGTTTGTGATCTAAAGAAATCTTCCCAAAAGTTTGAGCCTCCTGAACTTCTGGGGCACTCTGTCTAAATAAAAGTGGTTATAGATGTTTAACATCCTTTATCAGTATTATTTCGCTTTTCTTTTCTCGTCTATGTTATTTATATTCGGTTGTTTTGTAAGAAATGTCGGCTTTTAAGTTTGGTATTTTGAAGATTTTAATGGGTTTTTTTGGGGGGGAGGGGGCAATGCTATTTACAGAATTCCATTTTTTTTATAGTATATGTTGTAAGCAAGTTTCAGACGTCGGTTGTTAATACACAATCATAAAATTGAGGTAACAAAGTTTCAGATGAGTCCTTCTAAAACACTGCTGGAAACAAGATTATATATCTACTGCCCCGACTCACAGAATATGTGAAGTGTACGGAGAAAGTTTCGTCAGCGAGCGTGTGCCAACGATGGTTTCATCGTTTCAATAATGCAGAAGAAAACACTAAAGATTTCTCAGTCCTGGAAGACCTAAGATATTGGGAAATCACGCAGAGTTTTGAAAGAAAGCCCGCAAAAAAATACTCGTAGGCTTTCAGAAGAACTTGGTGCATCAAAATGAACCGCACATCACCATTGTAAGATACTAAAAAGCATACAGAAGCTGTAGGATCAGTACCTCATGAACTGACACCTGAAACAGGCCCAAAGCAGATTTTTTGTTTGTTTGTGTGTTTAACGCCCTTTTTTACTACTGAGGCACCACAGGGGGTGAACACATGATACATGAAATGAAATAATATATTGGGAAAGGGTTTTTTTTTTAAAGGAAGGAAACGTGCCAAGCCTAAGTTTAGGGTACCTCCCTGTATTTGTTATTTATAAGGAAAAAACCTCAGTCAAGGATGACAGTTCTGGCAGGATTCGAACCTCACACCTCCCGCTTACGAGTCCGCGTCTTAACGACCTCGGCCACCCGTGGCGGTCCAAAGCAAAGAGAATGAGCTTATCGCAAATCCCATGGATGATAGATTTATCAGGAGAAATGTCACGTGTGATGAAAAATATGAGTATTACCGCAAACTAACACCTCGAAACAGTAGCTCCATCCCCGTCAACCGGCCAAAGTCATTACTCCAAATAAATTGTAGGTGTCTGGTCGAATTTTAAAGGTGTAATTAATTCACCGGGAAAGTTCCAAACGGACGTGCAGTCGATGAAAATCTTTATTCTCAACAACTGAAACGAGTTCACGAAATTTCTACAAAGAGGTGCCCAGCATAAGTTCAACCAAATAGAAACAACCATGGAAAAAATCCACTACCACCACCCAGCATTCAGCCCCGATCTTGCACCTTCAGATCTTTTTCGATCCATGTTTCTTTTTCTGCGTGGAAGAAATTTCGGAAACATTGAAGCAGTGAAAATGGATATCACCGAGCTCTTCGTATTAAAGTCCAAAAATTGGTACCGTAGCGAGATATCAAGCTCACTGAGTGGTGGCTTTGTACTACAGAATCTGATGAGCTTTACTTTCAAGATTTTTAATATCATGTCAGAACACATTTCTAATAAAGTTTTGCTCAAAAATCTACACTATTTACGAGAGAGTATTTTATAATTATACAAAATCAAATTAAATATCTTGAGATATACAGGCCTTTCCTTTAAAATCGGAATGTCTGAATAATTATCTCTCAAAAATTAATTTTATTTTACAATTACGTCAATATAGGTATTTAGCGTACGCTATTTCCAAACTATAAACCAGCTGATGGAAAAAGCAGAGGAATTCTACCTAATACTATATCTCGCCTTTATTGACTATAGCAAAGTCTTTGACTTAGTCAAACATACAAGCATATTACGCGCTCTGGTATCTCAACGAATAGAGGCGAAGTGCATTCGTATCCTGCACAAAATCTATCGTCAAAGTTTTGCGAAAGTAAAAACAGAAGAAGGACAACCATTGCGACTAGAAAGAGGAGTTCGCCAAGGTGATCCAATCTTTCCCAAACTCTTTACTTTAGTAATGGAGCATATATTCAGGAAAATGAACTGGCATAATAAATTCGGAATCAACATTAACGGCAGTCAACTAACAAATCTGAGATTTGCCGACGATGTGGTCTTATTCGCCAAAACACCGAAAGCACTACAAACTATGCTGGAAAAATTATGTGAACATAGCAAAAATGTAGGGCTGTCACTAAACATATTGAAAATGCAGTTAATTTCAAACGGACCTGAACCCCCAATAAAAATAGATGGAACAGTCCTCATATATGTGAGCGAATATATATACCTAGGACAACAGATTTCCCTCCATGATAAAATGGAAAAAGAAGTACAAAGAAGGATGTCATTAATCTGGAGAGGCATTTTGGGCCCCTAAGTTTATATCGTTAGACCAAACACTAACTAAGAAAATCAGGTTCCAGACACTCGAAACCTGTGTATATCCTGTACTACTATATAAATGCCAGACATGGTCACTAACAGAAAAATTATACCAAAGAAAAATGCAATGACATACCTACAGTATTAATAAATCAGTTATCTCAGGCAACAGACATCGCATAAATAGCTACCAGAAGCAAATGGCAATGGAGCGGCCAAGTCGCAAGAATGCAAGACAATAGATGGACCTACAAGATCTCCAAGTGGGACCCCCAGATAGGAAAAGGGACACAAGGCAGACCCAGAAGATGGACAGACCCCTTCAAGGAACATGTCGGTTTGGATTGGTCAAGAGGAAGAGAAAAATGGAAACATCTCGAGAAGCAACTAGTGCAGTTAGAAATGGAGTAATCATAGAACAAATCAGAGTGTCTTAAACAGCATACGAACAACTAGCGAGCTTTCTCTACATGTTAGGAGGCATTTGCCCTTTAGGGACACACTAGGCTATCCTTATCTTTAATTTTCCTTTCTGGTTTCACTCCCTCAATGACACATGTTTTGATACTTAAATTTTAATCAAAATTCACTTGTTATCACATATTTTGATTTCTATAAATGCCTGGCAATTTGAACTGTTATTATAGTCTGAACTTACGAGTAAATTAAATGTAGAACAAAAAAAAAACATTTTATTTGGAATAAAATTATATTTATTAATATTACCGTAATACAGCCTATTTCGAAACAAAATGACTATATCATAAATTATCATATCATAAATCCGGGGAAATCATATGCAATTATAACGGGGCATAATAGATTATTAAATAAAATTAATCAAACAATTCCTATGAAATTAGTGTCAACAAAAGCTCGATGTCTATTTTGACAGTGGTGTTAATTTGTAAATTCATACAAAAGAACCCGGCGAGGACCGATGGATTTTTTCGGGCGTAAAAATCCTAAGTACGGCTTCCTTCGGAAGGGAGGTAAAGCCGTGGGTCCCGTGTCGTACATTTACGGCACGATAAAGAACCTCAAACCTGAAAGAAGGGGCCTATGAGCAAAATTTGTCGGCCGTTTCACGCCCTGAATTGAAAGGGACGCTGATGACCTGAGCTGCTAAAGAGCGTCCGTAAATAAACCAAATCAACCAAATACAAAAGAAAACATTTAATAAAAAATATTTTCAATGTTCCATTCCTTAAACGACTTAAGAATTTCTCAAAAAAAAAACACTATCAACACTGATTGTGCCACATTTCGATAATTGTGACCTTCTGTTAACTGACATCACGACAAATCTTGGACAAAAACTACAGTGTGTTCACAATGCCTGTGTTTACTACGTATGTAGTAAATCATATCACTGCAGCTTATGAATTGCTACCTTGTTATAAACTGGAAGTTGCACTCCCTGGTTCTTCTGCGTCGAATTCTATACACCTCAACTCCGCACTACCTTTCGAATCGTTTTCACTCCTTATCTTCTCATCATAATATAAACATCCGATCGAGTAAAAATTCCATTCTCTCTATACCCTTACTCGGACCTCTTACTTTCCTTCATCCTTCACAGTTGTCGCTACTCGTCTCTAGAACCTTTCCCGTCTCATATCAAGGACTGCCGCTCACAGCACAATTTAGAGTATTGCTCGAAGACTATTTATTTGGAGAATGCAGTACTTTACAAGTGCTATGCTCAAACTATTAATGTCATTAACTGTATTGGTGAAGTGGAAGAAAGGAACTTACGGTCTTAACTTCGGATGTAATATATATTGTTATTAAATTAAATACTGGATAATTTTATACTTAATTTAGTCGTAATTCAGCAACAAAAGCCACAACCCAAGTTGTTAGGCAGAAACAGCAAACTAAAGATGAATCCCCTTTAAAATTTGTGTATCGTAAGATAGAAGGGGTTGGGGGTGAAGGGATGAAACCTAAAATTTAATTAACATTAGCTTTACACTTTAGGCTGTTATAACTTTGTTTGAATTTGGACTAAATAAAAAATAAGTTGCTTAGGTGTAGAATGAAAAATATTTTTGTTAATAATTATATTTTATTTATATTTATGTATTTTATTAACACTCGTAGTACGGTAACACAACCTATTTTTAATCCCTGATTAATCCTTATACAGGGTGCAAATGTGCAGAAAAATGTATAGTAGAAAGGCAGTACCAAACTAATCATTTTGAGGTTAGGAACAAGGGGTCGTAGATATAGTATAATAACAGAAGCGTTGCATGATCATAACTGAAAGCTGAGGTTATGAAACATCTTTATTTACCACTCAAAATGAAATGTAACTCACACAACAAGACTCGACTAATGAGTACGGGTACACAATGACAAACTAAACGTGCTTAATACTTAATTGATGTACTGTATAACATATCTTATAAATGCTGAATGGAGAAAATCAAACGTTTGTACATAATGAAATTCATGTTACATGTCATTAAAAGTTCTGACTGATAAATCAACACTTTTGCTTGTTAAACAGAGAAATGAAAAAATATATTAAAATCTTACATTCTTATTGTTTAATTAATGTCAACATACCGTAACAAATGTCAAATATGACAACAATTATTATGCTAACGAAACAACATAGCGGTGTGACAAGGTTCGGCCTGTTCTCTAAAATACACCAGGAGCAGTCGAAACACTTCTGCTGCTGTCATAATGCGACCTACTAAGTCTTGTGGGTCCTCAACTGAGTTTCATAACTTGTGCTTTTCATGGTACCTCAAAGGAAAAAAAACTCAGCGGTGTCAAGTTAGGCGACCATGGAGGCCACTGCATTGGTTTGTTTAGGTTTCGAGTTGCAAGTAAAAATGTGCAGGGGCGCCATCATGTTGGAACCATAAGTTTCGCCTAATTTCAAGACGAGCGTTCGGTATTACTGAACCATCCAGTAGGTTTCAAAGCACACACAGACACACCTAGCGACTGCGACTAGAACTGTACAATAACGTATTTTGTTTGCATTTGACACGTCACAAACAAGTTTCACGATAAGAAACAGATTTAATGTTGGCGCATGTAGCGCAGTAAAAAAACTTCTGCGACTTCTTGTTCATAACCTCAATTTGGTACTGCCTTTTACTCTACAATTTTCTGTACAATGTTTTTCCCCCGCCCAGTATATTGTGTTATTTCTTGTAAGATATACTAATTTGAAACCATTAATTACCATATCACAACAATTACGTTAAACACTTACTTTTTTATAGTTTATTCTGTTACAATTCAAACAACCCAGGTTGCCAGGCAACAATAAAAAAAAAGGATAAAATGGAATCAACGGTAACACTTGGAACTCGCATTGAAAAGTCCTGGGATTTTTCATGGTTAATCCCGGTCACTGAGGCCTGGATGGATATTTATATTTCACCAATTTTCAGCTTTCCCCTTTTTGTATAATTTAATACTGCTAATTCTGTTATATAGACGAAAGTGCCATGATGAGGTGTGATGGTGGCTTACGTTTTGGACCGCTATGGGTGGCCGAAGTCGTTAAGGTGCGGACTCGTCAGCGGGAAGTCTGGGGTTCGAATCCCGCCAGGACCGTTTTCTCTGACTGAGGTTTTTTCCAGGTTTTCCTCAGTCCTCATAAATGGCAAATTCCGGAGAGGTATCCTAAAACTTAGGCCTGGAATGATTCCTTCTTTAAAAATAAATCCTTTCTCAAACTATCATTTCATGTCATGTATCATCAGTGTGCATCGCCCGTGGTGCCTCTGTAGCAAAAATGGACGTTAAATACTATTCATTCATTTTGCGTTTTGGAAAGATGGTATCTGGAACGGAGTCTCTTACAACTCAGTGAGGGGGTTTCACTATCTGGAAACATGTTAGGGCCCCATACCGTCCGCGCAGTCAATGCCCGGAATATCCTCCGGGAGGTGCGGGTACAAAGGACCAGCCGTGAGCAAGGCTCAAGTATCGAATGTATTCGCCTCCATCCACCCAACATACCACTAGTGTTTTCAATATTGTCAACAAAACTCACTGGAAGGATAAAAATTGTAATTCTAAGTGTAAAACTGATATGGCGAAGAAGAAGAAGAAGAAGTAAAAACACGACCGCAAAGGTGGAAACGTGAAACAGAGAAATGTTATTCCTTGTTCATATTAATAAACCCAAAAAAGTTCTTTGGAGAAAGCTGACCGATTGATTATGCAACACTTTACAATGCCTTGCGTTCCCATTAAGCGGATTATACACTTCTACCTACGTATTGGACACCGTTAATTCAAAGCCGATAACGTGGCAATCAAGTTTGACTACTGTCATTCCTACCAAATCAGCTGCAGAGCAAGAAAACAAAAACTAAACAATCCTGGACTTCCGCTATGCTACTGATCTCCATTACCAACTTTCCCTTGAGGTATCCATCGAACTGACGTCCCCCTCCCCTGCTGTTATTTCGGAGTTGCTCCAGTGAGCCACACCCTGCTTCCCCCTTTCCCTACACACCACGCCTTGATCTGTCTAGAAAAAAGAGATCATAGACAAAGACGCAGTATATTAAAATACCCGCTTGGTGAAGTGCGTCCTTCTTTACCATGTCTGTCTTTCTCTCTCTCTTGTGGAGTTAGGTTCCGCCCGATTAAAACCCTTTCTCCTCCACATACTTGTTCTCAACTTGAAATGTGTCTTTCCTAAACCAGGTGACAAGAGCCTCTTTCGATCATTCTATTTTATTTATTTTATTTCATGTTTTATTATTTTTTAAATCGCTTGAGTGTACATTTTAAAACAGCCACTGTACAAAACATCAGAAGCTGCTCCAATTATAAAAATGTTGAGCAAGATGTGCCTATCTGTGCATCGAATACAATCATCAGCAAAATTTGGATCTGAACTATGTAGGCGTTACAAAATTCTCTGAACTGGTGTTTACTTAAGTGACAATCATCAACAGCATCCAGGTTTAGGTCTTTAGACCTGTTTCGACTTCAACAGATAACATTTTCAAATCTTTCTGCAGATCGTTTACCTGGAGATTTGAAATTCAATAAAATATTTCGTCATCTTGTTCGATGCATTCTTTCTATGTGTTAAGACCAGGACGTCGTCTTCTATTGTACGACTGTTTTTTAATAAAAATTTGTCATAATTTGTTTACAGGCATAATTATCACTTTCGGTCCCAGCCTGTCAGAGCATTGCAAGTTGAGACATATTCAGTTCTGCCTACAGCAAAATAAAGGTGACACGCGACGAATAATGTGGCGCCTTGAAATTCTGTTTTCGTGACAGCAAATCTTCAGCTGAAGCTTATGCAAAGTTACAGGAGGCCTATGCTGATTGCCGAACAAAATAAAGTTCGGTTGCAGTTGAAAATTATGGTACTGCAAGATGCAGAGTTTCTTTCAAACGTAAGCACTGCATACGAAACTTGTCTACATCATTTCGATAATGAAAGCGAAATGCTGGAAAAGCTATAGTCATCTCATTTTTTTGATATTCAAGGAATGTTTTTCAGCATGTCTTAACTGTACACACCAATATCTACACATATTCGCAAGGCTACATCACACGCAAAAGTCCTCATTTCTGCGTAAAAAAGCTGGATGCTATCTATAATACGATAATGCAGAGGCGTACATCGCAATGTTGTTGCCGAATATGCCACAAAAATCGAGGCGAAGCGTGTTCCCATTGTATGTGAGAGTTTTTCCATGCAAACTTCCATTTATTCGGGAATCAGCAGTTTTGGAGCCTACCGTGTACAAACACGTCTCACATGCAACTGTTCAATAGCCAATGTTCGGGTGGCATCTAGTGAATTTTGATACCGTCTTTGATAACCCATCAATTATGAGAAATCAATTAGAATATATGTAACATTTTATTTTAGCTGGCTGTAAGTGAAGGATTCTGTAAGTGTGTAAAAATGTCACAAAAAGCAAGAATTCTCGCTCGGATGACAGAGGGGGCGTTCTAGTAAATAATAGAGAAAATGCTTTCTTTTGTTCACTGGAAGGGGATTGCTTTACCCCGGGCAAAGATGAGAGCCAGCCACTGTGCCACAGTTAAAGGACGTTGAACTCTAACGCACGGTAGAAATTGAAATTGAAATGTGGACGAATCGCCAAGTTGTTTCGTTCAGATACTCTGACTAGCCAATAATATGAGAGTTACATGATGTCACCGACAGCCTGTAAGGATATCTAAATCCACAGTGGCGGGAAAATAGAGTGTCCCTGTATCAAGCGGTCAAGCAAGTTTGATTGAGTATTTAAGGACATGAACTCGCCCTTTTTGGAGAATTTAGTCTTGGGAACTCGCACTGGAACATCAATGTTCGAGTGCTTCTTCTTAGCAATCAGAAATCTACTGTTTGTCAAGTATTAAACTCCGCGTGTCTGCCAAATGTTTCATTACTGCGATCCGAAGAGAAACGCCCTGGTACGCACCTTTTGTTGATTAAACGACGTCAACTGGCAGATAACAAGGTGTTCTTTCTCGTCAACATATCACTTGTAATTCCCTTCACTCGACCAAGCACTATGAGGTCCCAAAAAACCAGCAACATCCCTGTAGATTGACAAGAAGATACAATCAAGCACCTATCACCGTTCTTCCCGCCACCTATAACTCCTTCAAACTTTGACCTACGAACGTGGTCAAAGCAATTAAGTTAACACCCACGCGAGCCACCTTCCAATAACTCCTTCCCTTCTTAAAGTGTTCTTAATGCGATCCTCTCTCACAATGACAGCAGCGATGTCAATATGTTTTCTTCCGTTAAAGCACAAAGTGCAGTCCGGGTCCACCTCCCAGCACCCCTCTTTGAACATTTCAAGCCGTCTTCGAGCTATGTATGTGGAAGAACAAACCCAAGCCGCCAGTAACACTGTATAGACCTCAGCTAAAGATTTGTTGAGCGGAAATCAGAATTTCAGGACAGAATTTTATCATCACGTGTCATCTTTGCTGTAGGCGGAATTGAACATGTCTCTACTTGCATTCCTCTCATAGGCGGGAACCAGAAGTGACAACAACGAAATTAGTATCAGTGTACATTACCTATTGAGCTAGCAAATAATGTAATATTAAATATTTTAAACATGTAGCCCTGGCATATTCCTTTCCATGTTCCACATCTTCTCATAATCTTTTTTCTACTGTCATACATGCTCGAGCACTCTGATGCAAACGCTGCATTGATATTACGTTGCTTTATCTATTCTCATTTGTCTTAGGACTGATCATAATCTGCGTATGGGAACAGGGTCGTACGCCTTCTGCAAATTTAATGTACTATGATTGGATAAAAGTTAACGAACAGCTCTAAATAAAGCACTAGAACAAGCAGTGCATGTACATCGACCCTCTCGAAGTCTTATGAATCAACTCTAAAGTCATTCACATGACATACGATGTCGTGACCGGATTTTATTGACCATATATTTTATTTCTGTTGTCTTTGTTGTGTTTTCTAGCGAAGGATCGCTTCAACTGCCCACGCCAACCAAGAAGTTGCTGAAATATTACAGAGATTCGTTAACGTGTTTTCATCTCTGCAGGGTGTAAGGTGAGCTCGACATATCACGCACGCGCTGGTTTGCCATAGAAGTTCGTTTTGAAATGAAACTTGATATTAAAGAATATCCTTATGTGCTGTTAAATGCGGCCTGTGTTGATTTTCGGTAAACTCTCGAGTACTGCTTTCCACCCTCAAGCCCTTGTAATTTATCTCAGTCTACTCAGTAACACTCACCAAGCGTGTCGTTCCGTAGGGTGTGACATATCAGGTGCACTCAAGTTATAATACCTCCCATTTTTTTTCTCACTAACTAATGATACGAAAACTATGAAATGTGTGTCACTTATCGACATAATTTCCCTGCAGCCATACACATTTTTCATAACGTCGACATCATGATTCCATAGCTGTTGCGAACGCTCCTGTAGGAGTCTGTTTTGGCGACTGGAGAATCGCTGATGCAATAGCGGCACTGCTAGAGAATGTGCAACCACGGAGAATGTTCATCGTTTGAAACAGCCAAAAGTCACTAGGAGCCTTGTCGGGTGTGTAGGGAGCATTAGGAATCACTTCAAAGTTGTTTTCATGAAGAAACTGCTGCGTCACGTACGCCCGATGCCTGAGTCATTTGTCTTGGTGAAAGAGCACACGTGCGGCCTTTTCCGGTCGCTTTTCACGCAATGTTGGAAGGAAATTCTTCTTCAGAACATCTTGTATGATACACCTGTCAATGTAGTGACCTTTGGAACGCAATGAGTAAGGATTACTCCATCGTTGTTCCAGAACATGGCCACCATAATTTTTTCCGCACTGGAGCTAACCCGAATTTTTTTATGGCGGTGAATCTGAGTGACTCCATTGAGCAGATTGGCGCTTCGTTTCAGGATTGAAAAACTGCATCCATGTCTCATCCATTGTCACAATCGATGAAAAGAACGTCCCATTTATGCCGTCATCACGCGTCAACATTGCCTGGCTACATGCCACGCGTGCAACTTTGTGGTGGTCCGTCAGCATTCTTGGCACCCACCTGGAGGATACTTTTCGCATTTTCAGATCTTCATTCAGGATTATGTGCACAGATTCCAAGGAAATGCCAACTTTGGAGGCGATGTGTTCCACAATCATTCGGCGATTATCCAAAACAACTTTCTCCACTCGCTCGATCATGTCGTCAGACCGAATTGTGCGAGGCCGAGATTGCCCTGGTTTGTTGTCTGTTTGCCTTGAACTGTCGCACCTATGAACGCACATTAGATACATCCACGACATCATCACCACATGTCTCGCTCAACTGGAGACGAATTTCACTCGGTGTCAAACCACGCAAATGCAGAAAACGAATGACTACACGCTGTTCTTGTAATGAAAACGTCGCCATTTTGAAGTATCAAAAACAGTCCTCACTCTCGCCGCTGCCGCTAGAGTTCTATGTGTCGTACTACGTATTGACAACGAGTGCCCGCGTGTTTTAAAACATATCGCATGTTTCTATCTGTTTCCAGTCCTGAGAAAAAAAAATCGGAGGTGTTATAACTTGAATGCACCTCGTGCATCACACTTTTTATGGTCATTTTTGCGCAGGAAGGTTAGTAATATCGTAAATTATATTCCATAGTTCTTATTAGTTAATTAATTATGCTTATGAAAGCATTCCGTCATTCCTGTGTCACATCTATAGGACCTCTGCAGTTGAAAAGTATAAAACCATGTCGGACTTCACTCCCAAGATCCTAATGGGAAAAAAAAAAAGGCGGCTGTCGCTGCCCAACTAGCTTCAAGCATAGCGCCGATGGGTCAGCTCAAGCTGGTACAGTCGTTAACTGTACACCAGAAAATCCGCAGTTATGATTGTCGCGTGAGTTTAACACTTAAACACTTAAAGAATACATTTACTCACGATTATTGAGCAAGAAGATGCTAAAACTGCCTCCCTTCATATTCCACATACCAAGGGTGCCAAAAAATGTATGCACACTTCACAGTAAATATCTATTTAATATATTTCATAGTTGGACATAAAAATAACAGTATGATGTTCTGTAAATACATATGACTCACTTTGTGATAGCGTTGTTATGTGACGTAAATTAACAATGAACAAATGAAGCCAATATTATCGTATGATGTTCTGTAAACAGATGTGACTCACATTGTTATGCTACCGTTGCTAAGCAAAATGGAGCCCAGATTTGAACAGCGGAAAGCCATTTTGAAGTGGTATTGGAAAACCGAGAATGCCGTTTAGTTCAAAAGCAAACTGCGTTTCAGGGTTGTAAAATAGATATTTTTGAAAGTAATAGTGCATTGATTTATAGCATGTTTTTCACTTTTCTCGGATATGCAAAACCACGGTTTGCTTGCAAAATAAGGTCATAACTTCAACTCCGAATCTGATGAATAACAGAAGGGACTTTTGGTAAACATCTCAAGTGATTTGTTAAACTATCTAAACACAAGTATAGCATGGGACAAGCCATCATTGCTTTTTATCTTGGAACTTGCATTACAGTTATCCTGCTATCCTTAAGATAAGGGCCAGGATTCAGGTGTTCAGCTCGCTCAGGAAAACAAAGTTGTTACGTCTCTGCAATCTTTTTGGTAACTGTTTAGTGCTAACAGAAATCGGATATGCAAGTGAGAATAAATAATTTATTTAATCGTTTCTTTGTATTTATTAATTCAGATATTCTTAATAATATGAGAAAGAGGAAATGTTTATAGTCTCTGCTCTATCTTTGAAGTAAAAAGGATTATCATTATTAAAATGTGTCCCTCACTTTAACTTGTTGTAACAATATCGTATTTTAATGTCTTCAGCATAAAGGTTGATTTTACACTAATACATTGTTATTTTGAAGTTACAGAAGATTGTGCGTTTCGTGGTCTGCGTTTTTTATTATTATTATTATTATTATTATTATTATTATTATATGAGTGAAATATGGAACTATTTTCAATTCGCAACTGCCCCATTTGCAACAACTTTAAAACGATGTGGAAAATCTCTCAACACTAGCAACATTTAGTAACATCTTATTTAAGTTCATAAAGAAGTTTTACTTAACATCCCAAACGGAAGAGTAGGAAATTTAGGTTCATTTGTTTGGGTTATTATTACTCTCAAAGTTATAAAATGAAAAATGAAAGTATCGAGTATCGATATTAAACATGTATAGATATCATATCGACTCATGTCTACATAAAATAAAAGTATATTTACTTAATTAAGGTTTTAAAACCAATATAAGATATACAAGTGTAAGGTTGCAAGAATGGCATAATGTATTAACTAATAAAAAACAAAGCCAGAATTAATCAACAGAAGGTACCCAAAATTGCCATCATGATGTCCAGTCGTATTGGATACTTCCATTCCAAATAAACAGCTCACCGCCTCCTGGTCTAGTGGTTAGCGTTTTAGACTGCTGGCCGTGATGACCCGGGTTCGATTCCCCGTATCTGCTTAAGAATCTTTCTAAGTTAAAGAGTTCTAAAACGGGGTTCACCCAGCCTTGTGAGGATAATGAGGGAGCACCTGATGGAGAAGTGGCATTCTACCATCTAGAAAGCGTATTTATTATTTTTTGTTTATTTACAGACGCTCTTTTAACATCTCAGGTCATTAGCGCCCCATTCAAATCATAGCGTGAAACGGCCGACATATTTTGCTCAGAGACCCCTTCTTTCAGGCTTGAAGTTCTTTTTCGTGCCGTAAATGTACGACACGGGACCCACGGCTTTACTTCCCTCCCGATGTAAGTCATACTTAGGATTTTTACAGCCGGAAAAATCCATCGATCCTGGCCGGGTTTGAACCCACGATCTTGGGTTTAGAAAGCAAGTATGGTTACCACCACACCACAGGACCGACATCTAGAAAGTTGCTGATTAAATGTGTCCCTGCAATACTGTATTCTATCATTGAAGTTGTAAGACGGAGATAGAGGAAGCAGAGGTCGCTGCGACCGGCCATGGTAACTATCTGTTGACATCCTTATTCAATACACTGGCGGAGAATTTACACGTTGCCAAAGGTTTGTAATGTATTCTGACTTGTATGTACAGAGTCTGAAGAGTGACCTATTCGTTTGTTTGGGAACTGACCTAAAAACCCCCATTAACACCAGAAAATTTTAGAATAATATTTTAAATCATATTCATACAGAGTGGAGTGGCTCAGATGGTAACATTTGGAATTCGCATTCGGGAAGTACGGGTTCAAGTCTCGTGAGTTTGGCTATCCTGACCTTGGGTTTTTTCGTAGTTTTCCCTGGTCACATAGGCGAATGGTGGGATGGTTCTTAATTTCTATGAATTTTCAGTTTTTCCATTTCATATTATTTCATTCCCTTGGTCTGTTACAAAGTCGAAAGAACCAGTGCGAAGTGACCTGGTATGGCGTGACAATGACTTGCGCTTTGCAAATGTTTCACACATTTCCTTTCGTCGTGTGTATCCAAGAAATGTGTTAAGAATATTACATGCAGATATTACAGAATATTTTTATATCAAACTTTGGAGAAGAGAATACTATAAACTGATATCAGAAATTAGTGTTAAAAGCATGTTATCCTCAGAGTTGTGAGAACCAAGCAGAACACGGATGTATGCGCGTCCCACAGGCTCTCTCCGCTTCTTTGCTAAAGAAACCTTCACACCTACATCCTGCAGTAGCCTGAGTAATGGTCAACTTGGCTCATATAATGTGCGTCGTAGGAACATTCATAATGCGTGCTCTTGAAATCCGGTTGCCAAGTAACTCGTGCCTTTATCGTAAACACAACAAACACTTTTAAAGGAATCAGGTCACAGGGAATTGCGTAACTCATATGAAAAACTTCTTTGCATCCCGGTTTTTGTGTGTGTGTGTGTGTGTGTGTGTAGACATTAATTCTATACATGAACCAATTTTGGGGACTATAAGTGATTCCATAGACCATATATTGGACAATAACAAATGCCTAAGTTTCCGGCCTAACCATTTTCTAAGATGATAAAGACAAAAACTATATTTCACCTTTCAATATAGTTATGCTTTATTGCAATACACTTCTCACATCTTTGAACTAACATTTCAATCCCCCCCCCCCAAAAAATAGTTAGAAGTTTTGTCTGCAAAATGGGCATAAACAGCATCCATCACTTCTTCATCTCACTTAAATTTCTTTCCTCGAAGGTCCTTCTTAGTTTTGAGAAGAGAAGTCACTGGGAGTTTGATCTGGGATGTAGGGTGGATGGTCGATCTCCTTGGAGTCACATTCCTTCTCAGCATCCTTTGCCACAAGAGCTGTGTGCACAGGCGTTGCGTTGTCGTGAAGAAGGTGCACACCATCACTCAGCTTTCCTCGTCTTTCTCTTTGATGGAAGCACGTAGCCTGTGCGGTAGGCCAGCATAGTACTCCCCATTGACTGTGGTGTTTCTCTCGTTGAAGTCGATGAAGAGTATTCCTTCACAGTTCCAACAGATTATGGCCATGATCTTCTTGGTTGGACCTTGGCCTTCAGAGGCGTCAGATGTACGCCACTCCATTGATTTTCTTTTGGTTCAGGGATCATAGTAGAGGACCACAGTTTCATCTCCTGTTACAATGGTTTGCAGAACTTCTCTCTCGTTACCACGGCAGAGCTCCAAAAATGCCTGACAACAGATTACTCGTTGCTGCTTTTGGACTGAGGAAAGAAGTCTAGGCACTAACCCATCTTGCACTAACCTTATTCATGTTTAAATTTTCGAAATTTAAACATGATTTAATTTTTAAATAATTTGAAGAACTGTTGTTTTAGAAAGGCCCAACCTTGCTGCTATTTCTGTAAATTTAGCCGTCAGTCTTCCATAATTTCTCCTTACACAAGAGCGATGTTTTCAGAAGTGAGCATCTCCAAGGGCCGACCTGCACGCTTTTCATCTTCAATGCTTTTTCGGCCCCTTCTTTTACAGTACAATATGAGGGAGATGTTTCCCCATATACACCGTCCAATCGCTATTTAATTTCATTTGGAGTAGGTTTCTTCTTTTATGAAGAACTTAATAACAACTCGATACTCTACTTTGAACATGTAGCAATCTTCTATACATAACCTTCTATATGCAACTATATCTGAACAACTGAACACAGCGGATCGAAGTTATAGCTGCAATTATTATTTAACAGATAAGGTATGACACCAGATAAGGCTTTTGTAAAGACGATAATCCTTATCGGCGAGGCCGGAAACTTACGAACCTACCCTCGTACTTCAGCTATTATTTATGTAATTTTGTTCTAGTGTTAAATTTGGGGTATTAGATCGAATAGAAGACTATTAAAGGCCGCAGAATAGCAACATAACTTACATTTAATAATGTATCCAAAAACAAAACATGAGGAGAACATTAAAATAATGACGTTCAAGAATGTGTACAACAGAAAAGATAGATGGGAGTATGCAGGTCAGGCATTAGAAAATGTAAAGAAACTCACACATTAGGGAGCCATTATGAACAGGAGCTGGAAAAAACACATAGATACCACAAAACGCAAGTGCATATTAATACGAAAGTATTCAAGATTTTAGCTGAGAAAAACGTATGGGGCCGAAATATGGGGGTGGGAAAACACCGAGGAAGTTAATCAGGTACAAACGCAGTTTCTAAAACAGCTGCTACGGGCAAGGAAGGGTACAGCAATTTGCGGAGTTCTTAAAGAGGTTGGTATCTTTAACGAAACTGTTTAAAAAATACGAACAATTAAGAATATCACAAGAGGATCAAGCACTTTTTGGGCAGTTTGTCTGAGAGAACAAAGAATGGGATACGGGTTGGCATCAAAAATAAAGAAAAAATTGAATTAGGTACATCTGGTTAAGGGGGGAGAATGTTACACGCAACAGATGGAAGATATTTAACAGACTTTTGCGAGATATAGGTGGGCAAAGTGTTGAACAGTGCGCAGAAAAAGTATCGCTTAACCTGCAGGCTCAAATAGATCAGATGTGGGGGAGGGGGAATTATCTAGATGTCTATGGGGGATAAAAAAGAAGTGGTCTCGCATAGCTCAGATTAGGGGATTGGAAAGTAAATGAGGGAAAGAATTTGTCCCCGTGCAGAGAAAGCGATATCCGGAGGCATATTCTGGCAAAATGCAGGGAACAGAGTTTTTAAAAAATGATCATTTACCACCACGATTTTGGAATCCCAACAGGAATTAGAACGCCTTCCTGGAAATGTTCACACAAATCGGGAGTATTTCTAGCGAAGACCCGACAAAGAAGGTTAATGGCTATAGAGAAGAGAGGGGAGTTGGAAAGAGCAGGTGTAAAAAATGGGAATGGGGTAAGGGTTCTACACATGTTTATATATACGTATATGAAAGTATTAATAGAAAATGGATGTTGTAACTATATCGGTGTTTATATATATTAACAGTAATAATAAAAGTAGATGAGGATAAAACACTTAGATAAAGTCACACTTGAAATATAGCAATTTCAAGTGTGACTTTATCTAAGTGTTTTATCCTTATCTATTACTGTTAATTTGTTACATTGTTAATAGTGTTATTTTATTTTTATTTTTCATATATATATATATATATATATATTTATATGAACAACATATGAACAACAACATACGTTTCTCACTTCATATGCACTTTAAAGACATTCTTAATTTTGTGTCTTCTTGCTTAGTAAACTCTTATAGCTTTCGGTTGATGAGGTCCAAATCGTTTCACTTTCCAACTTAACAGTTGAACTTAGACGCTAAAACGGAGGATTAAATAAAACACCACTTTATTCATTGCCACAAAAACAGTGTATTTTAACACTGTGAAGGTCAACTTTCCACTGACAAATAGTGAGAAAGCCACCCAATTTAAAATATAGTGCGAAACAACCCCCAGTCAATTAGGTATGATGTCAGCAACCCCTGAAAATCTGGTTCTTAAGAAAAGACAGAATACCGACCGCTGGCCTTGAGCCATATTCCTGCTGGCCCAAGAAACCGTAGAAATAAGCAGGAGAAAGGCTAACCCATCTTGAAGGAAGGCAAATAATAGTCCTTGTAAATTTTTGCTGTCCTAGTTATATTTTCCCGGCTTGGTTGAGCTTCCCTTGCTAACGGAGGACCCTTATGCTACCGCTACTACAAAGACAGGAAATACGCGTTTTTTTTTTTTTTGTTTTTTTTTTAAAAGTTTGAGCAAGAGAAGAGAAAATGGTAAATAATTATAATATTTTCTGGCCCTTATTGACGGGCCACCCCTGGTGGTCGGAATGTTAGTCTATTGTCCAAGAGGTTCCAAGGTATTTTTCCTGTAGCGCTGAATGGAATTTGTTGATGCTGGACCTAAAGAGTGTCTATTATACGGGGGAACTGCTTTGTAAAGACTATCATTTGTGATTTTTCTCCATTAATTTTAAGCCTTCGTTTTATTGACCATTAAGCCAGGAGTTAGGTGAATTTTGTATTTGTTGGCATGCAGAATGGATGTCTCTATTCTTAGTATAGATGTTTGTGTCATCCAAAGACAGTTACGTTGTTAGCATATCCTGTACGTAGACCGAATACAGTACTGGAGATAGCATGACACCCTACGGAACTCCAGCTTTGATTATATGTTGTTTAGAAAGAAATTTGGTATGAGCAACTTGAAAAGTTCTTTTCCGGAATTATTCATACATGAAAAATTGCGTAAGAATCTCTCGGAGGAAAGGATGCGTTAGTTCCTAACATAGTTCCAGATACGAGTAGAATATCCCAACACCGATGGAAGCTCCCCCATCCCCTAGTTGTTCCAGACTCTCAGAATATCCGCTTCCATTGCAAGAGCCAGAAACTATTGCAACCATCACACAGCGACACCACCTCACCTTAGCACTTTCGATTCTGTAACTGAACCAATGCAATGAAAAATGGGAAATGGGAGGGTGGAAAATGTAAATATTGCGCCGCTGTTGCCAAAATGGACGCCGCCGATCAACATTGTTCTTCTCTTTCACGTGAGCTTGGCGACTTGACTTTCAAGTTGAATTTAATTGGTGAACACATGTTTTGTCTTCAACGATCGGGGTTTATTGCCTCACTACGGAAACAGTGAAACGTTTTCTCTGAGCAAGACATAGGTAAAAAGTTCCTAGGGAATGGGACTTGTTTCGGCTTTCATCTAGAAATCAATGGAGTTTTCTGCCTATTTTGGTCATTTAAGTTTGTTGTAGGGATTTTTGCATTATTTTGTTTTTGTAATGTACATTTTTAAAGATATTTATATTAACTTTCTTAAGAGAAATTATGTCAATTGGCTTTCGCACTTACTGAACTTTAATGTTATAAATAAGTTTTATTAAAAAAACGTTTGGTATCTTACGATTGTCCAAATCTTTATCTATTTAATTGTATTATGTAATATACCCCAGCTACAAAGTGTATAAAAATTTTCCAAGCCCAGTTAGTCAAGTTTCTTTGTCTCCCATTTTGAAGGGATTTTCTTAGCAGATGAGAATTTTGAAAGTTTTAAAGGCTTAATTGCAGACAGTTCCTTTTGTTGTTTTAATGTTTTATAAATCATTGGTGTAAAACTTTAATAGCCTTTATGTGCAGTGCACAAATATTTTCGAATTCAGAGTTTTGGATCACTAATTGTTATAATAAAAAGGATGAAATTAATTATTATTTTTTTCTTAAATGTTGCTAAGTTTTTTTATTCTTTTAGCAATCCACACACACACACACACACACACACACACACACACACACACACACACACACACACACACATGCTTCCACGGGTTCTCTAAGCTTTTAACTTTTTTTAGCACGGTAAGTAGTGACCGGCAGAGCGATATAAATAAAGTATATAAGAGAGTCCAACTCAACCACTACAACCCCTGATGCTACAAGTAGTTATAATAAAAAGGTTATTCCTTAACAATTAAATGATGCTACAATGGTGCCAGCTCGCGGTTACTAAACATACCATATAACGAAAGTGAACTGATTACGCCACAATATCCATCTCAGCATTCGCATACGTGACCAGGGAAAACCACGAAAAAACCCAAGGTCAAGCAGTCCGGTATAACGAAATTGAACGCGAACCATTTTCAACCCGCTCGGTTTAGCGACTATAATGAACTAAGCATATTTAAATTATAATACAAAATTAAAACGTAAAATAGCAGTGGTTCCAACATACAGAAAGAATGGGTTACGAGAGGAGCACCAAGCAAGCTCTCCAATATTCCTCAAGAGGTCGGCGTTCGATAGAACGACCTAGAACCAAATGGGACGAAATATATTTGCATTGGAACAGGCTTCATAGACTAGTCTTGCAGGGAAAGAATTTTATAACATATAAATGAAATGTATTGCAATTATCAAGATGGGTCACACCTAAGAATGGCCGTCTTGTACTTTTCACAGTATCCGGATACTGTTTAATAAGCCATTTAATAAGTTACAATTTGATGTGAGTCACTGTGTGTTTGAATGAGGCATCTGAGGTTATTGCCACAGATGGCATCATTAGTCGACATTTGACACGAGAAATCGAAGTTTACAGTAGCAAAAAAGCAGTTGCAAAATGGCGGCATGTCTGAATGAGTATACAATCCTCGAGCAGAGCTCCGTTTACGGTTTATGAGGGGAAAAGATAAGGAATCAAAAAATATTCATAAAGAAAAACTTCCCTTCCTCACTGGGAAGTGCCTGTTACGTCAACCTGCTCACACAATTGGTCGGAAAACGGAGATGATTACAGAGGCGATTTTACGAGAGTTTATTATTATTATTATTATTATTATTATTATTATTATTATTATTATTATTATTTACGGACACTCTTTAACATCTCAGGTCATTAGCGTTCCCATTCAACTCAGGGCGTGAAACGGTCGACAAATTTTGCTCAGAGGCCTCTGTTTTCAGACTTGAGGTTCTTTATCGTGCCGTAAATGTACGACACCTGACCCACAGCTTCACTTCCCTTCCGAAGGATTAAGATTTTTAGCCCGAAAAAAATACATCGATCCTGACCGGGTTTGAACCCGCGATCTTGGGTTTAGGAGGCAAGTATGATTACCACTGCACCATCAGGACCGACTACAACGAGTCGAAGACTCATTTCGACCAGATAGAAGGATAACTATAGACACTATAGCCTTGCTATTCGTTGTTCATGTATGCATGATAGGTTACGTTTTCACAAGTTTCTGCAAGATGGGCGCCATGCATGCTGATCCCACAACATAACTGGCAAAGATTGCAGCACCTCAGTCCCTAACCACGATGGGCACGGTACTCCCGAATTGTTACAGGAAAGTGTGTCAATGCAGTGGGGGAGGGGAGTGCATCGCCTGCGGAAAAAAAAAAAAGTTTAAAGTGACACCCATACACTTGGAAAATAATGCCCACAGTCTTCTGGAATCACAAAGACATGCCACTCACCTCAAGGATAACCCTAAATGCCAACTCCTACTATAACATCCTCAGAAAACTTTTAAGGGGATCCAACGGAAATGACCAAGACTCCTCACCAAAGGTATATTGCTCTTATATGACAATGCGCGTCCTTATGCTGTCAACAAGCTAATTAGACGCTGCGAAGTATTCCAGCATCCTCCATATAGCCCCGACCTTGCTCCAAGCGACTTCCATTTGTTCATTTCTTAAACATCCTTCGGTGAACATTTTCCGGACGATAAAGATGTAGAACAGGAACAGCTCATAGCAGCCCAAAGAATTTTATGCTATGGATTTCAGACAAATGTGAAACGATGAAAAACAAGTGCCTTAATGTACAAAGAGATTGCGTTCAGAAATAAAAGTATTTTTCAAATCAGTACTGTTCTTTATTTAATTCTATATTTATTAATGATTTGCCCTCGAATTTTGATAAATACTGTAGCATTATGTTTATAACTTTTGTTTAGTTAATTTAATCTCATGAATACGTATTAATTACCTCATTCTATTTCCTGCTTGTATTTAAAGAATAATAATAGCTGTCGGAATGATTCATCAGATATGAACGTAGAGAGAGGACTTAATGCTTCTCTACCGCTTTTACATCAAGTTGATGGAATGCAGACTGGAGAAAGTATACAGGAGGTATTATCTCTTGAACAAATATTTCTCGTTCCAAGGAAGGTCGAAAGAAAAATATTGTGTTGAAATCGTGAAGAGTAAATGACAGTGAAAGGTAAGTAGGCATAACGAGATATAAGAACGAAACACGACCGCAGTGCGCTATTTTTTATTTGCCGTGAGGTGAAAAAGAGGAAAGTACCTACCCAAGCTGCAGTAGGTTGTTCTGGAATGAAAGTTAACTGGTACAGCAGACCTGGCACGGCCACCGGTACTCCCCCACCTCCTACAGAATCGCACTAGGTCTGCGCCAGGCCGATAGATAGCGGTACGATCGACCTACCTTGACCAGCTCACCTGGCAGCTACCAAACAGTTAAGTGTTGATATAGTCGCATGCGCGGTGTAGACCAGGTTTTCCTGCCGTGTGCATTTAACAGTGTTAGTTTTGGTGTGTTGGCAATAAAGCGTGTGGTTGGGGGGGTGAGGGGGTTACAGTTGACAAGTGTGGTTAAAAGGTAGAAAACATCAGGTGGAGGCAACTTGTTTCAGTGCAACCTTAAAATCCCTCCGAGAAAAGACGAATTTCCCTGCTAGTTGGCCGAGGTGGAAGATAAAATTTAATTACGTGGCGAACACTTTTAAAGTTTTTTCTATAAATTACTGGGAGAAATAAACTTCGATAAATCGTCCGGCAGTTTTATAGCGTGCAGCCTCGATGACAACTTGTAGCCTTGTTGACAGTGTCGGCTATGGATTAATTTAAATACTACGTTGCTGTAACTTACGAAATAAAGTAGAAACTCGTTATAGATTTATTCAATCAGAAATATTTTTAAATTCTCAGTTTTATACGCCATTTTATACTTTCTTTAATAACATAAGTAAGAGAAAGTTGCTAAAATTTCTTACAAAGATCTCGAAAGAAAATTAAAACGTGGCCATCAAAGGCATCATGCGGCGAAATTAAAAGGAATTAGAACCCATCACTGTTTTGAACAGGTAAGAAGCTAATTGTGTTATGCTTGGGTGATGGAGAATATAACAGTGGTGCTATAAAATTATGGGAACGGCTTGAAAGTGCCTAAACATAAAAAGAAACTTTCGACGGTCAATACCAATACACTCCGATTTTCCACAACGCTTAGGTCAACATGAGCCAAATGGCTCGTTCCGCCCCCACTAAAGTTGGAGTTTTTTTTTTTTTTTTTTTTTTTTTTTTTTTTTTTTTTTGGCCTACCACTATTGAAATACTATCTTTGAGAAGTGATTTTCTTCCCTACTGTTTAATTCTCTTATGCGTTACTTTATTTCCTCTCTCTGAAGTTCATTTCTTCTGTGATGAGCTAATGATCATAAAAAAAGCTTTATTTTTCTATATTTCTCATCACCAACAAAATCAACATCATAAAAATTCTTAATATATCTTTAAACTAGGCATTCAAATTAATTATGGCGCGTAAAATAAGCTACAAAATTAAGAAATATTCGTTTCAAAACTGCGAATTGGCATTAGTGTTGTTAAATTTTACAATCGCTTAATTATGGAATGAAGTCATTAAATTTCACTTATATAATCTCTGTTCTATTAACACGGCATTTTCAAGTAAAAGTACTTCTAGTGGATTTTAAAAGTACATTATTAAAACTAATGCGACTAATATACAATCTCAAAAATTACTTGACTTTACCTAAAAAAGAAAATTAGAAAATGTTCATATGAAAGTACTTACTGTATTTACACAAGAAAAGCTACAATCTTTCTGTCTGACACAGTTTATACTTTGTTTCATTTTTCCAAGTAAACCACAAAAGTAAATGAGAAAATGGTCTGGTTTAAAAAACTAGAAACAAATAATGATCATCTTGTTTAACATTAATCATTTATTTTTCGAAGTTTGCTTCTCAAATAAATTACAACTGTCTTTTCCATTTTTTTTTTTTTTTTTTTTTTTTTTTTTACAAAATTCTATAATACCACACCTTTTTTCTTCATACAATAGTCCACATTTCAGAAGAACGCCTAGACAGTAATACGAACTTTTATAATAAGAACAGAGAAGTGAAGTTGATAAGACACTTAAATTGTAACACAAATGTAATAATCTCGAAGGTAACGAAATGCTTGAAAAGAGATGAAACCAGCAACAAGCGGAGAAAGGGCGGGGAAGGAAAAACTAGAAATTGAAATATATTAATCATTTCAAATTAAAAAAAAAATAATTACAGTAGATAGGGGAATGTCAATAAGTAAGATTTAAACTGGATGGTGTATTCGCCTTATGCAAAAATAGAGCTGCCATCTCTCTATCTCTGAGTAAGCATTTAGGGTAAGAGTCGACAACGCATCAGTAAGTATTAAGGGGCATGGGAGTGAGTTTTTGGTCAAAATCTGTCATTTTTTCTTTAATTTTTTTCTCTCCAAATGATTCCTCGAACCTTTGGGTTTTCACAGAGTCAACATTTGCATGCCCCCCCTCCCCTCCTCCCTTCGAGCTCCGTGGCAAACTAAAGAGCTACGCCTGTCTTTTTAAATTACACTGTTTCTCAGGATACTTTTTATAAAACAGCGTATTTCTCTAAACTTCATGTTCACACATTATCACAGTTCACTTATCAAAATTATTCAAAATGTCTTTCTATACAATTTTTGTATGTGTTTCAAAGCTAAAATTAAAAAATGCCAATCAATTTTCTTAAAATTAAAAAATGCCAATCAATTTTCTCAACTCATAACCGCGTGATACATTTTGATTATACAACATATTTACATTATAAAATATATTAAATAATTTACAGTTCGTAAAGTATTTATCCAACTTTAATCATATTTTGTATATATGTTAAATTAACATCAATGTAATCACAGTAACAGTTTCAGAAATGTCCATACAAAAATGTGGAACTTTAAAAATTCACTCCTAGTGTCCCTTAAATTAAAAAATCCTTACAATCGGGCAGGGCATATACAGAAAGCGATAAGATAGACTTGGTTTTAAAAGAGCGTCTATGATTGTTCATATGAAGAGAAACAATAGTTTAAGAATATAGATATAAAATAAATAGAAAAGCAAATGGATATAACACAATAGTAACACAAATATCGTAGTACTTTGAACTACTTGTGTTCTTCTTTAAAGGCAGAATACAACTGAAGATGGTAAAAGTAAATATAGAAGCTCGAAGGTAACGTAACGCGTTGGTCCTGGTGATGTAGCGGTAACCATACTTGCCTTCTAAACCCAAGACCACGGGTTCAAACCCGGCCAGGATCTATGGATTTTTTTCGGGGGTAAAAATCCTAAGTATGGCTTCCTTCGGAAGTGAAGTAAAGCCGTGGGTCCCGTGTCGTATATTTACGGCACGAAAAAGTACCTCAAGCCTGAAAGAACAGGCCTCTGAGCAAAATTTGTCGGCCATTTCACGCTCTGAATAGAATGGGACGCTGATGACCCGAAATGTTAAAGAGCATCCGTAAATAAACTAAAAAAAAATCAAAGGTAACGTAATGCGTGTAAACAGGTAAAACAAGCAACAAGGGGAAAAGGACAGAGGAGTAAATATAAGAAAGATAGATACATTAATAACTGAAAAAATTAAAATCAATAATAATAAAGTAGAAAGAGGAATGTTGTCGTGTAAGATTTAAATCCGGTGTTGTACGCGCTTTACGCAAAAATATAGCTGTTATCTCTCTATCTCTTAAATCAATTTAGTGCTATGAATCGGTAACCATCAAAAAGTGTTAAATTAAATGCATCATCGAAACATTTACAGTGGGCTATCAACAAGGGAGATTTGGTTTTAACAGATCGTCATGATTGTCGAAACAACAGTCTAAGAACAGCCCTTTACCTTAAGTATATTTCGTCTCAATCCCTCACCGCCATAGGTGGCCGATGTCGTTAAGGCCTGAACTCGTGAGCTGGAGATCTGAGGTTGGAATCCCGCCAGAACCGTCCTCTCTGACGGAGTTTTTTCTCCGTCCTCATAAACGGCAAATGCCGGGGCGGTACCCTAAACTTAGGCCTGGAACGTTTCCTTCCTTAAAAAATCCTATCCCAATATATCATTTCATCTCATGTATCCTCAGTGTCCACAGCCTGTGGTGCCTCCTTAGTAAAAACGGGCGTTAAACACTACTAAAAAATCGGAGGCTATATCCTTAAATTATCTCATGCCATTCTTTCACTGCCCCATTTTATCCAGAAAATATAAAATTCCTTCATTTGCTAACAGTGTTTCTAAGAACGTCGTATATATGTTATCTTGCAAGCTTTGCAAAGCATTTTATATTGGTTTAACTTCTACTGTTGTTTCGCTACGTATGAACAATCCTAGACGTTCTGTTATAACCAAGTCTCCTGTGTAGATTGCCCAACATGTGACAGATCAAGATGCATAGAGAATTTTTAAGTGGGTTTATAAAAATTTCAAGAATAATATTACAAGAACTTGGTAAGGTTCCAAATAATTTATCTCTCCTAACAAATGTAATCATGATTAGACATTTTGGTTTCATAAGTTGGCAACCTTACTTCTTTATACCTATAAACCTAGTCTCTCGCTTTATACTACTAAATTTCCAACATAACAAAAAGTAACTTGCAGCCGATAGATACAACATTTTTGCACTCAGCTTCTTTCTCTGTCTTGGAATCGACAACGTATCGTAAGTGTTAAGGGGCATGGGAGTAAGTTTTTGGCCAAAATCTGTAATTTTTTCTTTAATTTTTTTCTCTCAAATGATTCTTCGAACTCTTGGAGTCGCTTGTCACAAGATTGGGGAATCGAACCCCAAACGTCCCGCTCACGAGTCCGCGCCTTAACGACCTCGGTCATCCGTGGCGGTGTTGTTACATGGAAGCGGCACTCTTTGGAGAGGACGGGAGCGTGTTCTATCTGGAAACAATGTTAGGGAACCCATCCATGTCCATGCTCGGCGCCCCTGATCACCTAGTGCATCTTGAGCAAGCCTGAAATAGCAAAATGCACTCCTTCATCCTCATTAATCCAATTCGTCTGAAGTTCAAAACTATTCAATTACTGCTAACGTGAGGGCCAAAAAGCATTTACTATCAGAGGCCGGCCTCATCCTAAATTAATTACCTAGCCATCAGCAGTCTTGAAATATTACTAACTTACCTGAAGGAGCAGGCATTTAATGCGACAGATGAGAACAATCGACAGCACTCACAAGACCCGGGATGTCTACATTCCTGTTGCAAGAACGAGAATATTCAGAAGAGAACAATATGTGAGACAGCTTCTATACCGATAAATTAGCTTCAAAAGTACTGCTGGGAGTTGGAGAGATGTGTATCGACATAAGAGGGGAGAGAAGGGCTTTATCTGCCAAGTAAAACATTATGTATCATCTATTCAAATACTTACGGCGTCCGTTTTCACTGCGTTAACAAAAGCAGAATATTGATAGTTGCGTTGTCAGCATATTCCTCTGATTAGCCATTTCTCCAGCTCCCAGTAGTAGGTGATTCTAAACTTTGATGCAATTTTCGCCCAAAGTTCCACATATTAAGAAAACATGTGGTGAAAAGAAGTCTGAAGAATTCTCTTTCTGTTTTGAAGGAAAGGATCTGCATGTATTTTATGGTTAATTCTATTGAGGAATGGCATAGGTATCTGAACCTTATAGTAACAGTTATTTGTTGCAACATTGTTGCAGGTGTTCTTTGAGTAAAACTGTTATACTATAGTTATACAGTTATACGCAGAAGTTATTTGCACTGCAGAAACGCAAAACTATGAAATTGTTATACAACAGTATCGCTATTGCAGAAGTATGCTGCAGAAACGTTATTAAGTATTTGATAAGCTAATCATAATTTTAGAGGAAGGTACAGTATTTTTTATTAGTTTACTTGTCTGTGGGGCAGGGACGCAACATAAGGATCAGAGGGCCATTTTTTGGACAGCCCAGCTATATATGTGTTAAATCGCATAGATCCTTAACAAACATTTTGCAAATATAAATAATGTGCCTATGATCAACATGAGATGTACGATATTTACGCGAATCTAATGCACTATCGAATTTGAAACTTAAAATGATAAAGATAAAAAATGTCATATTGTTGTACGGCTTAGAGATAAGCTGTCCGCTTCATAAAACGATCAGAATAGAATTTATAACTGGGCTATTGTTACATCTTGGAGCATGTATGACAAAATCCATCACTCGTGCTATTGACAGGACAGTTAGTGTAGGTCAAAGAAGAAAAGGTTATTTCTTATGGTGTCACTAATCACAGTTCTTCCTCCTTTCATGTATGAATTCTAAAACTTTTTCTTCAAAGTCAGGATGTCTTCCTTTGGAGGACCAGTGAATTTCTTCCTACTAACTTTAGTTGCAAATAATGTCAATTTCTGTTACCGCCATAAGCGAACGTTGCTCTCGGATACATTGAACTCTCTTCCTATCTTTTTTACCATTTTTTTTCAGCATAAAGAATTACTTTACATTTGAAAGTAGTATCATAAGATGTTCTCCGTTTATCTTCCACTTTGTCACTACCTGCTATTCAAACGCTCTTTGCAATAATAGGGCTACAATAAATGTAACGAAGTCGAGGGCCAACTACGGAACGGATTTGCACTCGAATCTAATGCGCACCGCAATTTTAAATACATTTAGACAAAAAATGTGCGCCTTAGATTTGCGTAAATACTGTATTTCAACTAATGCAAGATGCTTATCTTCTTCATCAAGTACTATGTATGTGTTGAATTTTCTGCTTGAAAGACATACTCGTTTGGAGTATGTCTGGAGAGCATTGTTAAACTACTATTTGGTCTCTGTATCTCTCTGCGCAGCGATTGTAAAAAGTGAACTAAAGTTTACTGAACTCCGGAAGGATATTATCAATATACCGCCTTCAGCGACTGTTTTAAGGACTTGTTATTGTATCAATTGTTATAATCATCAGTTTTTGCATGTTACTCTTTATGCTTAGCAAACTCTATTTCTTCCATTCGAAGCTATGCTCACAGAAAATGATTGCCGGAGTAGAACTGGTGTTGGAGATGAAAGAAAGCGTGAACAAAATGACATTAATGACGCGGAGTGGATCTGGGGAGCACTAGCCTGTGAATTTTCCGGTATTTGCCCGCAAGCAGCGAGTGAAAGCTCACCAAAAAAATCTCAAGGTAACTTCTTCTACTAGCGATTTGGACGCTGAACATAAGTTGCGCTCGTTTTGACGAAAATAAGATACAGATTTTGCATACAGATGTCTGATAGTTCAATAAAGAAATGCATGCTTCTCCACATACTGTCCATTACATTCGGGTACTTGAACAAAAGCGGTTTCAAAGTAGTTTCGATGGTTCTGGATTTAGGGGCGGAGGAGGGTATTTCGGTACTTCAGCCTTGCTCAAGGGCTGTCCCTGTGTGGCTACTCTCCCGGTTGTAGCATCCCAGACCTTGGAATAGCTCAAACCACCATCACACAGTGCCAGTCCACCTCGTCCTGGCATTATCGAACTTGTAACAGAACAGAATTTATCGCCTAAGCCGCTCCGCTTGGTTTGATATCTTGCGATAAGCGACTCCAAGACAGAGAGAGAAGAAATGTTGTATCTATGCAAGTTACTTTTTGTTATGTTGGAAATTTAGTAGTATAAAGCGAGAGATTAGGTTTATAGGTATAAAGAAGTAAGGTTGCCACCTTATGAAACCAAAATGTCTGGATACCATGATTACATTTATTAGGAGAGATAAATTATTTGGAACCTTACCAAATTCTTGTAATATTATTCTTGAAATTTTTATAACCCACTTAAAAATTCTCTATGCATCTTGATCTGGCACACCGCTGAAAAGTTCTACAATTAGTAAAAATAGTCTTAAAACTATTTTCAATTTAAAAGCCAACAATGGAACATCAAACTGGTTGTAAGTATTAAATTGTATTTTCTCAAAACAGGAAGTAATGGGCGAAAGTAATTTTCTATCTAGAGCTCTTTATTGGTTACCCATCTTATCAGATATTTTAATTGCGAATAGCAATGGGCTCTGATATATATACAAAAACTCTTGAGTTGCTATGTCAAATGATTCCATAATCTACAAATCAGAAACAATGAACGTATGCTACCAGTAATATCTGGTATCACTGGTAGGGCGGCCTAATCCAGCATCAGCCTCCATGGGTAACTCGACCTCACCACCCTGGCACAGCGCACGAGCCACAGCATACTTATTTACCGGTGAGTTACGGTAACAAACTATTCCACCAAGTTCAATCCTGTGTACATTCCCCGGTCAGAGGAGCTCGGTCGTTAGGCCCGACTAACTTATACTAATTTCAGAAGTAATACAAGTGCTCAAGGTCCCCATTAGAACATCAAAAGAGTTTGGAATTTCCTTAGAGAAGTCTTCAAATGCTTAACACAAAATCTAAACAAGTCTGGACATTTTTGGGATCATTTCCGGGTACTGGATATCAATAATAAAACTCGAACGGGTAGCAACCCTAAATAGAGGGGGTTCGGAGGGGCTCGCGCCAGCCCTTTTTAAAAACAGTTCGTGCGGAAAAATCAGTGTAAAAAACTAACACCTTTCTAATTTTATATCCAATTCTACGTTCTTATAAGGTGACCGAAAATATAATAATTTAGCGGTATTTGCTCTGACTGTGGGAGAAGTTTATACACCTATAATTAATGTTGGCAACTAAAGTCCACATATAAGCCCGCATTGCCATTTTTCATTTTCTGGCTGTTGTGTTCTATTCCCGTTATTAATGCATGTACAGTATATAGCCTCGATTATCTGCCTCTTGGTTAGCCAATCACCTCATTATGTAAAAGTATCCTGTGCATTCATTTTTTTTTTTTTTTTTTCGTAATTAATCGTGAAAACTTTGCTAAAATTCTATCTGTGTTCTTTAATGTTATTCTAACAAGGAACCTTGTTCGAGGCTACTGTATAACGGTAAACTCGAAAATCATGTTCTACCATCCCTTCTTTTAACACTTTGGCCATTCTTAACACAGTCATCTTGAATCTTGTACGCTAGTTTTTCACTATGTTGTAGAATTTCGCTCCACGATGTCTTCACTGTCGGATAATAGAAACGCAAAGTTTTGGTCATAGAAACGAAGGTGAAATTTATTGTAAGGTTTGATAATGGTTAAATGGTGATAAACTTTGCTGATGAATTTGGTGTCAGTGTCGCAACAGTAAAGAACGTCCTTAAATAATCAGAGACCATTATGAAAAATTTGGAACACTTCATTCTTGTTCGTCGTTTTACTTCATAGAATTAGAATAAACATCACAAAAAGAGAAGTTGATAAAAAGAGACGAACTTCTTTAAACGGACATTTAAAGAATGTGAGAAAAGTAATTGTAGGTACTAATTTTTAAACAAACCGTCCCTCCCCTACATTAGAATGAATAATCCACCGTCTTATGCATTCATTTTTTCGGCGTCGTATTAAAAATTCATTTTTCTGTAAAGTGTTAAGTCAGATAAATAAAACGAAATGTCCTAATTCCCACACAAAAATGCAAAGTTCGTTAATGTGTTTTGTTACAAGAAAAACAAGAAATAAAGACAATGGATATGATGGTAAAAATTAAACAGTTATATTTGTTTATTAATTAACTTTAAAAGCATGTCGAATTAATTACACACATATTCACATGCAGTTAACATAATTTAAAAAAATCACCTAACTAAATTAATTAAATGCGTCAAAGTAATTAGTATATGTCAACTTAATTTTACAGATATTAAATTAATTAAATATAATTCACCTAAATGTTGCTAGTATATTATTATTATTATTATTATTATTATTATTATTATTATTGTTGTTGTTGTGAAGTAACCATTGTATCCCTTCCATATCTCTCCGCTGGCCGCTACAATCTCTCGCACTCTCTCGTTAAAGAGCGGACTCGTGAGTGAGAGGTCTGGGGTTTGATTCCCACCAGGACCGTCCTCCTGACTGGGATTTTTTCCAGACTTTCCTCAGTTCTTATAAATGGCAAATTACGGGGATGTACCCTAAATTTAGGCCTTGCTTTAAAAAAAAAAAAAATCTTTCCCGATTTCTCATTTTATCTCATGTATCATCAGTGCCCATTCACATAAAGTCTCAGTAATAAAAACGGGCGTTATACTCCATTAAAATTATTTATTTCAACCGAGTTGACTACGCATGTTTTCTACAGATCAACAGAAGGACCGAAACGCAGACGATGTCAATTTATTTGGTTGTATTGTGGTTTTATGGTATTACGTAATGGTTTTATTTTGACAGTATACAGAATTGACTATGGCTTACTATTATTAAACTCATTTTGGTTTACGTGAGACTGCGAACCGTTATAATAGATTGAAAATCTTCATCAAAAACTGGTTTCCCTGTTTTTCTATATACGAGGGTCACTATATAAGTATACCGCCACGGGTGGCCGAGGTCGTTAAGGCATGGACTCGTGAGCGGGAGGTCTGCGGTTCGAATCCCGCCAGGACCGTCCTCCCTGACTGGGGTTTTTTCCAGGTTTTCCTCAGTCTTCATAACTGGCAAATGCCGGGGAGGTACCTAAACTTAGGCCTGGAACGCTTCCTTCCTTAAAAAAAAAAAAAAAAAAAAAAAAAATCCTTTCCCAATATATCATTTCATTTCATGTATCATCAGTGTCCACCGCCTGTGGTGCCTCAGTAGTAAAAACGGGCGTTAAACACTACTCAAAAAAAAAAAAAAACTATATAAGTATTGAGACACGAAACATTGGCCACCCCTAGAGAAAGCATTATTGCGGGGTCGAAATTGTGGAGTCAGTGGTGTTGCCATGGTAGCAGATAGAGCTCTATTGTGTTATACGTTTTCGTGCATTTTATGTTTAAAGTCTGGAAGTGTGAACTTGAAAGTGCAATGGAGATTCAGAGAGAGCATTTTCATGTGATGATCTTGCACGATTTCAAATGTGGTTTAAATGAAACAGTCACTTTCGGAGACTTTTCTCCTAACTGGTTTGGAGAATTAAAGGGGGGGCTGCAATCTCTTAAAGATGAAGGGAAGAGTGACACACCAACAATAATAGTAACTGAGAAAAACCTAACCTCTGTGGAAACATTGATCAGGGAAGCTCAAGACTAACCTACAAGGACATTGAGCTGGCATTAGCAATTTGTTCGAGTGTTTCAACCATCCTTCATGAGCACCTTCGTGTGAAAATAAGTTCTTCAAGATGGGTGTCCCATAATTTGTCTGAAGCAGAGAATGGTGCCGAGAAATGTTGCAAAGATTTAACTGTGAAAAGTCTCGCCGTGTTTCAAATATTATTACGGGTGACGAAACATGGGTATATCATTTTGATCGAGAAACAAAACCTCCATTTGGGTTTGGCCCGATGACCAACCATTCGTCGAAGTCAAGAGGCCAAGGAATTACGGAAAGAAAATGGTTGCCTCTTCCTTCTCCGCAAGTGGCAGCCGTTGTGTTCGAAAATCAGAGAACAGTTACTCAAAAATGGCACAGGAAAATTTACCTTCCGAAAGTGTTTCAGAAAATCCAAGAACGGCATCCAAAAACAGGACTAAGGGACATTTTGTTGCACCATGAGAATGCATCAGCTCACACCGCTAATGTAACAATGGAGTTTCTACAAGGAACTGAGGCAAAACTAAAGACTCATCCATCCTACAGTCCAAATCTGACACTATGCGATTTCTTCCTGCTTCCTAATGTGAAGAACCGACTTTTAGGTCACCGATTTTCTAGCCCCGAAGAATGGGTTGCAGCATATGAGGAATTAATTGCAGTGCGCGGATGCTTCCAGGGGTGGCTCCAGAGGATCGAACGCTGCATACAGTGCCAGGGGGGGGGATACTTTGAGAAACTGGGATAAGCAAAATGTTTCTATAGGTGTTCAATATGTGTTGTCTCAGTCTTATCGTATGTGGTGCAGAGGAACCGAAGCCATCTTATAAAATTCTAAAGAAAGGATGGGATAAAATCAGTGCTCAAGAAGTTATTCCAACAGCGACTGAGTATATGTACAGGTAAATGTTCATAATATTGGTTTATATAGTGTCTTGTAACATGGGCTTTTTAGAGTATTGCTTTAATTTTAATTTGATTGTGGCTTTCATTCATGTACTAATTTTCAATATGAAACAACATTCTATAACATTACAGAGTACTTTTCGTTGTATATTTGACATATGTTATATTTTCACTATTTTTGACATCCATATCTCATCCTGACCTATGAAATTAACTTAGTGAGTCTGAAAAAATGAATAAAGCCAAGACAGTAGGGTTTCGTAACATGCTGTAGTTAGTCGTGCCTTCATTGTTATGCGTCTTGGAGCATAGCGAATTTAATTCGACGTGACTTTTAATGGCGTACTATACTAAACATTACATTCATCCAGTGCAAGCAGAATGAAACGTGACTCATAGCAACTTTAGATAATTATTGTTTTCAAGTTTACACCATGGTATTATTAAAGTAGATGTGACAACAGTGTTGCCAAACACAGGCATGAAACACGTTGCGGCGAATTTTGATAAGTTTCGTGTTATCTACATCATAATAGCACCTTTAAACAATTTGTGAATGTGTCAGGTTATGCCAGCACGTGATAAGATGCTTATTTTAAACAGGTCTGAAATAAGTCGGCGATAGATTTACTGGTCAACTTGGAGCAACTAAAGACTTAAAACAGAAAATCTAATGAGTTAAGCAAGATTGCTGTTATCGCTTATGTATAAATCTTGCAGCCAAACGTTTTTACTGATGGTAACGGTTCAAATAGTGAGTTATGAACCATATTTACTGTAAGTAAACAACTGAGTAACCAAGTTGAAAAACCGAGCGGCGTGGCACAGGCCTCAGATTCAAATCCCTCCAAGTCGGCCAACCTGATTGCTTTTTTTCGTGGTTTCTCCTGTTCGCTTAGCGAATGCTGGGTTCGATTTTTCTTTTGCAAGAATTTTCCGCTCTCCCATGAAATATTTCGTTTCGTTGATTCTGTTACAAGATTTAGTGCCAGGTCGAGGTGGGCTGGCGCGGTGTGACGGAGGCTTGCGCTTTATATCGTATGTTAATGAACCACAATAATTTCAGAGATTGTAAAGGAGTCTTATGTAAGCAATTTAAGTTAGGAATTTTATGGTCCACGAATTATGTGGTGGTAAAAAAAATTGAAATCACATGCTGATAAGTGAGTATTTAGATAAAAGTTTGCCTTAGAATTTATTCAAACCTGCTTAACGAACGAGAAATTTTCCATCTTCAGAGTTTTCAAGATTTAGTGCTATAAAACATAACAGCATGGCACTGAACAAGGAGTAATTAACACATTGTGTTGTGTAATTTAGTCCAGAGCATTGGTTCACTACCCGCTAGGCCTGCTGCGAAATCCAAGACTTTGTGGCATTGTCTGTAAAGGTTTTAAAATAATTTCTATCAATATTTATTTTTAAAAAGAAAAGAGAGAATAATTTCAATAATTTAAACTGCATTTTATACGCCTTGCAATAAAATATGTGAGCTACTAATGATAAACTTCAGCTTGAGGCTTAACACAAAATCTCATTTTGCGGTGAAACCGAACATGAACACAGACTTGCATTTCCTGTTACAAAAAAGGTTTCTTGCATTTCTTGTTTTATACTGATGTGCCGAAAAAAATCTAGCTTGCACAAATGGACGGTTGAAAATGTCGACAGGAAGTTAACTATTTCTACTGCTATTACTGGGTTATCTTTCTTCGCTAACATCTAAACTGGAGAAGTAGTAGTTAATATTTCAGCTGCGCTCAGTGTTCTTCTTTCTCCAGAGGAACAAAGGTCAAGGAATATAAACCCAGTCATACTTGATGACAGTGTTGGAGGTTAAATGTTGTACCATGGTATCCTCAAGAGGTAGGAGGTGATTTAAAAGCATTTCAAATGTCACTGACCCGTTTTCAACTTTTCTTTTTTTAATCAGAAACTTAATCATACTGAGCTTAGCTTTTTAAAAATTAAAGTTAATACAATTATGCAGTAACCTCAAAACATGCAGGAAACATGAACGAACTGCCGTTGCGATCACAAGTCTACAACCATTGGCCACTGCAGGCAACCTTTGCACTTGCAAGACCTTATTATTGCACAATTCTTACGTTAATGTGTTCACGGGAACGTAAATATTGAGAACCATTAAACTAGAAGGAGATATCCGCCTAATGTAAGGCCTAACGAAATATGGTCCAAAACTTTTTCAATCACGGGCTAGAATTTTTCCCTACAATAGATCGATGCATCAAAATTCAATATTGTGGACTTTATTTTTTTTTTTTTTCCAACATACAAGGGTATGTCCATAAGTTTCCGGCCTAACCATTTTCTAGGTATCATAAAGACAAAAACTATATTTCACTTTTCAATACAGTTACTTTTTATTGCAATACACTAATCACATTTTTAAATAATATTTCAATCCCCCCCCCCCAAAATAGTCAGAAGTCTTGTCTGCAAAATCGGCATAAACAGCATCCATCACTTTTTAGTCACACTTAAATTTCCTTCCTGAAAGGTCCTTCTTGAGTTTTGAGAAGAGGTAATAGTCACTGAGAGCTAGATCCTGGCTTTATGGAGGATGGCTGATCTCCTTGAAGCCACATTTCTTCACAGCTTCCTTTGCAACAAGACCTGTGTGCACAGGTGCGTTGTAGTAAAGCATACGCACACCCCCACTTAGAATTCCTCGCTTTTTCTCTTTGATACAAGCACGTAGTCTGTGCAGCAGACCAGCACAGTACTCCCCATTTACTGTGGTGTTCCTCTTCTTGAAGTCAATAAAGAGTATTCCTTCACAGTCCCACAAGATTGTGGCCATTATCTTCTCGGTTGACAGAGTGGCATTGGTCTTTAGAGGCAGTGCTTCGCCAGGTTCGCAACCCTCCATTGATTCTCTTTTGGACAAGGGATCATAGTAGAGGACCATAGTTTCATCTCCTATAACAATTGTTTGCAGAATTTCTCTCTCGTTACAACAGCAGAGCTCCAAAAATGCCTGACAGGAGATGACTCGTTGCTGCTTTTGTACTGAGGAAAGAAGTCTAGGCACCCATCTTGCACTAACCTTATTCATGTTTAAATGTTCATGAATAATTCGAAGGACTGTTGTTTTAGAAATCCCCAACCTTGCTGCTATTTTTGTAACTTTGAGCAGCCAGTCTTCCATAATTTCTCCTTCCACAAGAGCGATGTTTTCAGGAGTGAGCACCTCCAAGGGCCGAGCTGCACGCTCTTCGTCTACAATGCTTTCTCGACCCATTCGAAAAAGTTTGGCCCATTATTTTACGGTAGAATATGAAGGGACCCATATCACCGTTCAATTGCTGTTTAATTTCATTTGGAGTAAATCCTTCTTTTGCGAAGAAATTAATAACGTTTCGATACTCCATTTTGAACATGTCACAAGGTTCTACACATAGCCTTCTTTATGCAATTATATCTGAACAACCAGAAGTTACCGCTACAATTATTTACTTAACAGATGAGGTATGACACCAGATAAGGATTTTGTGAAGGCGATAATCTTTATTGGCGAGGCCGGGAAGTTATGAATCTACCTTCGTACTTTCACTCATTCTCACAATTTTGATGAATTTACCTCCAGTAGGTATGCAACGCATCTGTCCCAATGTTTCGGCCAGTCTTCAAAGACATGCTGGAAATATTTTTGGCAGATCTTTCAGAATTGCCTTCGCAGCTTCCATCGCTGCTTTTGATGATGGAAAATACCACCCACGAAAGTATTCCTTAGTTTGGGGGGGAAAGGAAACAGTCACACGGTCCTAAATATGATAGAGGGAGAGTGAGAGATACATTTAACATTGCTCTTTGTGAGATACTCAGTAACAACATTTGCGATGTGCGGCCGTACATTATCGTGGTACAGCGTCCAGTTTGTTGCACGGAAATGTGGCCTTTTGGCATGATGTACTCTAGCAGAGTTTTCAGGACATGTCGGTAGTATTGCCAAGTAAGACATGATGATTATGTCATTCCTTTATTATCGAAAAATGAGAGGACCATAACTTTCCTAGTAGAAGCAATACTTTTGTGTGTGTGAGTAATAGAGATTTCTATATAGAAAGTGCTGCCAGTGAGATTACCTTTAGCATCTTCTTGTATCATCACAGTCAACCGCATGCATATCTGCAAGCGAGCTTCCTTTTGATCGGAAACAAGCAATCTTGAAACCCAATGTGCACGAACACGTATCATGTCCAACTTTTCACTTACCAAAATGTTGTATGTGGCATCCAATGAAATTTTCAGAACAACTGAAAGTGTTCTTAATGTTATTTGACAATCCTCTTTCACAATGATAGCTGTGGTGTTAATGTTTTACGTTAGGGCACAAACTGGAGCGACGGGGCCATTTTTCTTTGAAATTAACAGTCTTCTCTGTTTAAACATGCGAGTTGTGCTATAGGAAATAATACATTTTCCATATGCATCCTGTTGCATTGCATAGACCTCAGCTTAAGATTTGCTGAGACGAAAGCAAAATTTCAGAGCAGCATATTGCTTGCCGCGTGTCACCTCCATTTTGATGAAGCGAAACTGAACATGTCTCAACTTTCATACCTCTCACCGGCGGGAACTTAAAGTGACAACAATGAAACTAGTACCACGTGTACATCACGCACTAAGCTTACAAATATTGTAAAGTTTATTTTAACGTGAGAAATAATGCTTGAAAATAAGAACTCGTGATTAATGCAGAATAAGCCAATTGTAACACATTCAACGCGCTCTGATAACTCGCGACTGACACTTGCTAAAGACAGGAAAGAAGTTTGAAATAGTTATATATTCCAAATCCAGTTATGAATGGTCAAGCTTTCTCCTTCTATGACTTTCACATTAGTGCTGAAGCGACCTTGCACCAGGTTGCTTTGTTCATAGAATGCAAAAACTGCAGTTTTCTTAGAATAGTACACAACGCAGCTAAAGTGACAAAGGATGGGATTTGACCTGAGTGCAGTCTTTTGTTTCGTAAATAGCGCACAGGTCCTTTAGAAACATAATACGTACATTGTGTACACAAATGCTTATAGTGGTTTTAAATTTATATTTTTTCTCTGTGATATACAATATACTTTTGAACCATAACTTAAATTGAACGATAACTGTGGAAGTTACCATAACACAAATTACGAGTATTTAATATGGTGTCCATTTGTGACACAGCATACATCCAGCCGGTAGTTCATTTCTTGTCACACTGATGTTAGCAAGTCTGGTGTAACTGATCCAACTGCTGCAATAATCCTCCGTCTCAGTTCAGGTAGGTCTGCAGGTAGCGGTGGCAAGTATAAACGATCTTTATGTACTCCACAAGAAATATTCACAGAGGGGTCAGATCTGGGGACCCCAGAGGCCAGCAGAGAAAAGTCAAGGCATCCGGACCATGACAACCAATTCAACAATCGGACATTTTTGCCTTTATGTAGGGGCCTTTAGCAATTTCAGACGATATGGTCTCTTCCACACTGTTATTCTTGCAACTGTCATTTCTCCAGTAGCCCGCCCCTCATATTTTTTAGAACTGCCCGCGAAAATTGTTCTAACTCTCTACACTTTCTCATCTGACACAAGCGGTCGTCCGGAGCTCTTTACTTTATACAGAGACCTCGTCGTTTGAATCTGACTGTATCAAATACGAACGTCGTTACCAGCAGGGGAGTTAAAACCAAATCTTCGCCTATACACCCTTTGGACTGGATTGTGTTTCGCGATTTCCAAAACATAAAAATGTTTTTGCTTGGAATTGTCTTATTTTGTTACCATGGCTACAAAACAAAATATACGCGTGTAGAATTTAAACTTGCACAGGTACTATTCAATTTAAGTTATGATTAAAACTATATTATATAACGCAGAGAAAAAAATATTAGTTTAAAACCGCTATAATCGTTTGTGTACATCCTGCATAATAACTCTGAAATTTGAACAGGCAGACCATACATTCTCTATCTAACATTGCTTATCTCAGAACACTCTACAACCTCTGGAACGAATGTGTTTAGTTCTTTAACAACCCGTATTATACAGCTCCGTTATTAGTATAGATAACAAAACATGACAGGAAGGGGGCACTTTTTCCCCCCTTATATGTTTTAAAGCACTCGCTTGACACAAACGCTCATAGTGACCAAATCCACAACTCCACATTTACAACTGCAACTGCCATTGTCTGTCATTTCCTCTGGGCTAATCCGTATGAATTCGGAGAGCAAGGATTTTAAAAATTACTAAGGCTTAATGCGTTATGTACACGCAGTACTAGAGATACAGGTTTCACTGTTGTCACTTTCGGTTCCCGCCTGAGAGCTGTGTGCAAGCAGAGACAGGTTCAGTTCTGATACAGGAAAATAGATTTGACACCTGACGAACAATATGCTGCTCTGAAATTTTACTTTCGTCTAAACAAATCTTCAGCTGAGGTCTATGTAATATTATAGGTAGACCTATGTAGAGTTGGTTTTCCTATATAGCAAAGCTCTAAGATGATTTTAAAAGTAAGAGGGGAGACAATCTATTTCAACCGAAGATGGATCCACGTTCCAGTTTGTGCTCTGACGCAAGAAAATATTAACACTGCTGCTGTCATTGTGTGAGAGGGTCATCAAATGACATTAAGAACACTTTCGATATTCTGAAAATGTCACCGGGTACAACTCCACGTTCTTAACTGAAACGTTGCATATGAGACGTGTTTGTACATGGTGGATTCCAAGACTGCTGCGTACAAATTGAAGATAATGATACAGGAAGATGCGGAATTTTTTTCAAAGGTAAACACTACTGATGACATCATTTTGATCCTGAGAGCAAACAGCAAAGTTCTATGTGGCAGTCTCCACCATCACGAATACCAAGAAAGCAAAAGTTGCTTCGGCTGAGAAGGTTTCGTCAGCTCATTTTTTTTTTTTTTTTTTTTTTTTTTTTATTCAAGGAATGGTTTACCAGCATATTGTACTGTACAAACAACTGCATCCTGAAAACTGTGCAAGGCCTTAGCACATGCAAAAGGCCACATTTCCGTGCAAAATGATGAATGTCGCACTGTCGTACATTGCAAACACATTCCTGGGAGGCATTTTCCATCATCAGAAGCAGTGGTGAAGGCTGCGGATATGATTCTGAAGGACTTGTCAAAAAATGGTTTCCAACATGCCTTGAAGACTGATAGAAATGCTGGGACAGGTGCATTGCATCCAACGGGGACTACTTTGAAAGACATTCATCATAATTGGGGCATGCCAGGCCTCGTAAGTTCAAAGATTGCAACAAAGAAAAATGTGATAGATTTAAGAAACAGCAAAGTGTCTTCAGTTTACATAAATGACCAGGCACAAGGATCGCTAAAGGAAATACGACCAAACTCTTCAGGATATTGGTAGAGTTATGCTGCTAGTAATGGTGCAAGTGTGATGCATAGGAAGGAATATATTTTATATGTGTGACTTTGTTTTTATATATATTAAAATAAAGTGCATTACGCAAAATATAGAAAAAGTATATGCTCGAAATAAATTAATTGTATACCGGGTGTAACAATTAGGTACGGCCCGGACACATTCCTCACACGTAGAAGAAGAAAATCTGTTATATGGACATGGGGCCGGAAATGCTTTATTTCCATGTTAGAACTCATATTTTACAACTCTTCATAGTACATTAATCATGGGAAACACAGGAACAGGACGTACCAGCATACGACATGAAGCTCTTTCTTACATGAAGTGTTCAAAATGCTTTGATACAACCCGCCATCGCATCGAATCCCGGATGCATGGATATATCCTTGGTGAATTGTTTCACAGCCTTCTACAATAGGACACTAAGACACTCTGCATCTTGTTCGTTACACAACAGCTTTCAAATGCCCCCACAAATGAAAGTGTAGTGGGTTTAGGTGAGGAGAAGGAGGAGACCAGGGAATTGTTTCACCTCTACCTATCCATCTGTCTCGGATTCTGTTATTTTGAAGCCGATGTACATTAACACTGAAACGAGGAGTAGCGCCACATACACGATGTACATGTTTCGTCGCACAGGTGAAGGCACATCTTCTAGCAGAACGGGAAGAGTATTCTCTAAGGACGTATGGTTGAGCGCCGCGACCATTACCATATGAAGCATTTGCCAACTTCATTTTGTGTACACTTCCATTGTACTGTACGGTAAACCAAGTCCGTAATGCACATTAGTAAAACGTGCTGTCAAGTGAACACTAAACAGTCAAATAACATAATTTTCATCTTCCACGTGTGAGACATGTGTTCTGAAAGTTTGACCGTATCTTATTATTACACCATGTATAAAGGGATCTTTAAATGTATATATAATAGCAAATCTCAAGTTGAAGGCGTATTTTGAAAGAAAGAAAAGTATAATAAGAGGGTAGGTTCATAAGTTTCCGGCATCGCCGATAAGGCTTATCGCCTTCAAACCCCCCTTTTAGCGTCATACCTTATCTTTTAAGTAAATAATTGAAGCTGTAACTTCTACTCCGCTATGTTCAGTTGTTCAGATGCAGTTGCATAAAGAAAGTTATGTGTAGAAGATTGTGACATGTTCAAAGTGGAGTATAGAGCGGTTATTAAGTTCTTCACAGAAGAAGGAGTTGTTCCAAATGAAATTAAACAGCGATTGGACGGTGTATATGGGGAAGCACCCGCCTCATATTCTACCGTAAAAGAATTAGCCACAATTTTTCGAATGGGTCGAGAAAGCATTGAAGACAAGAACATACAGCTCGGCCCTTAGAGGTGCTCACTTTTGAAAACACGGCTCTTGTGGAAGGAGAAATTATGGAAGACCGGCCGCTCAAAGTTACAGAAATAGCAGCAAGGTTGGGCCTTTCTAAAACAAAAGCTCCTCTAATTATTCATGAATATTTAAACATAAATAAAGTAGTCAAGATGGGTACCTGGTCTTTCCTCAGTCCAAAAGTAGCAATGAATCATCTGTTGTCAGGCATTTTTGGAGTTCTGCCGTGGCAACGAGAGAGAGAGAGAAGTTCGCAAATCATTGTTACAGGAGATGAACTATGGTCTTCTACTATGAACCCTTGTCTAAAATAGAATCAAGAGTGACGTAAACTTGGCGAAACACCGCCTCTAATGGCCAAGGTCACTCAGTCAACCAAGAAGATCATGGCCACAATCTTTTGGGACTGTGAAGAAATAATCTTCATTGACTTCAAGGAGAGGAATATCACAGTAAATGGGGAGTACTATGCTGGCCTACTGCACCAACTACGTGCTTCCATCAAAGAGAAAAGGCGAGGAAAGCTGAGTGGTGGTGTGAGCCTTCTTCACGACAACGCACCTGTTCTCACAGCTCTTGTTACAAAGAAGGCTGTGAAGAAATGTGGCTTCAAGGAGATTGACCATCCACCCTATAGCCCAGATCTATCTCTCAGGACTATTTCCTTTTAAAACTCAAGAAGGATCTTCGAGGAAGGAAATTTTAAGTGTGACGAATGCTATTTATGCCAATTTTGCAGACAAGATTTCTGACTATTTGGGGGGGGGGGTTCAAATGTTAATTCAAAGATGTCAGACGTGTAAAAAAGTAATTATATTGAAAATAGTTTTTGTCTGTAAAACATATGGACCTACCCTCGTATGTATGAAGTAGAAAAGACTGTCAGAAGTTGCTAGATTGAAGCATTTCATAATTTGCTTCATTGTCTCTTTCACTTTTGTGTTTTCCACACAAAGACATAGTCTGAAGATCAGAATGCCGCAAGCCCATCACACAGCACTTCGTTATATATTTCAACAAGAAAGCAATAACTACGAAAACCATAAGGAACTGTTGCAAGTTTCTCCCGTATGATGAATGACGTTAATTCCCAGCACGATCACGTTGGCAAGATGTGCTGCAATTAACGATGGCGTGTATCGACGTCAAACAATAGGATAGAAAGCTGTTTGGAATGTAATAACATGATTCTGCTAGCGCAAACTCAACTCCTCGTTAATTTCCGTCATGTGCCAGTGTTCATGATTCCAAGTAGATACCAAGCATTAATCCATTTAAATGAATTCTGATTTCGTGACGGAAACAGCAGAGCACAATGCATTAATTCCAGTGTTTCATATATCTTTATGAATACATAAAAAAAGAACGACAGCAACTTTTCAAGCGAAAGTTAAAATGCCTTTTTAAGGTGACATGCTAGCAGAAATTTTCTTGTAAAATAAAAAATGATTCATAACTGCAATTTTTGTCATAGAGCAATGAAATGTTGTACTATTATTTGTATATATATTTTCTTTTTCTGTAATGTTTTTAAATGACTTGATTCAGAATGAAAGAAGCTGTACATCTGTTTAATTTTCTGTGCTTTATGATAAATTTGTACCCTTTACTCAGTATTCATATATAGAAAATGCACATGAACGCACAGATTTATACTACCTGAGATGTGCCACATTTTGTTGCAAACAATCTTTTGTTGAACTAATTTTTTTATGCGAGTTAAATTTGCTTCAAAATATTCTATATTCCATAACAAAAAATTTACAAATATAAATATAGAAAAAAACTTGTAACAAAATAATTACCAAAACATCATCTACGTTTGTGCAAAAGTTTAATACAATAGCTTTGTTAGTTTCTAAGAAAAAGGTACATACAGTTTGAAAAGTAAAAGCTTATACACGGCGACTCAATGAAATAAGGCGGTTTTCAGAGCCTTCTTGTGGAACACTCGTATAGAATTAAATAAAAATACTTTTTTCAAGGAACAAGTGGCACAGTGCAATTAGTTAATCTGAACTTATTTTTTAAAAATCACAAGTGACCCAATGGAATATGATGGTTTTCAGTTCGCTGCCGTTTCTAGAAAATTTGCTTTACGGTTATGGTATTGACTGCTATGTAACTATGCAATTTATACTGTCCATTTAGTAAACAAATTATTGATAATTGGACGGATGAAAAACGTGTATTCGTTGTTGTTTCAAGATTTATTGAATCTAACTCAATCTCCTAAGTTCAGAGAAGATTTAGGGTAGAATTTAATGTGCCAGATACGCTGGCAACACTGAACTTTCAGTTGGATGATAATGATGAAACTGATCATCCAGCAGGATGGTGCTACAGCTCACGCCACTAGTGAAACGATGAACACTCTGCTGATGTTGTCTGGCAAGCCCTGTCTGATGGCTGCAGACTATTTTTATGGAGAAGCTTGAAAAGTAAAGTGTAATGCGACAGGCCACGGACCATCATGCAGTAAAAAGAAAACATAACACCTGAAATTAGGGACATTGATCACGTTTTATTGCAGCAAGTTATGGAAACAGCTTTCCGAGCTCTTACACGAATGTGGTCGTTGTCATGGAGCCCACTCAAAAATGTGATTTTTAAAAAATAAGTTCAGATTAATAAATCGCATTGTGTTACTTGTTCTTTGAAAAAATGTTTTTATTTAAGTCTACACTAGTGTCCCATAAGAAGGTTCTGAAAACCGTCATATTCCATTGGGTTATGCTGTAAATTGAGAAAAACATATATTAATTGTTATTTTATGGGTACAGCCACTCAAAAGCCTCCCATAACTGTATTCTGCACCTTTTTCAGGTTGTAATCTTTGTCATAGACAAATAAGATTTTGCTCTATTATTTGAATATATACGTTCTGCTATTTCTGTGATTTTTTTTTAAAAATATTTTGGTTGAAATAGAAATAAGTTACACAGTCTTTTTAGTGTCTCATGGTAAATATGTACCTTTTATTCAGTATTAACATACAGAAAAAGCACCAAGAATACAGATATATACTAACCGAGAGGTGCCATATTTTGTTCCAAGCAGTTTTTCTTATCTCTTTTCATTGATGTATATTTTTAATTGAAGTCAAACTTTTGGCTTTCTTATCCCTTTTTGAAGATTTTTAATTAATGTTTTAAATCAAGCAACAATTTTCGCTTCAAAATATTAGGTTAGAAACTACAAAAAAAAAAAAAAAAAAAAAAAGTTCTAATATGGTACAATTGAATTGCATGCAAAAAACTAGCAAAACAGAATTCACAAGCAAAGATGTCAAAAAATAAAGTGGGCGTAGCAGATAACACAGCCACAATTTCTAAATTTTGGGGGTACAAAGAATTGGAATTAAAATATGAAACTTTGGAAAATGATTCTTCAATGTATGAGTCATAAAGTGAGAAAAAAAAATAAAGTATGCTTCTTTAATGATTTTTTTGCTATATAAATCAGTATAAAATATGAATGTTCAGGATTCTGTGTGTTTGAAGGAATTTTGCCCTAGCGATTATTCGTTACTGAGATAATCAATTTTATTATACAAACTGTAAAATGTAACGCTGAAATACCTAACACGAGTCCCATAGACTCGCTGCAATGAGCTTACTTTTTGACGTTTTATATTAACAATGCGTAAATCTGAATTGTCCATCTTTCCATTGTTCTAAAATAACCTTTATGCTACGCACCGCAACTTTAACTTTAAAGTTTAAACCAGGATTTCCATAAAATTTTAACGGGACATTTATTAATTTAAAAACCTGAGGTTTTATAAAAAAACCGCACAGGCTAAAAATAAAAAAAAAAATGAAATAAATCCAACACATTTCATATATCGCAAATAATACTCAAATAAAAATTCAACTTAAAAATACACAACGTAAAAGCAAAATTTAGTCATCAAAATATTTATCAGAACTAAGAACCTGACAATAGTCATAATAAACCAGTTATTGGAATCTTTTTTCTTCTTCTTTTTCTTCTTTTTTTTTTAATATAGGTAGACATAACGATTATTACACGGCATCTTTTTACGGTCTAAAAGCTTATTGCTTTCTAAAGTAAGAAGACATTTGGAAATTGCAGGGTGTAAGGAAACATGCTTATAACTTATAAATCCAAGATGTATAAGGCAGGATATGATTTATCTGATAAGCGACCATCTTGCATTTGAAGATATCTGACGAAAATCTCCAGATCCTAACCTATAATGTCGTCCACTCGCTGCATCCAAGTGAAACTTCTCAGAAATAAAACCATATAATCTTATACCGGTGCTTCTATGCATAATGCTGAGGTGTAACAAATTCACTACTGTCTGCTTCCAAGAGCTACCATTTCATCTATCAAACTTATTAAAACCCCATGTCCAGATAGCAGCTTTTCCAGAACCTCCATTATCCGATGTTGCATAGAAGCCTGCTGCTTACATGAACAAAGTGGGGCTGAATCATAGAATGTCGGTATGTCTGTCTACTGTAGGAGGTGTTTTGTTGATAAGTTTGCAAATTGTTGCTGTCCATTCAGTTGATATGTTGGGGGATAAAGATCTGTCCATATCAGTTTCCAGGACAAATGGGGATATTTAATCTGAACTGTTGGTACCACCTGCCGCATGGTACAGAAATAATGGTATATTTCTTTAATGGCTCCAAAATGCCCCATTAGGATTTCCTGTAGGTTTGCGTTATCTCAGTTTTAAGTCTTTGATTCATCCATCAATAGCATTTGTTAATGAAGAAACATTGCATTGCTCTATTAGGTCCCGGTAATGCTGATGACCTATGTTAATGAGCGTCCATAAGACCCCGGCAGTGCCAATCAAAAATTCACGAAGCATGTCAGCTTCTTTTATAACTTGCCTTTTAAAATGAGCAAACATTTCATATTGCCAACATCATAGTCGGAACAACGCATCTGAGATTAGCCACAAGGGGCGCTACACAATTTAAAAGAAATAAATTCTATAATTCTCTTCTTGTGAAAGGTTTCTTAAAAAATGGGACGGTTTTTACAAAGTTGGGACACCGGGACATTTTGCCAAAAAAAAAAAAATACGGGATTATCCCTAAAAAAAACCGAACCAATGGAACCCTAGTTTAAACTTACCTAATATAACAGGAAATTGAAGAAATTGAGTAAATTCTACAACGGTACCTTCCTCCCCCCTCCCCCAGGCGGATCTTTGCATCATTTATAGCACTTCAATATTTATTTTTAAGAGTTGCAAATTATATTATGTCAGTTCATCGTATATTATTTGTGGTGCAACGATAATGGGTTTATAAAAATACGAGGGTGAGTCCATAAATTTATGGCCTCACCGATAAGGATTATCGCATTCAAAAAAACTTATCTTGTGCCTTACCTTATCTATTAGGTAAATAATTGCAGCTGTAGCTTCTGCTCCGCTGTGTTCAGTTGTTTACATATAGTTGCATTAAAAAGGCTATGTGTAGAAGATTGTGACATGTTCAAAATAGAGTATCAAGCCGTTATTAAGTTCTTCACAAAAGAAGGATTTACTTCAAATGAAATTAAACAGCGATTGGACGGTGTATATGGGGAAGCGTCCCCCTCATATTCTACCGTAAAATAATGGGCCAAACTTTTTCGAATGGGTCGAGAAAGCATTGTAGACGAAGAGCGTGCAGGTCGGCCCTTGGAGGTGCTCACTCCTGAAAACATCGCTCTTGTGGTAGGAGAAATTATGGATGACCGGCGGTTCAAAGTTACAGAAATAGCAGCAAGGTTGGGTCTTTCTAAAACAAGTCCTTCGAATTATTAAACATTTAAACATGAATAATGTTAGTGCCAAGACTTCTTTCCTCGGTCCAAAAGCAGCAACGAGTTATCTGTTGTCTAACATTTTTGAAGCTCTGCCGTGGCAACGAGAGATTTTTTTAAATATTATTAATTTTATAAATATAATTTAAATATTATTAAATATATAAACGCCCGTTTTTACTACTGAGGCACTACAGGCGGTGAACACTGATGTTACATGAGATGAAATGATATATTGGGAAAGGATTTCTTTTTTTAAGGAAGGAAGGGTTCCAGACCTAAATTTAGGGTACCTTCCCGGCATTTGCCAATTATGACAACTGAGAAAACCTGAAAAAAAAGCCACAGTCAGGGAGGACGGTCCTGGCGTGATTCGAACTCCAGACCTTCCGCTCACGAGTCAGCGCCTTAACGACCTCGGCCACCCGTGGCGTTGGTAACGAGATAGAAGTTTTGCAAACCAATGTTACAGGAGATGAAACTGTGGTCCTCTACTATGATCCCTTGTCCAAAAGAGAATTAATGGAGTGGCATAAACCTGGCGAAGCACAACCTCTCAATTTTTTATTTGTTTTATTTAAAGACGCTCTTTAACATCTCAGATCATCAGCGTCCCATTCAATTCCGGGTGTGAAAGGGCCGACAAATTTTGCTCAGAGGCCTCTCCTTTCAGGCCTGAGGTTCTTTTTCGTGCCGCAAATGTACGACACGGGACCCACGGCTTTACTACCCTTCAAAAGGAGGTCATACTTAGGATTTTTACGCCCGAAAAAATCCATCAATCCTGACCGGGTTTGAGCCCGCGACCGTGGTTTTAGAAGACATATATGGTTACCACTACACCACCAGGACCGACACAACCTCTCAAGGCAAAGGCCACTCTGTCGACAGAAGATCATGCCTACAATTTTTGGCACTGTGAAGAAATACTCTTCATTGACTTCAAGGAGAGGAACACCACAGTAAATGGGGAGTCTATGCTGGCCTACTGCACAGACTACGTGCTTTCATCAAAGAAAGGTGAGTGGCGGCGGTGTGCGCCTTGTTCACAACGCACCTGTGCACACAGCTCTTGTTGCAAAAGAAGCTGTGAAGAAATGTGGCTTCAAGGAGATCGATCATCCGCCCTACAGTCCAGATCTAGCTCCCAATGACTATTTCATTTTCCCAAAACTCAAGGAGGACCTTTGAAGAAGTATATTTAAGTATGACGTTTATGCCCATTTTGCAGACAAGACTTCTATTTTGGGGGGGGGGGGATTGAAGGGATTGAAATGTTAATTCAAAGATGTGAAAAGTGTATTGCAATAAACGGTAACTATATTGAAAAGTGAAATATAGTTTTTGTCTTTATCATACCTAGAAAATGGTTGAGCCGGAAATTTATGGACCTACCTTCGTACACATAAAAAAGGTTCATTAAATTTGCTAATATCACTCGTAAAACGAATATTCACTTACCTTAAGGTCCGGTTAAGTTAGCTATACGTTAAAATTTATTTTAAGAAATTTGCCTAATTGAGCTTTACCCCTTAACCCTCCTTCAGTAAGGCTATGTGATGCATTTTATCACACAATCGAAAGGCGTTTGTTGATTGTTCGTATACGTCTTATTGGCTATGACTACGGGCAACATTCTGATTATTGCTTGATTTTGTTCCTTTAGTACATTCCTTGTTGTTAGTACAACCATTGAGTTAATACATTAAGCTGCGATTTTGTCCTTCTTGGTGCAATTTCAGTCATAAAAGTAAATGCACTTCTTGGGCGGGTATGTTTGGATACTAGCTTTTAACTTAGTCACGTTATCTCTAAATACTTTTTTATTCATCCTTCTGTTATTCTAGGTGTGTTTAAAACTTCCAATTTGTATTGCATAACTATACTCAAATAATGATAACGGTACCATTTCAGTTTATATAAGTGCAAATAAGATTAAAAATACGTTTTTGTTACACTCACACCTAAGATAATTTAATTTGAAAATGTATGTATTGACTTACATTGATAGTTGATAAAGGTTAATAAACGTCCCAGGATACGACGCTCTACTGTTTGTGAACCTTTCCCGATAGATTCCTGCCGTCCCGTTTCGATTCATTGTAAATGAGTAAAGTAATACTTCGCTAAACTGCGCCATCTTACAAACTGACGTTGTTTATTTCACATTTAAACATAAACAGTTGAAAGTAGCTATTAAAACATACGCAGTACTATATAACAGTTGAAGATCGCAAATTAAAACACACACAGAGTATTTGATCCTTGAATGTGCAGTGTTGGCATGTTGTGGCGCTGCAGACGAAGGGAAAAAAAAAAAAAAAAAAATACAGCACACGTTGCAAAGATTATAGTAATCAAGGAGCAATAACTTTCATATCAACAAGCTGAAAATGGAAAATATATAAAGTATATATACCAATAAATATTAAAAATATGTGCCAAACTTTAACATATCAACAATTACATGTTAATATAAATATCACGAAGTATAACAACAAGGATAGAAATTACTTATTTAGCATAATCTTGGCGCGAAATTAGTTTATGCTACACTTTGGCAAATACTAGTCTTTTTTTTGTTTTCCGACCGACCTCGCGTTTGTAAACCAAATAGCAAAGCACAAACGTGGACAGATACTAGATTACGTTAAGAATTTCGTGTACATTGGGCTAACTTTATCGATGGATGGAAGATGGGCGGAACATATTGATGAAGTTAAACTTAAAGCGAAGAAAGTTGCAGAAATTCTCCGTATACAAATTAGAATTGAAGATGTGCCGATATGACTGTTAGAGGGACCAGTAATAATACCATCTGCAATAACTTATGGGACCGAAATTTGCGAGAAATTGGAACGAGTTTTTTTAAAGGTATTTTAATAGTGGGGAGAGACACGGCAAATTCCAGGATCCTTATGGAATTTGGTGCCTATGGCGAGGTTATGGAATGCAGGATACAAGCAGTGAAGTACTGGCTGCTAATTGTTCAAGGGGATAAAATACTAATTAGATCGTTCTCCTACCAGGAACAGCTGAGAATTGGGGTAAATAAGACCTGCGTTTCTTAATTAAGAGAAGGACTGGAAAATATAGGAATGAGTAACATTTGAATCGCAGAGTGGGAAAACAGGAGGGGGTTTGGAGAAAAATTAAGAAACGCTTGAGCGACATAAATAGACAGCTGGCTCTTTCAGAATGGGCAGAAAAAGTTTCGCTGGAGATACAATAAGAGCTTAAAATCGGATGGGGAATGGAGCGTTACATCCAAACAGAGACCAAGCTCGGCAATCAGGGGCTCGCTTGGTTTAGATTAAGTTCGTGGCGAATGACTAAAGTAACAAAGAAGCAGCCCTATATGTGCGGAGAAAGAATCTTGGGAACATATTCTGGCGTATTGCAAGGGGACGGAAGAATGGAGAAAGAGATATCTACCGGCCCCTTTTGTTAACCGGGGTACAGGGCAGTGGCAGTGCGCACATTGCTGGCAGATAGAAAGGAGGAGGAGGGCGTAAGTAAAATTTTGAATAAAATAAGAGAGCTCAGATCCGAAGAGGCAGTCAACCGGGAAGGGAGGCAGGAGAACGTCAATCACAATATTTTTTTGTTTGTAGTGTTGGAGGGTAAGTTTTTACTTTTGTACTGTTTTCTTTTGTTTATTTTATTTGTGTATTTAGAAAAAAACTTCTATTATTATTATTATTATTATTATTATTATATTTTTTCCATTTATTTCATTACTATATATACTCATTGTCTTTTAATAGTTAAATATGGTTTGTACATTTGCATATATTTCCTAGTGTATTGGAAAAGTAGTAAGGTCCCAGGACTTGTGCGGCATGGATGAGCCAGATTTGTAATAAATATATTTTGTTAATAAATACATTACTATTATTATCACTACTGCTACTAAAACTAGATTTAATATAAGATAATTCGCCTTGTTTTTAGCAAGAGCTAAGATGCTTAGTTCTTGCTATAGAACTACTACTGGTTTTATTCTCGTTAGCTGTTAACCGAATTACGATTTTAAATCCTTCCGCATCCACCCTAATCACCTGATTTCGCTCCCTCGGATTAATCTGTTTCCCCAGGTTTCCGGCTAGGCACAAAATGAAGTAAACTGAAAAGTTCATACATGAGTGAAAAGAGTATTTTAAGGGCCTCGAAGAAACCCAAGTCCACGAGGAAACCACGAACCTGGAGCAATGCTGGAGTAAACCCGTTGAACTTCGAGAGAAGTATGTCGGAAAATAAAGTACTTTGCAAAAAAGGTTACCTATCAAATCACCCTGTAATTATTACGGATTTTAGTACTGCATTGGGATTCAAGTGTATCAAAAGTTGGTTGAATATGATTAGAACAATAAATTAAATATAAAAAACTCGATTTGTTTCTCTTTTAATATTAATATGATTAAGGGGTATAAGAAGCGGTTGTGTTTTTAGAATCTGGCGCTTCAAGCTTAGAAAATGAAGTTCGAGTGTTAATTAAAAAATGCAGCTTAATGCAGCAGCGCCAGGCAAGCAGATACGTGTCACTGTACCGTTAAACAATAAAAAAAATGTTTAAACTTGTAATGTTAAGCTCCAGCTCGCCTTCGTTCATCAACCCCCCTCCCCGTTGAGAACTATGCATGACGTACCCAGAACCACCAATTAGTGTTGCAGTATGCACAAAACAAATGTATCCACTAATTGGGAGAAGTCACCTGAAAGATAACAATAATCGCTTCCGACTGTCTGCAAATCTGAAGCATACTCACGGAGTATGCTTGATTAATTAATTATTATATACTTTTTATTTATTTTGAAACACTGTAACAAACTGCACGCTTATTGTAGGAAAATGTAAATATTTATGGTAAGTATGTTAAAGACACCATCCCACGATGCAGCTAGTAGGTCCTGGTGGTGTAGTGATAACCACCTTTGCCTCCTAAACCCAATATCGATGGATTTAACAAAATCCCTCTAATAACCTGTCGATAATAACTATGTAACTTTTCAGGTATTTAAACTTAATGTTGTAGAATGTGATACGAGGTGGCATCCAAACTGGTGTTGCTATCTGGTCAAAAACTTACTTTGAGACTAATGACCGCCGTCACCCTCGAAATAGTTCCCTTCCACTCGTATACACCGTCCCAGCGATTCTTCCATTCTCCAAGCGCAGCTTGGAAGCCATGTTCTTTGAGGGTGTTCAGCACAGACAGCGTTTCTTCTTGAATCCTCTCAATTGTTTCGAATCGACGTCCTTTCAACTTGATTTTCAGTTTGGGGAATAGAGCGAAGTCGCAGGGTGCCAAATCAGGCAAGCACGGTGGGTGGGGGACAACCGTCATGTTGTATTTCGTCAAAAAGCTCCTGGTGACAAACGAATTGTGACAGGGCGCATCATCGTGATGCAACAGCCTGTTCCCTTGTCTCCAAAGTTCGAGCCGTCGTCTCCGCACATTTTCACGGAGCTATCGCAAAACGTCACAGTAGTGCGTGGAATTCACTGTTTGATTTGGTGGGACGAATTCTTTATGCACAATCCCCTTGGTATCAAAGAAAACAGGGAACATGCCCTTGACTTTGCTCTTCACTTTTCTCGCTTATTTTGTTCTTGGTGAGCTCGGGCTCTTCCACTGGGAGGGTTGTTGTTTCGTCTCAGGGTCATAAGTGTACATCCAGCTCTCGTCGCCGGTGATGACCCTGGGCAATAAGGTTGGTTCATCGGATACGGCCTGACGAAGCTCCGTGCAAACTTCAACATGATGCACCTTCCGATCAGCAGTCAGGATCCTTGGTACAAATTTTGTGGCGACACGATACATGCTCAATTAATCAATTAAAATTCTTTGGCATGTCCCATAGCCAATTCTCACTTCATGAGCAAGGTCTTCAATGGTTCGACGTCGATCCTCATGAACGTGGTGTTGACTTTGGCAACAATGTCAAGCGTTGTGCAGCATCGTCTTCAATAGCTGTACGGCCGGCCCTGAACCGAGCATGCCATTCAAACACACGTGTATGGCCCAAATACTTGTTGAATCATTGCGAGGGTTTCCGTAGCATTTTTCCCGAGATTTGCACAGAATTTGATGCACACTCTCTGTTCTAATCTTGGATCCGTCATAAAATCGCCACGCACTACACACATAGTATCATGAAAAGTACTATAGAATCTCAACACATCTACCCAGCTGATGAAACTTTAAACACTCACTCATCAGATGTGGAGCTAGTGTTGCCACCTAGCGGTACAAAACTGTACTGCAACTACTGTCGAGGTGGCAGCACCAGTCCCGAATATTGTGGATGCCACCTCGTATATTTGTAGGCAAAGGTTCATGACAGAGAATTTGATGCAAAGCATGTAGGGAAAACCTGCGCCCACGCACTTATCGTTAAGATGCTGCTCTCTTTCCTCTCCATCAATACAGATCACATTTATACTCTTAAATAAAATTACCTACCACAGCCATAGCGATAAGTCGTGACAAACGGAAGGGGAAAAGACAGCCACTGCAGCGTTGTCATATGTTCCGATATGGAATGTTTATTTGCTCAAATATGAGGGAGGAAACAACTGCTTAGTATTTTCAGCATTATTAAGTTCTACTACAAATGATGTATGTGACACCCAATTCCCTGCCCATTCTGTATTATCATTAGCCATTTTGTGTGGGCTTGTATTGCTCCCAATTGAACGCTAGCAGAAGAGCGTTCTACATCTACCTCTTTGCTGACGAGGGCATTAAATATGCAATAAAACAACATTAGCACAAGAACTCAATCAGGAGAAAGCATTTAAATAACCTACACCAGTTCTATTAGAATGATTCGTCGTTTACTCGGAGTTGTGTTTTATAATTACACACAGAAACAAAGTGAATATCGTTAAGAATTGCAGTCAACTCAGTCGTTCTGAGTTTTATGTACTGGCCTCACGCCGTTATATTGCGCGTAGGTGTTCCATCTCTTCTCTAGGGCCAAGTTTGTCATGATCGATTACAGGAAGGCTATGCGATATCTCGACCTACCAGACTCGTTCCGCGAGTTCCGCGGCCAGGTGTGAAGTATCAAGTTGTGGGACTACATCTTCTGAAACGAGAAACAGATAGCTACAAGTAAATGGGTTCATCTGTTGTAGAAATATGCAGAGAGGGCTACAATTATACGCGGCTCTGGCAACAGAAGAGCTAAAACAAGAAGAAAAAACTCTGCACGCGGGTTTATCTTAGCAGTATTTCTCTTCCATACATGTAAAGTGCATTTACTTGATTTCCCATTTACTGATCACTCATTTACCGGGAAAAAATAATTACCTACGTCATTAATGTAATATCGAAACGAATCGTGGATAATGGATGAGATGACATCTAATAAAAAGATGATCAGATTTTCAGCTATGGGACAAAATGCGCCGCCTAAGATATTCATATAAATAGAGGCATTTTTAGTATACAAAGGGGGCCAAAAAATGCACACACACTTCAAGCAAAGAAAAAACTGTGTCAACATAACAAAACTGAATACACAGAAACAGAAAATGATGACACTAATCATCTTAGACTTTTACAGTTACAACAGTTGCTCAAAATTCCCACCATCATCGGCGTCGATACACTTCTGAGTACGTTGAACTACTGTTTGAACAATGTTTGCGAAAGTGTCCTCAGCGATTGCAGTACATGCAGTTTCAATTTCTTCCCGAAGTGCTGCCAGTGTAGCTGGTTTTCTACGGTATACAACATCCTTAAGAGTTCCCCATAGGTAGAAGTCCAACGGAGTTAGATCCGGAGAACGAGGTGGAAACTCAATCGGACCTCTTCGTCCTATCCAATGCCTTGGATAGTGCCTTGAGTCCAGTGCGCGGGGCTTGTTGCTGTGCTATCCCAGCTCAGCCCTTGTGAACATCACATACAGTACCACTAGTCTCAAATTTATCTCGAATGCGTGCAATTGTTACTCGTGTTGTTGGTTCTATTCTGTACACAGTCTCCATTGCCTTTAAAATTCAACAACATTCTCGATTTTCCAATAACACTTCAAAATTGCTTTCCACTGTTCAAACGATAATCTTGGCTCCATTTTGTTGTAGCAGCGCTAGCATAACACAATGTGAGTTACATCTGTTTACAGAACATCATACGTTAATGTTGGCTTCATTTGTTCATTGTTGATTTATCTGTCACGAAGCAACGCTATCATAATGTGCGTGAGTCACATCTGTTTACAGAACATCATACTACACATTACTGTTGTTTTTCGGTCCAACTTTGAAATATATTAAATAGATATCTACTGTTAAATTGTGTGTACATTTTTGGCACCTTCGGTATTTAATCGATGCACAGTTATTAATGTATGATTATATTTTCCTGTATTGTGCACCTATTGATTCTTAGGATCAGTTCATGTGAGTAAAATAAGAGGTTGGATTATTAAGTAAGTTTAATAGTTAAGACAAAATAATTCATACATTTATGGTACATCCCTTACCTACTTTTCAAGAAAGGAGTCAAGTCTCTCAGCCGTTTCTGTTATCGTGTCATAGTTTCAACATACCGTGTTCGTAGAACTTAGAACTCCGTCTTTTGGGAGTGTAGTCAGCTGCGCACAGTCTATCAACCTCTTTATAGGAACTGAAGCGTTGGCCGCTTAGAAATTTCTTCATTGGACCAAATAGATGAAAGTCCGAGGGTGCAAGGTCCGGGCTGTATGGTGGATGCCGGAGCACCTTCCAGTCAAATTTAACGATTTTGGTACGGACATAAGCCGCAACATGGGGGCGAGCATTGTCATGGAGCAGTCTTACATTTGCAGCGTTGCGTTTGTCACAAAGGGCATGGTGCATTTTCGCCATGTTCTTTCATACGATGCAGCAGTCACAGTGGTCCCTTGTATATAATAAGAAATTCCAGCAACAGAACACCAGCATATCACAGAACACGGTCACTAGAACTTTTTTCGCAAATTGAGTCACCTTGAATTTCTTCTTTGCTGGGAAATCGGGGATGTTTCCACACCATTGAGACCTGTTTTGTTTCAGGCGTGTAGTGGTACGCTCAGGACTCATCACGGGTCACAGCATGTCCTTCTGCAGCATAACGCCATATATGGTCCAAGCATTTCCTCCTTTCTGGCCATCTATCAGATTCTTCGGTACCCAGTGGGCATAACTTTACGAAAATCCAGTACTTCGTGCACGATATCGTACACCGTACCGTAAGAAATGTTGAACAACTCTGACAAGGTTTCGCAGATGGATCCGCCGGTCGTTCTCAATGGCTGTAACATTCCCTTGAGTTGCAGCTGTTGCTGGTAATGAGTTAACAAGGTTCACACAGCCTCCTTCAAAGAATGTGCTGGATATGTTGCTACGATCCAAACAGTCTTCCCATATACGTCCAACATTTCACTCGGGGTTTGTCCTTTCGCCCACAAAAAACGAACAACACAGCTTTGCTTTACGCAAGTTGACGACAATAACACGCGCGCTATCTTTGCGATGTAGTTCCCGTTTCTGTCGCAAGAGCTTAGCTTGATGGAACATATGACGCCGCTAGCGCAAACATCAAAATACAAGTCTGCAAAATTTCACGGTCCCAACTATAATAACATCGCGGAGGAAAAATTACTTTGCATTACTCAATGATCTACCCTTGTATTTACGTATGACAGTTAGTGATATGTGTACGAAACACTGCCCCTATATACCTTGCGAATAATGCATGCATGAGAACTCAGAAAAACAATTTGAAATTTGTATAAAAGGATGGACCTTTAAGCAAATGTTTTTAAAAGCTGTACTATTGGTTTTAATTACATATTATTTCACCAGCAACGTTAAGTAACATGTTTGCAACTGGTTTTAACATTTGAGGAATCTCAGCTTAATAGTTTGTAAGAAAAGTGAAGCTGTAAATGTGCTAAAAATTAATATTTATCTTGTTACCCTTTTTCTTGTTTATTATAGTTATAAAATAATAGTTAACAGTAGCCAAAATTTAAAAACAGTTTTAATTCAGAAATAATACATTAATAAATGATAAACTTTATTTGTTTACACATCATAGTATTTATAAAAAGTAACTTGTATCTGTTGAGATTCAGGGAAAAATTTGCCTTTATGTACCTACCCAGTGTCAAAATAATTCTCGTGGACAAAATAAATTGCTTATTATCTGGGAATTTATATTAATTGCAGCTCTTGTAAAATCAGTAAAGATGTACCTCAGTATTGGCCACCTCCTTGGTCTAGTGGTTAACGTCGCTGAAGTCGATTCCGGCCGGGTACCTGCTTAGGAATTTTTCTAAGTTAAGAATGTCTGGAACGGGGTCCACCCTACTCGTGAGGACAATTGGGAAGCTGCCTGATGGAGAGGAGGCGTTTTTTGATCACGAAAGCCGCATGATAGGCGACCTCCTGCAATACTGGCCTCTATCAATGAAATCGTAAGACAGAGGTAGAGGAAGCAGAGGTCGCTGCGGCAGGCTTAGGCTCACCCCGGGTTGTAGTGCCAAATGATAAGAAGAGAAGTACCTCAGTATTTTTATTTATTTTTATTATTCATTGTGGCACAGCGAACGCTATTAGGGCCTCCATTTTCGCTCTACCAATCCAAAAATAATTATACAGAGTTGGCGACAATACCACACTATAACATAAACATTAACAAGGTTTACATTAGAATAAAATTACTATTGACCGCTTTCGTGGTCTGGGGGCAGCGCTTCATTACTAATCTTGATGTCATGAGTTCGATTCCCGGTCAGGTTAGGCAGTCTGTGCCAGTTCTCACTCTCTCTCTCTCTCTCTCTCTCTCTCACTCTCTCTCTCGGAGTTTTCGTTGTTTAAAGGTTTTTTTTTATTGATTTACTTAGGACACTTTTTAACGTCTCAGGTCATCAGCGTCCTGTTCAACTCAGGGCGTGAAAAGGCCGACAATTTTAATCAGAGGCCTCTCTTTCAGGCTTGAGGTTCTTTTTCGTGCCGTAAATGTACGACACGGGACCCACGGCTTTACTTCCCTTCCGAAGGAAGACATACTTAGTATTTTTACACCCGAAAAAATCCATCGGTCCTGGCCGGGTTCGAACCCGCGATCTTGGGTTTAGGAGGCAAAGTATGGTAACCACTACACCACCAGGACCGACTTTAAGAAGGTGAATGCTAGATAGATTTAAGGTTAGAAGGTGTTCGAGCTCGGTTGAGTGTTTATAATTCATTTCATTCCAATCCATTTCATTCATAATGCAGACTTACACCTACAGAATTCAGGTCCAATCTACATACATCACGAGAAGACCAAACAGTCAAAGCGATAATAAATAACATATTAACATTTTTAAAAATAATAATATTATCACAATACAACCTTACTTATTTTAAAATGATTGATCTGCTTCAGATTCAAAAAAAAAAAAATCCCAGAAGAGGACACACCAAAACTATTTTACATTAAGAAAATAGTCCCTTTCACCTTTCTCTGACCGCCACGGGTGGCCGAGGTCGTTAAGGCACGGACTCGTGAGCGGGAGATCTGGGGTTGGAATCCCGCCAGGACCGTCCTCCCTGACTAAGGTTATTTCCAGGTTTTTCTCAATTCTCTTAAATGGCAAATGCCGGGGAGGTACCCTAAACTTAGGCCTGGAACGTTTCCTTCCTTAAAAATAAACCCTTTCTCAATATATCATTTCATCCCATGTATCACCAGTGTTCATCGCCTGTGGTGACTCAGTAGTAAAAACGGGTGTTAAACACCATTTATTCATTCATTACATTACCTTTCTCTGAAACTGACTTGAAACCGAATACTGCGCTTGCGCAAGAAGTTGAACTTCGACCATATTATTGGTGACAGGTTATCTACGTCACATACAGTGCACTACTTCAGGAACAATTCAATAAAAGTTAAGACACAAATTTTGGGTTCAGCCTTTTATCCTTAATAGACGCCCCTTCCCTGTGCTAATAATCATGAATAATAAAAGAATTAAAGTAAGAAGAAGAACCATAAAAATAGTACAAGCAATATATAACATTGCGAACTCATACACACACACACACACACACATCGTGAAACAGAGAGATACCAAATGTGCTAGTAAAACAAAGATACTCTCAATACTATTAAGATAAGAAGAAGATTAATGATATTGTCTTATTTTACGCGAATTTAAAGCGCATCTTTTTGTCCAAATGTATTATTCAAAAGTGTGGTGTGCATTAGATTCGATGGCGTATAAGAATCTAGTGCAGAGCCGTTCCGGTAATTCTTATTCGAATTTATCGTATATTGCGTCATAATGAATTTGACAATATTCTCGACTTCGTTACATTTATTGTTGGCCTATTATTGCATAGAACTTTTGAATAGAAGGTAGTCACCAAATGGAGGGCAAACAGAGAAGAACTTCTTCAAGCATAAAATAAGAAGAACATAAAGTAATTCTTTTAATTCTTTATGCTGAAAAAAGTGGTAACAGAAAGTGTAATGTATCAGAGAGCAACGATCCCTTGTGGCGGCAACAGAAATTGGCATTATTTGCAACTAAAGTTAGTAAGAAGAAATTCACCGGTCCTCGCAAAGGAAGACATCCTGACATTTTGGAATTCGTACATGAAAAAAGGAAGAACGGGGTAATCTGTGACTAGTGACGCTAAGAAATGACTTTTTCTTCTTTGACCTACGTCAACTATCCTGGCAACAGCACGAGTGGCGGATTTTGTACTACATGCTCCAAGATGTAACAATAGTCCTCCACTTATACATTTATGTTGTCGGTCCTGGTGGTGTAGTGGTAACATATTTGTCTTTTAAATCCAAAATCCCGGGTTCGATCCCGGCCAGAACAGATGATTTTTTTCGGGCGTAAAAATCCTAAGTGTGGCTTCCTTCAGAACCTCAAGCCTAAAAAAAGAGGCCTCTGAGCAAAATTTGTCGACCGTTTCACGCCCTGATTTGAATGGGACGCTGAACACCTGAGATGTTAAAGAGCCTCCGTAAATAAAAAAAAAAATAAAAAAAAACACTTATTATGTTCTTTTTGTAAAGCGGACTAGCTTATCTCTAAAAGTGGGTTTACATCGGGTACTTTTTGAATAGAACTTGTGTTCCGAACATGGTATGGTTGGTATGAAACAAATTCCTTCATGTTTCTTACATATTATTGAGTTCTATGCATGTATAAGACAAAGTTCTGTTCATTGCTAGACGAGCGAAAACAATGCTTGTTCTGAAATCTGATCTTGCACACATTTACCCAATTAACGGTATTCCCCCTCTTTTCTTTCATAAACAACACACATGCAGCGGATCAGTCATAAAAAAGTATGCTTAATAGAAGAAATGGAAGTCAGAAAATGTACTTGTCATCCTCAAAATAACAATTGCAGAAACATGAACGCACGCATAGGTTCTATGCACAAAATCCCTTCTGATCCTCATAGTTGAAAATAAAATCCCAGTACAATAAGGAATTGACGAAAATAAATAAGCCAAAAACTTCAAGGTTAGGCAGGAACGAGAAATATAAATTCCTTTTCAGTAATAAAGTCTTGTTCACCACCTGCGTTTTGTTCTTTTCCTCTCATTTTCTTCCGCAATAACAGCACAAACAGCAAGAAAGTTTCCTCCATGTTGAAACCCACTTGCAGTAATGTTCTATAAAATGTAAGCACATCCTTTGTTTTGTACGAAACAAATCTGAATGATTATAAACAGTTCTATACATGAGTTACCAATGTGAAACCACCTTAAGACCCCGTACAACAATATGCCAAAATATTTTTTTGTGATTTTAAATTTCAAATTTGGGGTGTACATTACATTTATTGGCGCATTAGATTCCCACAAGTACGGCAATAATAACACTAAGAATGATGATGATGATAATAATAATAATAATAATAATAAGACGATAAATTCTACGGCAAGTTAAAACAAATAAATGTCTGAATTGCAACATCAGGAATCTAAATCTAAAGTACTTTATGTATAGAGGAGAAGGCGGTAATATGGGCCGCTGCTTTTTGGCCTTGAAACTTGAAAATCTGCATAGCTAGTAGAAAATGTATTTCTTTTAGGTTATTGTGTAACATGGCGGTAATGGTTATAGGACACCCCTCCATATTTGGAAATATAAAAGAAATTTGGCAGAGGGGGAGAAGAAACGCAGGACCAAAAAAATAGACAAGCTCAGACATCACTTCCTGATGCACAGAATAAGGAGAAAAATGCAAGAGGGAGGAAGAAAAGAGCGCTTCGTGATAAATATGAAGAATCTGAGGTTACTGATGATCACGTGTCCATTACTACGGTAAGCACTGAAGTCGAGAACCGTCGCCAAACGAGGAGTACGAGTTTTTTTTTTTTTTTTTTTTTTTTTCCCCAGTGGAAGAAAACCAAAGCACTAGGCTGCTAGTGGAACCATGGAATCGTGTCGAGCGAAGCGGAGAGAGCCGAAGGTAGTGACTTGCAGATTTATAGCTAGATAAAATGGTTTCACAAACAGCTGTACTATAGCTCAGGCGGTTAGAGCGTCATGCTATAGTTGTAAAGTTAGCGGTTTCGAATTCTACCATCTGCCGGAAATTTGCCACAATTACAATGATTTATTCGTATAACGACTGGGTTCACAGGTTTCTAGGATTTGCCCGAGGTTAGCCACAGTTTAAGTTAATGTTTTTCATCTTTTTATGCAATTTTAGATAAATCTGTGCATTAGTAAAACATAAAAATACAGTTTAACTAGTTCAACTTAATCTTACTTTGTTTATTTCTCTTTTCTATTCAGTAATTGTGCTTAATGCATTAAGGGGGAGCATATTCCAACACATTTTGTCGTGAGAGAATAGTTACATATATTTACTATAAATTAAATATATAAATATCTACCTAAAATATATGCTTGAAATGGTGGTATGGAATGCAAATATATTTTTCTGTCTAGTGTATGTTTTGAAAATATAACGGATAAGGGTTCTCCTCAAAGATGCAAAAACAAAAGTAGGTGCCATATTACCACCTTTTCCTCTAATAGAAAAAAGTTGGTGCATTTTAATGAAATATATAATTCACCAAATTAATAATAATAATAATAATAATAATAATAATAATAATAATAATAATAATAATAATAATAATAATAATAATAATAATAATAATAATAAGTTCCTTGAAATAAAAGGGCGTGTTTCACATTTTAGTGCATATGAGTTCGTCCATTTTAAAAAAGCAATAGAATGAAAGTATTAAATGCCAACACTGTTAAAGAGTACAGCACTTAAAAGAACGAACTAAAAGTAGAAAAGTTCGAAATCGAGCGCATGTCCTTTCGGTTACTATTTGCACAGATGGCACTGCACTTGAAATGTTTTACAAATTCCCCAGACACAATACACCGTCGATATCACACAACAAAAGAATGAAGAAAAAATAATAATTCGTAGAAAGCAGATTATCTGTAGTCTGTTTCTGGAAATTGCAACGTGGGTGGGAATTTGTTACCTATTAATACGCAATTATTATTTATCAGCGGCAGAGTTAAGTAGGTACCGCTATACTTATTTATCAAGCACTTAAAACGCCAGCCAGCATTGCTGACGTTTGTAATCTCCTGCAGTGCGATGTATATACCAAACACGGACGGGAGCAACTGGCACACCACCTGTACAAACTGTAACACAGGTTGCTCCTAAAACTACAGTTACATTCCTGGGAGATCACGTGGAAACAACGTCGCGAAGCTGCAGGGCTAGCGTATTACAAGAATCACAGTATATCGATTGTTACCGATGGCTGGTGTGCTTGCTCTTTATTTTACCTGTGCTAAAATAATTATGTGCTCGTTCTAATTATTTTCAAAGAGCTATAAACAAGCAACTAGTTGACTGCAACTTAATCACAGGAAAGAAAATACAGTTAAATACTTCGCAGTGATTACTTGTACTAAACTTGAAATACAGGTTTTTTAAAAGTTCTACGCCCCATAAATATCTTTTAAGCACGTAAGGAAATCTTAATTTACCGTAAATTAAAAATATTATCGATTTTGTCTAATTTCTATTTAACAGAAACAAATAACACTGGTCTACACAAATTTTTCTGAATGAAAACTGTTCATATTTTCAGATTCTACCGAGTAGACCGCATATTATTATGGGCAATACATATATCAAACGGAATACCCTATACATCTAATAAAAGTCATAAAAACTTACATATGAATACAAAAACGATAATAGATGTAAATGGGAACAATAAAAACAAATTATGACCTACAACAAGGATGTAGCTTTTCTCCAGTATTATTTAATATATATATACAACGAAATTCTTGAAGAAAGGAAAAAGATTACACATAAAAAAATAGATTTTGGACCGAATAGATCAGTAAATATTTTTCTATTTGCAGATGATATAGTATTAAAGTTTGACAAGGAAAATAGATCACAAAAAGCAATATATCAATCAAATAAAATAAATAAGAAATACAATATGACAGTTTCAAAGACCAAACCAAAAACAATGGCGTTCCGAAATAAATAACCAATAATAACAAAAACGGTGATAGAAGAAAAAATGATAAAACAAGTATCACACTTTCAATATTTAGGTTGTGATGTCACATATGAAGAAGATCAAGATGTAATTATAAAAATACAAACGTTCCAAGCTGTGTGCGTAACAATTAGAACTACTTAGAAAAACAAAGTGAGAAAACACACGCAATTAAGATTCTACACAGTCGTGGTCTTGCAAGTTATTTTTTGTGGAAGGCAGGCTTGGACTTAAAAAAAAAAAGGAGGGAGGGAGGGAGGGAGGGAGGAAGGGAGGAAGGAAGGAAGGAAGGAGGGAAGGAGGGAAGGAGGGAAGGAAGGAGGGAAGGAAGGAGGGAAGGAAGGAGGGAAGGAAGAAAGGAAGGAGGGAAGGAAGGAAGGAGGGAAGGAAGGAAGGAAGGAAGGAAGGAGGGAAGGAAGGAGGGAAGGAAGGAAGGAAGGAGGGAAGGAAGGAAGGAAGGAAGGAAGGAAGGAAGGAAGGAAGGAAGGAAGAGAATAAAACCCAAGCTGCAGAAATGCGTTTTAACCAAAAGTAGCAAAAAAGATAATTTAAGAAATGAGGATAAAGAAAAAAATACCAATGCAACCCAATATTACAATAATTAGGGAACTATGGACAATAATAGATAAAACACTTAAATAAAAAGAATGACAGATGATAGGATACAAAAAAATATGTTGACATATAACCCGAAAGGAAGAAAACCAAATGGAAGACAAAAAAAAAAGACGAATAGAAACAAAAATGTGTGATCGGAACATAGAACCTAATCTGTAATGGAAGAAGTTAAGTGGTTGGAAGTGAGAATTGAGGCAAGGCAAGGTAAAAGAGTTTTCTTTGTTTGCAGTGGCAAATGTTTTGACAGGAAATACAGCTGCATTTGACTGTGCATGTGTCTAAAATGAAATATGCTGGTGACATTTGTAGATGTGGAGAGATATTTTTCTGTCTTCAAACGAAAGACAAAAGACACAAAATTTTGGTGTAAATTTTGGAAAAGGCACTGGCAGCGTTACTTGTGGGGCAAACTATAGGAAATAAACTATTAATCTTAAAATTTGTAATTATTATTTTTTCTAGATAAATGTTTTCTGGTTTGTTTCGAAATTTTATTTTGGTTTTTTTTACTTTAAAAAATGAAGCAAACCATAAACCATGTCAGTTAAACAGTTAGCTTGTAGTTTTTCTTATATTCTCATATGAAAATTTTGTAATTGCCTTCTTCAAGAGCCATATTTAAAAAAGTGTTCGGTTGTATATTTGTTATATTAGTATAAAATGTATTTTTAAAATGTACTTAATAAAATAGGGGACATATATGTAAAATTTAAGTACCTGAAACCATAACTGAACAATTAAGAAAATTAAAATGATTTAAAAGTGTCTATGCTTGTTTTCAGTTTCATAGTGCAAATTTATTACTTTTTAAGGAGTATTTAAGTGCCAAAAACCAATGTTTTAGTGTCTAAAAATTCACTGCTTAGTAGTCATAAAATAGACCGTTATTTGTTCATACCCACTAAACCAGTTTATTGCTTTTTAAGGCGTATTTAAGTGCCAAAAACCACGGATTTAGCTCCTAAAACCCCGCTGTCTAGTAAATATAAAGTAGACTGCTTGTTCCCATCCATTAAATCTGTTTATTAATACAGTAAAACTTTATTCTGATATATGTATGTTTAACATTTCCGATATCCAATATTGAGGGAAAGGAAAAGAATTCTAATTTTGCTATGTAGACAGGAAACGGTATAATCGAAAGGCAGTGGATTTATTTTATTTTATATAAAATTAATGCAATTCCATACACAATCGTAAAAACGAGTGTAAGAAAATGTATCAAATTGGAAGCATAAATGATTTATAAGATCAAGTTATCCGGAAAATACAACGATAAGAATACTACTATGTATGTTCTCTGTAAAGAAAATACAAAAAAATCCTATTAAAAGTGAAATAAATCAGTCAGGAGTTCTGAAATTACTGTAATATTAATCATTAATGTTACCTAAAAATTGGTCTTTTCATCCTACAACTAAGTGACCTAATTTTTTTCCCCGTTCAAATTCATACAATAACAGTACACGTTACAAAGTAATGATAGAAAACAAAATATGTGATACCACTGAATTCTATTTAAAATTTAAGAACAAAAGGCAGAAGAAGAGGGTGGGTTATCATTATAACTGTTTCATCTCTATTGGCAACCTCAGATCAGCACTGCATTCAATGTAAAAATAATCAAATCGCAATATGAACGCCTTATCTTCATACAAGACAGTGAATGGTCGCCTTACGTTCATTAAACACTTAGGCACTGTTCGCCTGACCTTCAAGTTTACCACTTATAACCATTATCAACCTCTGGCTGTGTTCCTATCTACAATAATGGTTTTTTTTTTTTTTTTTTTTTTTTTTGTCTTCCATTAAAGGAATATAAGCGATAGTTCTCTGGAAATGGAAAACAAAAAAAAAAAAAAGTAAATTATCTTCCAAATGCACAGTCTTGAAGCAAGCCCATTAATATATCTAAATGTGTACAACAAATAATACGAAGACTGTTCAATAAAGAATGATCACAATATTTTACAGGCATTATTTTTCGCGATAAAATGTAACTTCGCAATATTTTTGAAACTGTTCTTTCACACTAGCAGTGAGTAGGTCATAAATAGGTAAAGAATCACACTTGAAAAATTCGGATCATGAATCTTCAGCCTTCCGGGCTGACACTCTACCAGCTGAGCTCTCCAAGCACGTAACCACGAGATTCTCTCATCTACATATTATACACCCCAGACCTTCTTAATGTTTCTCTACTAAAAAATATTAGCTCCTTGAGAGGCGACTCGTTATGGTACGAGTGCTTCTATCATAGGCTTCCAGTTTAGCCACCAACTATCTAAAGATTAATTTATATGTGGAACATTTTGTTTCACACTAGCCATGTGTAGGGCTTAGGTTGGAAATAAAGAATCGGCCGAATATTTCAAGTCTGATCCTCAACGAGTTATGCACTGCTATAGAACAATTTTCAGGGAGACTGATTGGTGATAAATAGTTGGAAAACAGGAGAACACAATAATATCAAAAACAGATCAAAATATTTCAATATATGTTGTAGTTACATAGCAAAACCTTTGCAGCAGCATTTATGGCAAGACTAACTATATTTAGTAGTAGTAGTAGTAGTAGTAGTAGTAGTAGTAGTAGTAGTAGTAGTAGTAGTAGTATTAGTAATAGTAGTAATAGTAGCACTAGTAGTAGTAGTAGTAGTTGTAGTTGTAGCATCAGCAGTAGTAGTAATAGTAGTAGTAAGAGTTGCAATAGTAGTAGTAATAGTAGTAGAAGCATCAGTAGTAGTAGTAGTAGTAGTAATAATAGTAGTAGTAATAGTAGTAGTAATAGAAGTAGTAAGATTTGTAATAGTAGTAGTAATAGAGTAGTTAGTAATAGTAGTAGTAAGAGTTGTAATAGTAGTAGTAATAGCAGTAGTAAGATTTGTAATAGTAGTAGTAATAGAGTAGTAGTAGTAATAGTAGTAGTAATAGTAGTAGTAAGAGTTATAATAGTAGTAGTAATAGTAGTAGTAGCAGCAGTAGTAGTAGTAGTGGTAATAGAAGTAGTAGTAGTAATAGTGTATTTATTAACAAAATGTATGTTACAAAGCTAGCTCATCCATGTTGCACCTCTAGCGAGATTATAAAACATAGGCAGGTTTCGAGCAGTGAAGTACTTACTACGAATTGCTCACTGAGATTAAACACTAATTAGGGAGATCTTCTACCATGAAACTGCTACGGGTGGCCGAGACCGTTAAGGTGCAGACTCGTGAGTTAGAGTTTTGGGGTTGGAATCCCGCTAGGACCGTCCTCCCTGACTGAGGTTTTTCTCAGTCCTCATAAATGGCAAATGCCGGGGAGGTACCCTAAACTTAGGCATTAAAAAATAAATCCTTTCCCAATATATCATTTCATCTCATGTATCATCAGTGCCCATCGCCTATGGTGCCTCAGTAGTAAAACGGGCGAAACACCATTCATTCATTCATTCATTCATTCATTCATTCATTCATTCATTCATTCATTCATTCTTTCATATTACTATGAAAAGCTGAGAATGGCGGCAATAAAACGTGGGTTTCAAAATTAAGATGAAGTCTAGAATGGGTAACATTTGGATCGCTGAGCGGAGAAACAGGAAGAGGAGATTGGAGAATTTAAGAAACGCTTGAGAGACTGTTTCGGAGTGTGCAGAAAAAGTTTCGATGGAGATGTAATCGGATGGGGGATGGAGCGTTACATTCAAACAGGGGCAAACTCTTCAATCAGGGGATCTCTTGGTTTAGGTTAGGCGCTAAAGTAGCAGACAAGAACCAGCCCTTCATGTGCGGAGAAAAAATGAACATTGGGAAAATATTCTGACGTACTAAGAGGGCACGGAAGAGATCTCTACTAGCCCAGTTTATTAACTGGTGGAGAGAGCAGTGCTGAACTTTGCTGGCAGACAGGAAGGAGGAAGAGGGAGTAGGTAAAGTGAGACAGCTCAAATCGGAAGAGGCAGACTACGGGGAAAGGGGATAGGGGAACACGAGTCACAATATTTTTGGAATTAATTGTACATATATTTGAGGGAGTGCAAGCTATTTACTTTTGTACTGTTTGTTTCATTGTATTTGTGTAATTACAAAAAAAGTTATATATTTTGTATTTATTTCATTATTATATACAATATTTTACTCTTAAGAGTTAAATATTGGTTTGTACAATTTCATGTATTTCCTAGTGTATTGGCACTAACTACATTAGCATGTTAGTCAGTATTGAAAACCTGCTTCGTATATCATACATGCACGTAATTTCGCTCGTGACAAGTCTATTTAAACGTCAGTACAGCAAGATAATGATTACGGATTTTCCAGGCGTTTCTTATCAACCTCTGTATACATGTGGGCTCCGTTCCACTTCACAGTTCGACCACTGCAACACAACCATGGCAACACAATCTTTAGGATATCAACACCTTGATTTACTTTTCTTTGTAATATCGAGATAATGAACTGCGTGTAGTACAACAGTTTCACTCAAGTGTGGTTATCTTATCAAGTGAACGTAACAGAATTTTACTGTAGATACACACTTGTTTGTCAACCAGTGAGCCGTGACCTCCAAAAGCACAGTACCTCAACATTTTCTATGAACACGTTTCACATTCCACGTCAAGAACAAAAGTACCAAGACATTTATAACAATAATAATGAATAACAACAATATATTAAAGTTAATACTACTAATATTTTAATTATACATTAAATACTCACCAGGATAATGAGATAATATTAATGCTCAAAGGAAAGTTATTTGTACGAAGGTTTTTCAATTAAGAATGATATAATTTTTTTTAACGACATATCTTTACTCTTTCTCATAATTTTTATGAACTTTCTCAAAATAGTTCCCGTTGCATGCAATGCACATGTCTCAACGTTTCTGCCAGTTTTCAAAGACGTGCTGGAAACAATTTTTTGACAGGTCTTTCAAAATCTCCTTCATCACTATTTCTGATAGTGGTTAATGCTTCCCATGAAGATGTTTCTACAATTTGAAGAACAGAAAAACGACAATGAGCTAAATCTGCAATATATGGAGGGTGACGAACACACTCCACATTGATTTTTGTGTGATATTCAGCAACATTCGCGATGTGCGATCGTACGTTATCGTGCTTCAGCATCCAGCACAGCAATGTAATCTTTTGCCTGTGATATCTCCTTGCATAGCTTTTAGACATCTCTGTGCTATTTCCCCAGTTACAGTTCTGTGTGCAGTTGGTAAATCATTCCTTGAATATCGAAAAATGAAATGACCATAACTTTCCAAAAGAAACACTTTTTTTTTAAAATACAGATATCTACATAGAGCTGTTCTATGTAGCCAAGTATTATCAGCAGTGTTTAACTTTACCTTTGAAATTAATATGACACATACAGGCCTGCTCGCATGTCTTGGAACCCACCTACACAAATACGTTTCATGTACAACTTTTCATTTATTAACGTATGTGTGGTTCGACGATTCTGTCTCATACTAACAGCAGCGGAAAGTTTTCTTCCATTAGCGGAACTGCAGCGGCGGGTCCAGCTTCCTTTGAAATTGATGAATCCCCTCTTTAAAACATCTTCGAGCTGTGTTATAAGGAACAACAAAGCCTCCATAGGCCTCCTGTAATATTGCAAGGCCCTGAGCTGAAGATTTGTTGAGCCGAAAGCAGAATTTCAGAGTAGCACATTGTTCGTCGCGTGTCAGCTCTTCTATTTTGCTGTAAGCTGTTGATTCGTTTTATTTACGGACGCTCTTTAACATCTCAGGTCATCAGCGTTCCATTTAATTCAGGGCGCGAAACGGCCAACAAATTTTGCTAAGAGGCATCTTTTTTCAGGCTTGAGGTTCTTTATCGTGCCGTAAATAACCCACGGTTTTACTTCCCTTCCGAAGGAAGCCATTTTTAGGATTTTTACGCCCGAAAAAATCCGTCGGTTCTGGCAGGGATTGAACCCGCGATCTTGGGTTTAGGAGGCAAGTACGGTTACCGCTACACCACCAGGACCGACTGCTGTAAGCTGAACTGAACATATTTCAACTTGCACATCTCTCACACGCGGAAATCGCAAGAAACAACACTAAAGACACTAGTACAACGTGCTTATTACACATTAAGCTAACAATTTTGTGAAGTTAAATTTAGTCTTCATAGCTACATGTAAACAATATTCATCTGACATAAAACACAAATAACTCCTGTGTTTTCATTATTGTTCATCACAAGGAATTCTCTCTCTCTCTCTCTCAATCATCTTGAAATTATTCTATTTACTTTTTTCTTCATTATTCCTGTTTAAACTTTTTGTCAAAGAAGATAATTCGACTCATCTTCACTGCGCTTGCGTATTACAAATTTATTCATTTACACTTTTATAAAGAAACTAAGCGATAATGCGCAATATATAGAGATACAGGGAGCAGAAGTAGCTTGGTTATTTTGCGGGTCACGAAATTGGCTTTACAACCCGTATCTCCTTCTGTGTAAACGTCATAGCTGATTATTTACATATTTACTTTTTCTTAAATAATATAAACATCTATCAGGCATGTGAATGCTATCGAAACTCCAATAATAATTATTGCCAAATATAAGCATTCTGAAATATTTACTATTGATGCTGGTTGGTGGAGCTTGGCGAGCATGTTGGCAAACGTATGAATTAAAGCTAGCAAATAAAATTTTGGTTGCACCGGTTACGGCAATAATACAACATTTAATGCTGAATAATTCTTGAAATTTACACTAGAGGTTCCAAGTTCATGCTTTTTCATTACTGGAAATCCTAAAAACACTGAAAAGTCTTCCATCGAATAATTCATACACGAAATCGGGTGACCCTTTATTATTATTATTATTATTATTATTATTATTATTATTATTATTATTATTATTATTATTATATTAGACTGTTCTTATGTGGCAAAATGCAGCCAAGACAATAAATACAGAAACATCATCCCGAAAACATACATTATATGTAACTAATAATTTCTAATTTATCTTCATTATGCCTACTTTCCTCAGTATAAATATCAAGTAAAGGTAATTTTTTTTAATTTGGTTTTCCATACCATTCACCTAAACTGGCAATGGTACAAAGTGGCAAAAGAGATGACAAACTGTAAAACTGCCGATAACAAGCTAAATACACGTAGCTAGGCTATAATTATCCATTACTTTACTGCTCAACAATAAATGTGAAGATTTATCATCAGATAAATTGCTTAGCTGTTCAAGAAAATTTGAATCCAGCTCAATACACATTTCTTTTTGGCAACTTGAAGCTTCAGTTTAGATGAAAAACAATTTCAGGTGATTTCATGCTTCCTGCAGATGGTAGTTTGCAATATTGTAGCTGGTTGCTACTTTTTGGCTTTAATTTATTTTCAGAATAGAGGTCATTCTTTCTAAGATCAACAAAAAAGGCGGTCGCTTGTTATGCTTGAAAGGTTGAGAATTGCTGTTCTAAACTACTGCACCTTGCCATGTAGAAACAGCCGAAAGTAAAACTATGTATGATTTCTGTACGTCATGCCTAGGTTAGCTCGGAAGCCCCAAATGAAGAACTTCAAAATTAGAAATTTTTTTACAAAATCCTGATTCCTCTTCAAACCAAAATAGTTGATCCAAATTTGGATACACCCTGGAGTTAGAAGTTAATGACAAAGCGTGGTTTTTTGTGCGGCGCAGGCTGATACATAAAATATTGAAACCTATGGGCGTTCTGGCCTCAGAAATCCGCTATAATATCTCCATGCCAGAGGTGAAATGTCCCTCACGTTCATGAGAAAAAGGGCTGGTACTGAACAAAAAAATGGCTCTGTAATATAATAAAAATTTTTAATGTTTATGGTGTTAATGATAGTGTAAATAAATCAAATTGCTTAAAGTATTTAAAAACGTCCATGTTCCATGATTCATTTACTTGAATTCGTTTATATATAGGTAAACTTAATCATTAACTTTTTTGGGCAAACTTTTATTCACAACCCTTGTAAGATACAACATCGTTCTGCTGCAGTTGACAGTTACGTCGAAATAGAAGGGAAACAGTTTAAACGAGGAGATACAAACGAATCAATTGGTCCTCGGTCTGGCCTAAACTAAAATATTATAAAGGAATTTAACAAATTAGTTATAATAATAAAAAGCATAGTATATAATATTTAATGTTAAAATAAAATAATTATTCTATATTACCACAATATAGCCAAAACTAGAGAAATACTACATTTTAAATTGATATCGTCTGCACTCCGGTCGTTCTGTTGGGCTGCGGTTCTACAAGAGAGCAGGCGTAATCAACTGAGCTCAAGTTAAAGGACAGCGTCTGACCGTGACGAAAACTGCATGTAAGACTATCTTTCTCTCTGATAGCAACTTGATAAATCATTGTTACGCTTGTGCAAGGCAGTGTTAACCTTGTTGGTGATCAGCTATCTATGCCACAGACAACGCACTAGTTCAAATAAAGAAATGTTTCAATTCGTAAATTAAAAATTAGCACATTCAAATATTGTGTAGGCTCAGCCTTATAGCCTTAATGGATATTGTAAGTTTACAATTAGAATGATCGAAACTACAGAGGATGACCAAAAATGTATACTCATTTCAAGCAAAGAAAACACTGTGTAACATAACAAAACTGAATTCACACAAAGAGAAAATGATGAGCACTAATCATCTTAGACTTTTACAGTTACAACAGTTGCTCAAAATTCTCACCATCGGCGTCGATACACTTATGAGTACGTTGAACTACTGATTGAGCAACGTTTGCGAAAGTGTCCTATATGCAGCACATGCCATTTTAATTTCTTCCCGAAGAGCAGAAGTGTAGAAGTATAGAAGTGTAGGGTATACAACATCCTTAAGAATGGCCCATAGGTAGAAGCCCAACGGCGGTTCTGTTCTGTACACACATCTCCATTGCCTTTGAACTTCAACAACATTGTCGGTTTTCCAATAACACTTCAAAATTACTTTCCGCTGTTCAAACGATAATCTTGGCTCCATTTTGCTGTAGTAACGCTAGCATAACATAATGTGAGTTACATTTGTTTACAGAACATCATACTACACGTTACTGTTGTTTTTCGGTCCAACTTTGAAATATATTAAATAGATATATACTGTAAAAGTGTGTAAACATTTTTTGCACTCTTGGTAACAATTCAAGTTAAAAGCCTTAGAGTGGAAGCATAAATCATTGCATTTCTCATTAATTTTATTTAGTGCAAGTGGTTTAATTTTCTTCAGCGTAGAATCTTTAGCATATAAGAATGTTAAAATGTATTTATTATCGTTAACATTAACTTTTAATTACCCATTACACTTATGGCGTGTTCCTCCTATTTCTACAACAAGACGGATTGCAGGATATTGAAAAAAGAAAAGGATTAAGGAAAGAGAGCCTCTGTATCAACATTCATAACAGTTTTTCTGCTTTATTTTTGGAAAATGCACAAAGTGTACACAGTAGTCACAAAAACTCATGCGAAAGTATAAATATCGATCATAACAACAAGAAAATAAATTGCTCAGTGTAAATGTTTCGACGTACAGCTACTGCTGTTGCAGCTGTTGGAGTATATTGCAGCATGGCAGCCAGTATAAGGGGCGTTTTTATACTTTATTTATTACGCAACATGGATTCAATGCGCATGGAATCTCTCAACATACACCCCACCAATGCACCGCCAAGGGTTGCCGAGGTCGTTAAGGCGCGGACTCGTGAACGGGAGGTCTGGGTTAGAATACCGCCAGGACCGTCTTCCCTGATTGAGGTTTTTTCCTCAGCCCTCATAGATGGCAAATGCCGGGGAGGTACCCTAAACTTAGGCCTGGAACGACTCCTTCCTTAAAAATAAATCATTTCCCAATTTATCATTTCACATCATGTAGCATCAGTGTCCATCGCCTGTGGTGCCTCTGTAGCAAAAACGGGCGTTAAACACTTTCATTCATTCCCATCAATGTCACTACATTTTCACCATCTTCCTGGTAACTTCATAATGGCGTTGCGAAACCATTGTTTCGTGGACAACTGAATTTCCTTGTTTTAGCCGTTTTTTTTTTTTTTTTTTTTTAATACCACAGAGCGAGTTCTTCATATTCGAAAATGCGTTATCAGACAGAGTGAGTACCGGTAAATAAGTTGGGTATGGCACAGCAATTAACCCCAGTAATGCGAACCTTGCGATCGTAGTGTTGCTGGTGTGGGGTAGCGCATTGTTATGTGGGAGGAACAATCCTGTGGACCACTTCTGCTGTCGCTGTTGCTGAATCGTACGTCTAAGCCGTCTTGCCGTACATCTCGCTGTTGACAATCGTTCTTTGAGGAAGTCAGTCCATTAGCAGCATGCCTGAATTGTTCCAAAAGATGGTGATCCTCTGCCTGCCCGCAGATGGAGCAGCACGAAAATTCTTGGGTCGGAGACAACCTAGCATTGTTTGAACTTCATTCTCTTGTGTGTGGTAGTGACACCTTGACCTAACACCAGTCACCGGCTTCTCAAAGAATCTGGATCTTCATTATGCATTCCCAGTACCCGACGACTGACTTCAACACTTTGGTCCTTCTGTGCTTTTGTCGACCACGGAACCCAATATGCGCATAGCGCACACCTTTTTCGTATTCAAATCTTTCTGATTAATAGTATGCACGGTTGCGCAGCCAATACTTGTGGGACACTCCAGTTCATCAGGGTCTTATGCCCATTAGCCATAATCAATTCTGACACATCTCAATGTACCTGGGAGACCATAATGTTGTGCAGGAGTTTCTTGATAGTAGCCTTCTATTTTGTTCACGTCTTTCTCCACTTGCAAACAACGAACACTGTCCTTTCGCTACAGACTCTTTTTACAACCGCCCTCTAGCTTCTGCATGGCGTAATAGTATCACTCCAGTGCGCGGTATTTGCAAATCATTTCCGAATGCCCCTCTTATGTTTAAGATATTTGGGTTTTTAAAGTTCTATGTAGACTACAGTTATAAATTAGAGGGAATGTAAGTTTAAGATAACTTTTCAACTTTAGCCAAATAAATAATAATATAAAAACAGTGAATAAAATTAAAAAGTAATTATTGTTGCAACTAGCCTTCATTTTTCCTACAGGTATTAGTGCTGACATAGTAAAAAGAAACTCCAGA